>CM002476.1:7369724-7395842 GCA_000325765.3 Leersia perrieri
CGGCGGAGGCGCTGGCCTCCGCCGGCGCGCAGGCGTTCCTCATCGAGCGGAACCCCTCCGGCGCCAAGCCCTGCGGCGGCGCCATCCCGCTCTGCATGCTCGACGAGTTCTCCATCCCGACCCACCTCGTCGACCGCCGCGTCACCCGCATGCGCGTCCTCTCGCCGTCCAACCTCGCCGCCGACTTCTCCCGCTCCCTTCCACCCGGCACCCACATCCCCATGCTCCGCCGCGAGGTCCTCGACTCCTTCCTCCGCAGCCGCGCCGCCGACGCCGGCGCCACCCTCGTCTCCGGCCTCGTCACCTCCCTCTCCATCCCCTCCCTTCCCTCCTCCGACCCCTACCTCGTCCACTACATCGACTCCTCCTCTTCCACCCGTACCGTCCTCGAGGTCGACGCCGTCGTCGGCGCGGACGGCGCCAACAGCCGCGTCGCCCGCGAGGTCTCCGCCGGCGACTACTCCACCGCAATCGCGTTCCAGGAACGGATCCGCCTCCCCGACGAGAAAATGTCCTACTACGACGACCTCGCCGAGATGTACGTCGGCGGCGACGTGTCACCGGATTTCTACGGGTGGGTTTTCCCCAAATGCGAGCACGTCGCCGTCGGCACGGGCACGGTCGCCGCGAAGCCCCACATCAAAATCCTCCAATCCGGCATCCGATCGCGCGCGGGGGCGAAGATCGCCGGCGGGAAGGTGATCAAGGTGGAGGCGCACCCGATCCCGGAGCACCCGCGCCTGCGCCGCGTCGTGGGGCGCGTGGCGCTGGTCGGCGACGCGGCGGGCTACGTGACGCGGTGCTCGGGAGAGGGGATCTACTTCGCGGCGAAGTCGGGGCGGGTGTGCGGCGAGGCCATGGCGGAGGAGTGGGGGCTCACCGGCGCCGTGACGGAGGCCGGGCTGCGGCGCGGATACCTCCGGCGGTGGGACGACGAGTTCCGCCTCACGTTCAGGTTCCTCGACCTGCTGCAGAGGGTGTTCTACGGCGGGAACGCAGGGAGGGAGGCGCTGGTGGAGATGTGCGGCGACGAGCACGTGCAGCGGCGGACTTTCGAGAGCTACCTGCACAAGCGGATGGCGCCGCCCGAGCCGTGGGCTGACCTCCGCTTGCTCTGGCGCACGGCGGGCGCCATGGTGCGATGCGGCGTGCTCGGCCGGGAGGTCGACCGGCTCCGGCGACTCGAGCAGCAGCAAGCCCAGGTGATGCTCCCCCATTGACATGGCCTCGTGCCCTTGTGTATTTCTCAAGTTTGTAGTAGCGAACTCTGCACTTGCAACATTGCAGTGGTATCTTACATAAAGATGCTGCTGCTAGTAATAAGCATGGAATGGTTGTAGTTTTTGGGGGATGTTTTAAGCGGTCTTTGACATTTTCATCCAGTTTAATGGCAGTTTCAGTCGTCATGAACTAGTTATATTGCAATTAGCCTAACAAAAAATAAAAACTAGTTCTATTGCAATCTTTCAGCAAAATGATATGAACGGATACTTGAGAACAAATTGTGTTACTCGGGTGTATGATATAGTTCGAACTGCCGTTTAGAGTCTGACTATCAGAAGAGGTTTAGAGAGTAACTAGGTAACATCACAACCAACTCTCTTAAAAACCTATCGAAGAAATACAATACACAACGAACACTTTGTTGAAATAAGAATCCAAATCTCCAGATCAAAATGACCAGCTCGTCCGTTCTTCCCAAAATGCAGCTGCAGCGTATTCCACATGACTGTGGACATCCAATCAGGCCTGCGTTCAATTGAAAGATGTCAATGTTGACAATAGTGTCGAAAACTAAACCCCCTACCATATTTGAGGGTTCTCAAGGTTCAAACCAAATCTAACATCTTCCAAACACCCTCAAACACCCTCATGTTGCAATCTTTTGATAAAGAAATGTGGTAATGGCACATGGAACTACCTTGTTTGCAATGTTGTTGGAGAGCCAGTCAAGACCCTCGTATAAACCTTCTCCTGTTGTGGCACATGTGCTCTGGATATACCTAAATCACAGAAAAATCCAACAGGTTATGGTATGTAAAATAGCATATTTTTTCATGATAAAGAAGGGAAAGGTATTGAACCACTTTTAAGGTGATTCCAGTCATCATGTTACATAGCCACTTTATTGTACAGGTGAACATCATTAACAAGTTCTGTACATCTATGGTGGTTCTTGGAGAAAACATGTGAAGTGCATAAACCTCTAGTAATACAAGCACAACTGGCATAAGATTTGAAGATACCTAAGTGCATAACAGTCATTAACCTTTGATAACTTAGTTTAAGATAATAGAAGTTGGACACTAAAGTGGAGAAAGGTTAACTACTCTAAGTCTCTAACCAACAAAGTTGCATAAAACATATAAAACTTAAAAATGAAAGAGAGTAAAAATCAGGTGGCCAATTAGACTGCAAGACCATTAACTTTAGTGCAGAAATAAAATGGACGTGACAACAATTTGGCAATGCGATAACCTACAGGTGGAAACAAAAGCAATCATATATTACCAGTGGCGTTGGCGCAGGGAATGGAGACCAAGCTTATCAGTAATCTCAGCAGCATTCATTGCATTAGGGAGATCTTGCTTGTTAGCAAAAACCAGCAAGACTGCATCCCTCAACTCATCCTGTAAATGCCATGTAACTGAAGGCTTAAAATGCATCACAAGGGATTAATGCAGCAGTTCAAAGGATTCCTATATTCATGTATAGTAATAATAATTCACTGTACAAGTGTATCTCAAGGAAGAATCCAAGTACCTAAGAGGATATACTCCTTATCAGAAAGGTATATATAATAGCTCTGAGGACTCGCATGAGGATGTACCATAAGCGTAGGAACATGGTTAAAAATGCTAGGTACTAGTATTTTGAACACGCTAGAGATAGTATCAAGAACAAAATCAAAGGCGTATTCAACATAAATTTCAGACGACAGCACAAGGTAATCACTCAATAGGTGTAGCAAGATTGCAAGAAACATAAACATGATACTCAGAACAATATTTACCTCATTCAGCATCCTGTGGAGTTCATCCCTTGCCTCAACTACACGGTCTCTGTCATTGCTATCAATGACAAATATGAGACCTTGAGTATTCTGGAAATAGTGCCTCCACAAAGGTCTGATCTGTAGTTTGGAAAGATAATGTTATGAAAGAAAATAGTTTCTGAAAGCCTGTGACCATAAGTGCTCAGTTCATACTTTCTCTACTGTGTGATATGTTTAAAAATTAAAGCCGTTTGATACATCACACTGGAGTATTGGACAATCTAGTGCAGAAGTAGGTTCTGAGTTGAAAAGTGATTATGGCTGCAAAAGCAAGGAAGATTTGCTGTTTACCTTGTCTTGACCCCCGACATCCCAGACAGTGAAGCTAATGTTCTTGTATTCAACAGTCTCCACATTAAACCCTAGACATTAAAAAAGGAAGACATTATGAGGTTTGCTCTTTTGACAAGCAATATTGCAAATATACACATGGATCTATCGTTATCTTGTCCAGATTTCCAATATTGTCAGATCGCAATATAAAAATGGATGCAAAATATGAAATAACCCAAAGATATGGACCAGCAAAAGAAGCCCAAGTGCACAACCCTTTTATATAGTATTACCTAGGGACCAACCTGCTAAGCATGATAGGAGTATATGAATGGCGTTCAATATATAATTGGATGACGTGCCCATATTAAAATGTATAAAGGTATGCATTCAATATATACTTGAATAATACATCTAATGAAAATGTAATATAATATAGAACATGCTCTTACCTATTGTTGGGATGGTGGTGACAATCTCTCCGAGCTTGAGCTTATAGAGGATTGTGGTTTTACCAGCCGCGTCGAGACCAACCATGAGGATCCTCATCTCCTGCTTGGAGAAGAGGCGGCTGAAGAGCTTCGTAAACGTGAGCCCCATCTTCCCGCAACTGTGCAGGACGACCTTAAACAGCCAAATGCAATATGAGGCAAGATACATACAACAGCAGATGCAGGCAATCACGGCATAAATCTCAGTACAGAGGATGAGAGATCAGCACAAATGTGGGTTCCATAATCCAGTTTGCCAAATGACATTATCAGTCAACTGAACCATATCTTTTTGCAAACAAGGAAAATATATAAGGATGTCGGCATTAGGAATGCATAATTGCATAAATGTGTTGACTCGAATGCTGTTTAAAATGGCAACGCGATCGCCTCAGGCAGCGCCAGAGAACAGCTCTATATACTAGGATTTTACATCTAACGAGTCAAGACCGATATGCGAGAAAGATCTAGACAACGGAACACAGCAGCATGCCATTTTCCGATACGAGAAAGGTAGTGGATCAAACTGAACAGTTTCAACACGACAACACATGCAAATGCCAGCATTTGAAAAGGCAATCTACAAAAGGTTCATCCACACATGTTAACTATTCCGCATCACGGACGAACGGAATTCGCAGACTCGTAGGTCGCGAAGGATCTACACAACACACAACACCATGCCTGTTCATCGAGAAAAGCACCGGATCGCACTGAAAAAACACACAACAATCCAAGACCTGGCAACTGTACTACTAGTACAACAAAATGCCCCGAACGAGATCCACATCAACCAAACAAGTCACCATAGAAAACGCACCCACACGCTACGAACTCGACGGCATAAATCCACCACTCCATCCTACAGATCTGGGCATGGCAAATCGACAAGAAGGCATCCCGGCATTGTGGAGGCCGGCCGCCTCCTCGCCGGAGATCGGGGGAAAGGGAAGAGAGAGATAGAGAGAAGGGAAGGGGAGCGAGTTTCCGCGCACCAACCTGGTAGGAGATGGAGATCTCGGGCGCTCGTGGTGGTGTGTGTCATCTCGTCGTCGAGGCGAAGTAAAAGGAGACGACGAGTGGGTAGGTTGGTCGCTGAGGAGGGGAGGCGCCGCCCGACGCGGAAGCGGGGAAGGGGGACGGCGCGGTGGGTGGACGCGGTCTACGTGAGCCGGTGTGACTGGTGGGGGGTGGGACCAGGGCAGCAAGGGGTGTGGTTCATGTGGGATGGATGCAGGAGAATGGGTGATATCCTCATTTGAAGCTTCAACGTGCAACCGACGCTTGTCCTGGCTTTCTAGGACTACAAAATTCAAACGGGTTGGTAAGTAGGTTAATGTGGGTCAGCATCTTAGCGATGCCCGTTTGTCAGTCTTGCGAAAATTACAATTTGTTTAGCATACATTCAACTTTAGCTTCAGGCCTTCTCACAAATTTTCACCAAAAACGTCGCATCGAATCTTTAAATACATGCATGTAGCATTAAATATAGATAAAAAATAAAACTAATTATACCGTTAGACTGTAAACGACGAGACGAATCTTTTAACCCTAATTATGCTACGATTAGTTATAAGTGCTACAGTAACCCACATGTGCTAATAATGGTTTAATTAGGCTTAAAAAATTCGTCTCGTGGTTTCCAAGCTAACCATGAAATTAGTTTTTTATTCGTGTTCGAAAACCCCTCCCGACATTCGGTCAAACATTTGATGTGATGTTTTCTCCAAAAAAATTTCACCAACTAATCAAGGCCTGAATGGACTTGGCAACGTGGCGAACTGGGACTGGGTTGGGCTGGAATGCCGCTGATCCTGAACTCCTCAGCTCCCCCGTTCCTGGCCAAACATCCCATCCCGTTCTCAAACCGAACACATGCCTAAAGCCGGAGTCCAACCAAATCAGCTGGGTTTAAGCAACTCCTAAGTTATATTTAGAAATTAAAGCCTAGCCAAACGACCCTTAGTTTAGATTTTCTTGCGCGGCTTTAATATCTAATCCACGCTGAATTTAACCAAGACAAAATCGTGACACTAATTAATGGATTTAATAAAGAGCAATTGAAGTGTCACGATTTTTGGCGACACCTTAGTTTAGGAATTGCTCTTTTCTTGACGACACCAAGACATATTTTATTTTTATTGGTTCGCTTTTTTTTTTCCACACCTTTAGTTCAATAGGGTCAAATTACTGGATAAAATCTACAAAGTTTCCTACTAGTATAAAATACAACAGTTTGGAATGTGCATTCTGGAAATACAAAACATTCAATCTGCACACAGACAACATTAAATTAAGCAATACCTAAATAATGAGAAAGCAGTTCAATTCTCAAACATCCCTTCCCCATACACC
This sequence comes from Leersia perrieri, assembly GCA_000325765.3. Taxonomy (NCBI): domain Eukaryota; kingdom Viridiplantae; phylum Streptophyta; class Magnoliopsida; order Poales; family Poaceae; genus Leersia; species Leersia perrieri. The sequence continues at coordinate 7,375,899 of CM002476.1, forward strand.
TTGATAAGAAAAAACATACGCTCACCTAAATATTAAAAAGAAACATAGATACATTGTCCTCTCCTAAACTGTATTCCACTCTTTTCATTTCATCTCCTACATTTCTATAACATATAACTATGAAAGGTAACAGCCACGAAGGGACAAACGCAACACCATGGTGTCGCCAAAAACTGAAGAACATGAATCAAGCCTTCATACTGGTATTCAGAGCATCAGAACAAGTATTCAGGCCAATCAGTATAGGAAAGATGCCATTGCAATCGCCAGGGTGCTCGATAGCATCTCATAGATATGTCTGTATGGTATAATCCTGATCTTTTTGGAGAACTTAGATCACCATATGCTTGCATTCCAGCAAATAAGACCTTGTTGGGTTAATGCTCCTGCTGAAGCTATCTAAAGCCATATTGCCACTAAACAAATATCGCCTGTTTGCTTCTGACGCCTCCTCAATCTCCGGCAAAGCAACAGAGCAGATGTGCTACTATTTAAAACCTAGAATTGGACCCCAAAAATGCAAAAACCAAACAATATGCAGCATGCAAAGAGCTTCATTAGCGCTGAAGGTAACAACTTTTCCTTAGCTCATTTTCTCCTGATTTTCTTGCATTAGTTTCTCCAGCTCCTTCTGCCCAGTAGATAGCAGAGTCTTCACAGTATCAAACGCAGTCAGTTTAATACTGCATGGATTGAAGAATACTGTGAGCAATGAGTAGTTACGTTCCATTGCACATACCTATAAGTGTTACCATAAATTTTTATATATATATATTTTACCACCAAGGTGAATAAAAAGGCACCTGCTATTTGGTAGATTTTTTAACGCATTTGGCACAAAACCTCTGTATAGTCCAATTAGACCATCACGCTCCACAATGCCTGCATTCAGCAGAGACAAATTTAAGAAATGCTTCATTTTAGCCCATAAACGAAAAGATCAAGCAGCAAGTGAGCATGTAGAACAGACACATGGAAGAGGTAACTGAGAGGTGAAGTGAATATTATGTAGTACATAAAAGATGATGTTTATCCAACATTGGAAGGACTTTAAATCAGCTACCTGGAATAGCATCAAAAATCGTGTTGTAGGGTGATCCTTTCATTTGCATCTGCCTTCTAACAGTGTCCAAAGGATAACACATCAAAGTTGCAAATGTTGCTGAAAGAAGAGCAGTTGCCAAAGATGTCTCTGGTCTACTCTTATACTTCTCTGGTACAGATTTCTTCATTCTTACATGTAGAAAACAACAGAAAGTGAGGTGAATATATATTTTCGAGACCAGCTTTTGTATATTGTTGTATGATAATGAAGCAGATAGAATCTCACAAGTCAAAAACACAGAAGTTCACAGCAATGTAAGGTGCAATTCCTATAAGTGATGGACCCAGGCCTCCATAGAAGGAGGCCAACCCTTCATCTCTCAGCATGTTCATAGCAACCTAAAAGTCAAGTCGTATCAGTCTATGTTAATTTCCAGAAACAAAACTCAAGTACTTTATATAAAAGTAGTTACCTGAGACATAGTACTATGTCCAGATTCAACTGCTAGCCTCAGCCGAAGAACATCCAGTGGGTAAGTTACCTATCAGCAAGTAGCCAAGTACATACAAGAGTTTAGAAAATGCTAAGTGTGTGTGAATTGTGCAATAATTTAGTGATTTTGAAACAATCAAACTAGATACAAGGACAATTGCTTAGTTGTAAATAAATAAATTACAAGCGTAGATGTCATGCCCGCACAAGCACCAGCAGCAAGTCTCCCAAACACAGAAAGCTCTCCATCCTTTCTCCGGAAAATTTTCTGGATGCAAAGCAGGTACATGAAAATTGCAATGACAGAAACCCAAAATAGGTAACTGACTGATGATAAAGAGTTGCCCTTATTACCTTGTAAACTTCATATGAAAACAGTTGCACGGCACTGTAAGGAACTATGCGAATAACCTGAAGTAGTTTACAAAGAAACTAAGTCAGCACAGGATCACAAGGATAACATAACCCATTAATGAGTAATAATCTGCATGATAAGGAATATCACGCACCTGTGGAAGATTGCCTTTCCAGTAACCCTTCAAACCCTCTTCCTTCCCTATCTCTGCAATGGCCTGCATAATTTTAGGTGTATCAGATTAGTTAAGTAGCACATATGTAACACTAAGTAGGCATCAAAAGACACAGGGAGTATGTTATACTGTTTGTAAACTTTTAAGGGCATCAATTTCGCAGCCAGATATACAGAGCATTCAACAAAGTATTTATAAAATCAATGGTTTTGATTATATAATTTGTGATGAACAATTGGTTATTAATTTGGTTTGATAGATATTTGGATATTTGGTTGAGAAGTGTTTTTTGGGATGGACCGGTCTGACCGACGTTGAACCGGCGGTCTGACCGGCCTGATACAGTACGCAATCGGGAGATTTTTATCGGACCGGTCTGACCGACGTGGATATGGCGGTCAGACCGACTGTGTCCGATTTGAGTTGATTTCGGATTGATTTCTTGGATTTCAAGTTTGCTTGTTGGATATGACTTCTTGATGGTTTCTATTCGTGGATAATACTGTTGTGTGCTAACAATGAGTCAAGTTGTTGAGAACTTGTGCTCGGTTATGGTTTTTTGGTTGTTTCATATGTAGGTATCGCTCGAGGCTTCGAGGGAGTATTGTCGGTGATGGATCGGAGTCGACTTGGGAGAAGTTGATGTCCAGAGGATCAAGAGATCACGCGGGATACTAAAAGGCTAGAGGATAATGCACATGGAGTTGGAGAATCCATATGTATACAAGAGGGCTTGTGTACGTATGGAGATCGGAGTCAAATTTGGAAGGAGTCCAAATTTGGAAAGGATGGGTTGTTTACTTGTATGAGTAGGATTCCTAAGGGAGTAGGACTTCTAATACAAGTAGGATTCGTGGCTTTGCACAGCCATGTCTATGGGTATTTATATGAGAGGGGTGTGTCTTCTCATGTAACGTTTTTCTTTGGAAGAGACAAGTTGTAAAATTAGGGTTTGAGCCTAGGATTCGATTTAGTTTGAGTTTTTGGAGAGGAGTGATGTGGTTGCACTTTGTAAACACATATTGAAGTAATAAAGTTGATCTACATCTACAAGTTCTTCGATATCGTGTTTTTGGCGGCGGTTCCAGAGCCCCGACGGTCAGTCAGACCGGAGGTGTAGGCGCAGTCAGACCGGCTACGCGGTCAGACCGGCCTAGACACAGCGGTCAGACCGGATTGCGATAGAGGGAAGGTAATTTTTATTCCGCAAAAAGTTACTGGTTTTTGGTGTTCCAACTATTCACCCCCCCTTTAGTTGGTTTGTCTTCTTGTTTTCGATCCTACAGTATTTTTGAACAAGTTCTGATTTTCCCTCAGATAGCAGCAACAAATTGGTGATATTGAAACACATTAGTTCCATGCCTAAATGGTTCTGAAAAAAAAAGGCTTCATGCCTCACTAAAGACTTTATCTATGTTTTCGCTTAATAATTATCAAATTTACAAAACTTAATTTTCAGATTGTACGTTATTTTCTTGTAAACCGAAGTTCCACTGTTAATTATAAGTTGACATACAACCACAAGACCACACTACTGCATATTTTTAGTAGACAGAAGTGATGCATGAAACAACATTGTAAGTTCAACACCATTCCCTGTCCCTGATGTACTTAGAAACTGAACTTCAGAATTCAGGAAATTATCATGAAAATGTAAATGATAGTGCACTTCTGGATTCATTGAATTGCCACGAAATTGTGAATTATCATGTTCAACAGAACTAAAATTGGCTTTCTCAAACAAAAAGCCCCAAAATAGGCAGGGTTGGATCAGCACTCATAATTTTAAACAAATTGGAAGGAAGAAGCACATAGTCGATATAAGTGCTGCTTACCTCGAGGAAACCGATCCCCTTTTTGGTGCTCTCCCCAACCACCCGCACGCTGTGCGTCTACAACGATAACAGAAGAAATGCCGAGGATTAGCGACACCAAACCACCAGGGTTCAGTAGTAATCAGAAACCCGCGGGCGGGCGCACCTGCATGAGGAGCTTGACGCGGTCGAGCGGCGCGGTGATCGTCTTGGCGACGGCGCCGGCGGCCGCCCCCGCCCCGAAGAGCGCGACGCTGTTGGGCACCAGCGCCAGCATCGCCAGCGGGTGCCGCACCAGCTCCGCCACCGGCGGCAGCTGCAGCTGCTTCCCCTTCCCCACCTCCTCCGCCCCCTCCCGAACAGTGAGCGCCGCGAACATGGGCGCAACACCGCCACGCCCACGCCCACGCCCCCTCCCGCCCGCGCGGAGGACGAGCTGCGCCTGCGCGTGCGGCGGCGACGGCGACGGCGGAGGAGGGGGGCGCCATGAATCGCACGCCTCCACTCGCCAATGGCTCATCGGTGGCGGATCTGCGACGCCGCGAGAGGCGGAGGAGGAGGAAGGAATTGGGCGCGCGAGGTTGGAGAAGGCAGGGGATAAGGGGAGAGAAGAGAATAGAAAAGAGCACGAAGAATTCCGCGAGGATTTCGTCTTCCTTTTATGCGAGTTGGTCGGTCGCCTCTCTTTGTTAAACCCTCACGCCGGGCACGACCAGGCAGTGAGGTCGCTTGCTGACTTTTGCTCGCTTCTCCTTCTTTATTTTATTTTATTCTTTGCTTAGCCTTTCTGGAGAGGATAATGGTGTAGTGTACTGCCGCGATGCAATTATGCAAGTGACGTATCTCTGCCACAATGTACACAAAGTAAGTGCACTTTGGTGGTGGTTGCCCGTCTGTTCAGCATTAGCAGATGGTTGGAAATAGACAATTTTGTAATTAAAACATTTTGTGGTAACATAGCTAGATGTAATGTCCCAACAACGATCTATATATATATTTTAGTAAATTTGACAAAATTATTAACCAAACTATCATAAAATTGTAGATTTAAGATTTTAAGGCGTATCACAAAATTATAGATTTAAGACAAAATCTATCATAAAACTATATATTTAAGATAGCCAGATAGGGTATTATAAAACGATAGATTTAGTAAAAATGTTAACACAAAACTATGAGCTTAGCACTATTTTAATTAGGAAATAACAATGTCCATAGCTCTAACATAACCATTAGTGCTTTGGATTTAAACTTAAAACAAAGTTTTGTAACAACTTCACATAGTTTTGTAATAATTAACACTAAATACGCATTTTTTTGATAAATTTGTAGTAAACCGTAGTTTTACGGTACAACACACTAAATATATTGCAACAGTGTCATACAATACATAACACTACTACATAATGATTCATACGAGACCAAATTCTTAGATGTGGTTTAGATTTAACCTTCTTCGTAAGAATGTCAAAAACCGTGCGCACTTTTTTTTTTCTCGTTGTCACTAAAAACTACCTATAATAATATCTTTGTAATACTAATTTTAAGAAGAACATGGCCGTACATATAATTAATTTATGGTACAATGTACTTCCTTCGTCATAAAATATAGCAATCCAGGAAAAAGGATTTGATCTTTCTATATAACAATATAACGCATTGTAACACATGTCCATGTGAGGTAGTATATGTACTCTGTTTTAATTGGATGGTGCCGATCGTATGCATTGTAAGAAATGCGCATGCTATGTGCCATGAAATAATTGTACTACATGTGCATACTACATTTAGATGATTGGTGTGGATCAAATAGTAGTTGGAACAGATTATTAGGTAGGATTAAGTGGGTCACATCGCATATTAAAGGACTTTTAGAAAAGATTCATCAAAAGGATTGTTTAAAATAATATCCATATCAAAGGCTATTATATTTGTAGTACAAACCTGTTGTGTGCAATATTTCCCGTGAGGGATTATTAAATGTCGAGATCACGGTAATGTAACGTATGTACTCGTATATATTGTTATAATATCTTTTGGGGCAATTAGATGAAGTTGTTTCCTTTTTGAAAGGTGTAAGAAACTGCACTTGCTGATTGACAGCAAACAAGTAACTCAACGTTCATTTCTGACCAAAACAAGCCTTCTACTCCTATAGAACAAAACGGTGAGTGCCTTTGTGGAAGAACGGCAGCGCGCAGCCATAGCATCAGGTGAGAACGCATCAGGTGCTGGGTTGATGCAGGGTGATCCGTTATGCATTTAGGATTCACAATGACGAAAAGCCCATAGAAATACAGTGTTTGGTGCTTTGTCCTTGTTTGTACGAATCACACATACGCGGTAGAACATAAAACAGTTAGACTTACAAGTTACAAGTAGTGTGTGTGTATGTATAATGTACTATATTAGTTTATAGACTTGCACCCTCTGCTCCATGAATTAAAATCTATTTTCGTACACAAATCTTATTTTCGGACGGATGAAGCATAGTAATATTCACGTGACCGGCGTATAGCAGCACGACCCCAAATTATACTTACACATTTGAATATGAGATGGCATAAATTTCTCAGCATCCAAAAGTCTTTCAAATATCAGTATCTCAGAGAAAATGATCAGGATTAGGCTAGTTCGTGATAATATTACTGCCTTGAGTATAGTAATAGTATAGCAATATTCACGACAATTTTTCTGATCACGTACACTATCGATGCCACAAAATGCTACAGCCCACATTCCTCTGAATTCTACTGATGTCAATTTCAGAAGACCAAAGAAAATGCTGGTAGAAAACAAACCTTCTGGTTCCATTTTTAAGGTCCCAAAAGGAACATGAACATCTTGTTTGTTTAGTCCAAAATATCTCTGCTCTTGTATGCACTATGCAGCTCTAGGCAATTATACTATTTTATCAGTAGAGTATCAGGGAAAGCTTCTTCAACTTCAGTCAAATTATTGCCAACTGTTTCTGCTCCCAGGGCATCGAGCTCATACCGCACCTCCTCCATATGCTCGTTTATGCTGGTCACTGCCTCTTGAACACCCTGTATGGCCTCCTTTAGAGCACCATCATACTCAGCATCTGCTTCTGCATCCTCCGTGCCAGCAGCCTCAGTTATCTCTTTGACGTGCACACAGACATGTTGGGCCATTTTCCCTGACCTGCAATCCGCATGGTTCACCAAGCGTTCTGAAGGACGACCAGCTTTCTTTAACACCTGAATTCTCGCCGTCTGAAACAATCAAAGATTAGCCACAACAGATATAAACAAGCACTATATAAACACGCACTTGTCAGGATTCAGGACTGGTTTTGAGTTTAATTTTGTTTTGCAGCTGATACAGAACGATTGTAGTAATGTCATGTGTTGATAAATGAAATTTATATTTCTTCACAAAAAGACGATGAGGAAAACAAAAGAATAGTTATATACTAAATACAGCTATTGCTAAGAGACAAGCAGTTCAAGCACCCTAAGTAAGCATAGAAGGCTAAGTAAAAAAAAAATTAGGAGGGTGCAGTAGAGAATAATTAGTGTAATTTTCTAGCAGGAATATGCAATGCTATTGCAGTTGATACTAGCATGCACAAACAGGCTATTCAATGTGAACTTAACCATTTGAATGCATATCAATTACTATTTCTTATTAGAGGTAACTGTTTCTTATTTTTCATAGGAATAAGGTTGAATTATGTCAAAAAAAATTCTGTTGAAAAGAAAGAATAAGGTTAAATTATGTCAAAATTTCATAACAACACAATGGAGTCAAAGACAGTTACCAGATGCAACTTCTCTCTCTCGTGTGCCTGCACATCCTTCAGTAAGTTGGCAAGATCGTCACGAGAATTTTCTGGCATCGACAGTAGGGCTATCATTTCAAGAACCTATAGGAAACAATATTAATATGACACTTTTGTATGATATAAAGGAGACGAGTCAGGTAGAGCTAACTGTCTAACTTGTTTTGAGCAATCATTGAATTCCGCTGTAACATTCCCGCACAGTTGTTGAAAAGCTAATTCACCTCCATTAGCCATGTATTCAGAAAATCCCCTGTGTGACTTTCAAAATGTGAGGACAAAAAGCACGGTCTGAATTCCCAGATATGAACATGCTATTTTCCATACAGAAATATTTCCATCACAGTATCAAAAATAAACTACAGATGCAGTACAATTAGATTTGATCGTTTGCATCGAGTAGTGAGATATACCTTCGGAGCGTGGAGTAGGCCTCGGCGCGGCGCTGCTGCACGGCGAGGAACCTGCGGAGCACACCTTCCACCCTCGCGGCGCTCCGCCCGTCCCCGGAGTCCACGGCGGCGCCGGCCTCCGCGTCCATATGGAGTCCTCGGCGACGGCCACCTTACGGCGCAAAAACACCAGATTTTTTGGGGGCAAAAAAAAAAAAAAAACCTAACTTCCCGATCTAGGACTAGGAGAGAAATAAGGTTAGGGCGAATTCGAGAAAGAGAGAGGATGTACGGGTGTGTGCTCCCCACGCGGAATGGATGGGAAATCGGCGCGGCGGGGCGGAACTAGCGGGCGAGGAGACGGGAGTCGAGGCCGAGAGAACACGGGGAGAGCATGCGGCGGAAGCAGCAGGAGTAGGAAAAAAATTGGGAAAATTTTGGGGCATACCGGATTGTACACCGATGACGGTGCAGCCCCTACGTGGATTGCAGACACGTGGACGAAGCAGTGATCCAACGACCTACACGCACAGGAGTTGGGCCCACGCTCGCTCGGCGTCGTTCCTCTTTCGTTGTTGTTCTCGTCGCCGGGTCGAACATGTTCGGACAGGACATGCAGATTTGCAGCGGCTGCGTCGATCGAGGATGAGGCATCCCAACACAAGTGACGGAGATGGCATCAGCGGAGCAGCGCGCCATCGAATGTCGGTGATGGCCAGAATTTATCCTCGTGTTCGCCCGGCGACCTGCGGCGTCACGGCGATGCAAATCGACCTCGACTTTTGCCATCATCTCTCCCGCGGCGGCGACCACCCTGCCGCTTCGGTCTGCCAACGACGAGCTTCACGCCGGATCGATGTCCGTCGGCCATCGCGGCTCATCTCCTTCATCAGGTTCAGCCAACTAGCAGTTAGGATCAACCTCGAGCTAATGAAGCGATTGATCGATGGAGCCCCTTTCAAGAGCAACAACATCATGGGTGATGCTTGTAGCCTCCTGCTCGTAGGAGAAAACGATCATGCGCAACAGCTTTCTCGGATTGAGGTTGAGGTCCATCTCCAACTCCATGGTGCAGCAGTAGCAGCATGTTGCGGTGGCAGGTGGGTGTGACAGTGGCGCGAGGCTAAGAAGCTGTAGCCTGCAGGTGAAGCCCTGATTCGGCGGCGGCGGCGGCGATAGAGATGAGTGTGAGGAAAGGGGATCGAGCCCGATAGGAATGGGCACCGGGGAGCCGAACGAGCGAGTCGTACGCACCCGTCTGGGCTCATGGCATTTCTTGGAGCCGAACAGAGCAAGCCATTGGATCCACAGTTTCTCCACGTGTATGCCCAACAGCACCAAGTACGGGGGGGACGCTGGCACCGCTGCTCAAATTTAACTATTACTAGCACTCTTAGAATGCTACTTTTCCCATATTTTTTAATCTGTGTGTTGGGAGGGAAGTGACCATCTTACCCCTTCAATCCCTTCCTCTTCATCTCCGACGGTTGAGCCGCCACCCCAATGATGTCGTGGTCGCCGATGGCCATCGTGCTCGCCCAAACTCCGCCGCCGCCTCCTCCGTCTCGTCGCTCTCCACCTTTCCATGGTGAGGCAGGTCAGCACCTCCCCATCCACCTCGAACACCGCCGCATAGCGCCCCATCCCGATCCCCCACAACCACTCCCCCACATCCACTACCTCCTCCCCAATCGCCTCCTTTGTCAAAAGCGTCGGTGACGCGGCGATGCTCTCACTTTGTGTTGTGGGGTCGAGGAAGCGCGACTTATAGGGGAAGGCGGTGGTGGGGCCCACCGGCGGAGGTGCACAGTGGTCATTGGTGACCACGGCATCGTCAGGGCAACGTCTCAACTACCGGAGATGAAAATGGAGGGATTGGAGGGGTAAGATGGTCGTTTCACTGCCCCTGAGTGGAAAAAAATTAGGAAATATGGTAAAAGTGGCATTCCAAGAGTGCCATTTTGCAAGAGTTGCTAATAGTTAAATTTTCTAGGGAAAAGGGTCCGAAATCGACGGAAACTTTACAATTTTGGTTTCTATTCTTTTTTTTCTAAATTAGAATTGGAATTAGAATGTCTAGATACAAAAATGGAATCGTATATTATTAATTACGAAAACGGGGTGAATACAATAACTGATAGTATCTATTAAAAATCAGAATATAAAAAACTCTCAAACTGAACTTCTCAAATCAATATAGAGATATACCTCATTATATTTTTATAAAAATAATTTGAAATTCTAACTTTTTATCAACATAGGGTAATTTTTTTAATAAGACGAATGGTCAAATGTTGCAAGCAAAAAAGTCGAAACCCTTACATTATGAAATGGAGGTATTATATATTATTTTGTTTTTCCATATATGATTTTATCCACTTTTTAGTGTTAGTATTGATGATTTAGTGTTGCTTATGTGGTTTTCTAAACAGATGAGAAAGATAACTATTCTCAAAACGTCATCCTAATAATTTGTTCATATACTATTCAATGATATAGATAGTTTTATAAATGTCTACATTTTATTAAAAATATGATGAGTTGATACTTTTATAAATGTCTATATTTTCTTTAAAAAAATTGATGAGTGACGTTTGTTATCAATCTAATGACTTTGACCCATTGTAAATATTATTTCAAGTGATTTTTATCTACGCCTTATATGTGTTTCGTTGGATTGTTTAGAAGTGGTAAGTTATACGGAGTTATTTTGCACTTTTTATCTATATCTATACACTTATAAATGCTAGTAGTGGTGGTGGCGGTGAGTCTGTCTCCACCGCCACCAATACTAAGTAGACATATAGTGCCACAGAGATTTGGTTCTTGCATGTAATCATCAATAACAGACTATTTATTTCGATCATAACTTGTTACATATGGTATCTATAAATAATTATTAGTGCTACTTATGTTCGCTCTGTGCATTCAAATTTTTGAAATTGGAAGTTCGTAAACCGTTAGTAACCTGTAAAGCTTATATGCTAGTAGTTCAGATAATCACAACATTTCACTTATATCTTCTAAGTGACAGAAGCGGAGGGGTGACTACGAGCGGAAGGAAACAGAGATAAAATATCCCATATTGCAAACCAACAGGAAAGGAATTCATTAAACAAATTCAATTACTGCCTCCAACACGTTGAGAGTCCAATCTCCCTTCCTAATCCAGTTTTCAATTCACTAATCGAATCTTATCTTAGTTTCCACCCATATATTCTTTATCGTCAAAACTAAATGGTACTAGTCATCCTTAGTTATGCTTAAATACTTATGTGAGCAACACAGGGATGTGTGTTTAGAGGCTATAGATCTCAATGCATTAGAATTTGAAATATCATATCTAAATAATCTGAACAATCTAGCGATTACATATTGTGGAAAATTATGGTTAGCTAATTCCAAAGTTTCTAAAATATCATTTAAAGTTTGTAATATGTTGCTAATTATTTTGTTTTACGTATGCGGGAGAAGAAATATCTTTCACCTTCAAGTCTCGAGGGGAAGACCAACAATATTTGTACTTAAATAATATGTAAGTATTGTTTATTAAAGGTTTTGTGTGTTATTCAAATTTGCTAATAACTAACATTAATATACATGTGGATTATTGTTCATGTTTTAAAGCTTTTGAATGAGCATTTTAGGTATGTTCGCATATGCGCTAAAAGATGGTAACTAAGTTGGCTAGTTCTGATTCTTAATTGTGTTTTGCCTTTATGGAACAATGCCCCAAGTGTTTACCGTCTTCTAGAGTTGAGATCTCTGACTGCTTCAATGGTTGATGTGGCTCTCCCAAACTTAAAGTTTCTCAACACACTTATCTTAAAATTGCTTTAAGCATAACTTCTATTTGTTGTAGCATATCAACATCCTGTATCAATTGTTATTCCAAAGATTAATATCGCCTGATAACAGCGGCGGAGCCAAGGCCCGGCGACCATGGGCCACTGCCCGGGCTCCGCCGCATGCACATGTAGATTAGGTATTGTGCCACCGCTGCATATACGTACTTAATCACTGTGCTTAGTCAATTGCCACTGAAATCAGCAAGGCAAATGTTCAGCCACTGTGCTTTAGGTAAAGTAGATGTACTCCAGTACTTAACCATGCTTAACGTAAACTAGCAAGGCAAATACTCATGCCATTACGACTGTAACATATGGAGGCAAAATATGCTCCTAAAATTTTCTTCTTCTCAAGATATATAAGAAGATATATAAGGCCCATGGTCTAAATTATAACAAATAAACAACCATTGAGATTAATCTTGTTCACTGTTTTTTATCCTCTTAAATCGAAACCCAATGACCATCAACTTTACTATGCTTATTTTAATTAGTAAATGGTCCAAATAATTATATATATATAATTGTATATATGTACTCCCTCCGTTTTATTAGGTCCGTTCTAATTCAGACATTTTAATTTGAATTAGATAGTATTTGTTACTCCCTCTGTTCCAAAATACTTGTCGTTTTAGAATTTTATTTCATAACATTTGACCATTCATCTTATTTAAAAAAATATTGCAAATATAAAAAGGATAAGTCACACCTAAACAACTTTTGATAATAAAACAAATCACAAACAAAATAAATAATAATAATACCATAATTTTTTGAATAACACGAATAGTCAAATGTTAAAAAAAAAACTCAAAACGATAAGTATTTTGGGACAGAGGTAGCATTTGTTATTGTTAGGTTTGCCCAGGCTTAACAAAATTTCTAGATCCGCCACTGCCTGATAATCCGCCACTGCCTGATAATACTCATCCTGATATGAAATAACTATATTATGACATGAACCTCCATTTTTTAGAAGAGATGCAAGATCATAGCCCTGTGAAATATCGCCTGATTCACTGATTGTGTTTTCTGTGGTACTTAAGAGTTGTGTACAGAGTGAAGAAGTTATTAGTTGGTTAAAATGGTTGACTTGGTAGGTACTGCTTGGCGCCTAATTAGATGTGTTGACATATCATAAGACTCGCATAGACAGCTCTCAAGATCCATACTGGAGGTTAAGAAAATCTGAAGCTGGTGTTCTTCAAGTTTTCTTGCATGATCTTACAAACTTCATATTTGATGGCTTTTTGCAAACTGGTTCGCATGCTCTAAGGTTTGGAGGAGCGTTACAAGATGTGTTTCTCTACCGGCAATGGTTGTTGGTCACACTGCAGCAGCAATCGTTCAGAATTATCTTCTTGCACTTGATCAATAGATTTGTTTTGTTGGTAGCATATTTTTAGATCCTCTAGACAGCTGACATGTAAACATAGCAGATCACAGTAAATTCTCTAGAGCTAATTTTATTAGCTTGCAGCCTTTGTGGTGAGGCCTTTGAGGATACAACTCATCTTTTCAAGAACTGCATCTTCATGCAAGAAGTTTGGAACCTTATATGCCTTTGGGAAAATCACAATGAACACAGGCTACCAAACGACAAAAACCTCAGACAATGGTGGTTCTCCTTATGCGAATTTAAACCAAAAACTCGTCAAAAAGAAATGATAGGATCTCTGATTATAGCTTGGTGGAACATTTGGTTAGAAAGAACCAATAGAGTCTTCAATAGCCAGGAACAAACTTTTATCCAAGTAGCTCATAAAATTAAACTAGAAATAGATTTAAGGCGTTCATCCTTTCAGCCACCCTGAGGGCGATCTGTCCTGCTCTTAAGCTGTAAACCTCCCCTATACTTTGCTTCTTTTTTTACTTTAACTTTTATTCCTTCTAATATATTCCGGCATGTCTTCTGCCGTCGTTCCTTAAAAAAAAATTTATTAGCTTGCTCTTGCCCCCGTTAGGGCTATTTTTTATTTACATTTGAAACTATTGTAACTTTGTTTTATGAGATGTTTCTTTGAGCCCAGCTCAGTGATTTAGTCAGGCAAGGCGTGACCAATTTTTCACTTTTAAGTTCTGTTTTGAAACTCTATTGAATGATGTTATGTCATTTCCAATAATTAAAATTAGGAGTGTCAGCTCTCTTGATAAAAAAAAACTTTGTTTTATGCTCGATAGATAATCTTATATTTGACATCTTTTTGTTTTTATCAATGGGTTAATTATCTATTGTTATTTTATCCATCTTTTATTTGCTCAAATAACCTTTTGTAACCGTTTGTATGTTTCTTTCTCTTCGGTTAGTGGTCATCTTGGCCACAAACTGCCTCTTTCCTCGCCAATGTTGTCATCATCTAGCAGCAGCGAGCTAGCAACGCCAACACACAGAGTAATTGCATCAATGTTCAGTAGCAGAGCAAAATAAAATCTCTGAACCTCCTGACACCACCGCTGCATTTGGCAACACTATTCTTGGCGATCATGGCGACAGTGCGACATGCGCAGAGCGAGCTTTCCTGCTTTGGCTCTCCGGGAGGCTGAACAGCGGAGCCAGAGAGGAGCTAAACCATGAGTCAAGTACGGTGAGGTGGTGGTGGAATTGGGGGAAATGGTTTTGGACATTTGGTTATCACCTAATACCATCTGGTGGTTGATTTCCCTTCGGGATGAATCACCTGTCAAACAAACCAAGTGCTAGTATACTTCCTTTATAAGCAAGTCCACAGTTAAAACCAATATGCCCATCCATTATTGATCTGACGGTGAAGATATTTGTGTGATGTGGCCTGCCTCTTCCAACACACCACCCTACCACGGTTGGAGGATTCTAATGCACACAACCAAAAAAAAAATGATATGCTTCATAAGTGTATATCGGCGTGATATTTCAATCAGAAACTAGAGAGTAAAAAGGAGTTCATAAGTCATGCTAACGGTTTTTTTCTATGAGCATAGTGTTCTCTGATCGCCATGGTGACGCATGAGATCACATTCAAGATAAGGCTAAATCCAGGTTTAATTCGCCAATCCATTTTCCTCTACTCTAGTGGTTGAATTCTCTCGGTCTTATTTTTTACTTTGTTGTTGTTTGGTGACTCTACCCCTCCAGACTTGTATTGATATCTCTCCGGCAGACCATAATACTTGAGGTTTTGTACAATTTACTCTTTAATTAATTATCACCTCTTGTGTTGGATATGAAATAACAGATGCTTTAAATTTGTGATGCATATTTCCTCACTCTAATCCCTTTCTGATTTGATTATACATATAGCCATACTTACTAGAAATTTAGATTGCTCCTTCGCTAACACAAACAAAACATTGTCAGTTGCTTCATTCCACGCTTCCTTCTATTTCCAGGCTCTAACATAAGTGTGATGTTGGCCTTGCAAGGGACGCTCTAACATAAAATGGATGTGTCCTGCTATGCTATCTCTCCTCTTCCTATCCCCAAGAGAGGGAGCGCGTCGAACAAGGGTCACATCACAACTTGTAAATGCAAACCGAATCAGTTGCTCTCTTCGGCCTTGCAATTGTGAATTATGCATATCAAATATAAATTTAGATTGTTTTTAAAGCATACGTAAATTGAGATTTGATTTTTCAAGTATAAGGGTGTAAACAGCAATCATCCCATATCCAAAACCATATTTTTAAGAGGATTCGGAGCGGATACGGATTAGGATTATTTTAGATGTCGAATGTGGTGCAGAGCCAATGCGGAGTCAGCTCGGAAACAGATTAAGATGATTGGAGGAGACATGTATATGTGATTGATATAATATTAAGTCACTAATATAACATGCAACAATATCATAAGCTATTAATAGAAATTTCACACATCGTTGATTTGGGATCAATATTTAGAAGTAGAAAAGTCAAGTGGTCACCTTGGAGAAGTGAGATGAGTTGATGGGTTTTTAATTAGGTGGTCTATAAGATGAAAATATTGGATTATCTGTCAAATTGACTTGCAGAAAATCTGATCAAAAAGTCGGATAATCCATATCCGCTGGATATTGGTTGTACCATATCCGACTCCACAACCGCATCCCACTATCTGCATCAGATACCATATCCATCGGATTTCTACAAGTCACTACCATATCCTCACTTCAGACGGCGTTTACACCCCTAGTCAAGTACTCCCACCGACCAAACATACTTCTCAAGTAAGTGCTTACCGTGGGTGCATTTGCGATGAGTGTACGCGTGTTCATGGGCATTTGTGTCGGAGAACTATCTCTACTTAGCTTAAATTTGAATACTTTAGTTGTCATGTTTTGAAACAGAGGGAGCATAAATTTTATAAACTTGATCAAATGCTTGTCCAAAGCATAAGCAAAAGGATTAGATGCATTCTAAAGTAATGAAATGCAAATAAAATTGATGGATTATCTATTTATTTATAAGATTATACTACTCCCTTCGTCTCATAATATAAGGGATTTGGCATATTTGCCTACAACGACTGACCATTCATCTTATTCAAAAATTTATTACAAATATAAAAAATGATAAGTTATGGTAAAGTACTTTTGGCAATAAATTAAATCATGAATAAAATATATAATACTTCCAAAAAATTTTAAATAAGATGAATGGTCAAACGTTGTAAGTAAAAAGTCAAAAACCCTTATAATATGGGACGAAGGGAGTCAAAATCATAAACCTAACAGAACCAAGAACCACTAATCTACGAAATTATTCATAGCAATAATCTGATGGATAATACGCGAAAAAAGCTACCCACTTAGACCTTGTTTGGTAGACCAGGATCCCGGCCTATTCCCCAGGTTGCAGCTCTGCGGGGGAATTTTTCCTAGGTTTATAATCTGCACATTTGAAGGCCCATGACCTGGGAATATCCCTGCCCGATGTAGGCAGTTCCCCTAGGGAAAGGCCCCCGGCCTCGCAAGGTTGGGAAATATTCCTCGTGAGACACCACAATGATGCTTCCTCCTCTCACGACAGCGAGACTCCACTGTTGCCAAGCTCCCACTCTCGAGACATCGCCGCCAAGCCTTTTCCTCTGGCGAGACGCCACCACCGGGCTTCCCTCCCCAACATCTGGGGTAGGCCCTCCTACATTTCCTCCTCCCTCCTCTTCCTAGGGTTTCCTTTGTGGAGTTGGTGACGGGCCGTTGATGACAGTGGCGAAGCGTAGTACAGGCTAACATGGGTGGTGCCCCCCCCCCCACCACAAGTTTTACTATATACATAGATACCAATGAGCCTTGTAATACATACAAAGGGTTCTGATTGGTTTGCATGATAACCATGCATCCATTATTTCACCATGGGAAGCGAGACACTTAAATGCATGCATCCATGCAAAGAAAACTAACAGAGTTGGCACCTTATATTATGGGATAGCGAAGAGAAGTAGTTCCGTCTTATATTTTGGAACGAAGGTAAAACTTCTTTTCATCTCCTATGTCCAGGGCTCAATTCTTCTCTACCCCTACTAGTTTCTTCATCTCCTCATTTTTGATGTAGAGATTGCCCAGAAGTTCCCATTTTTTCTTCATTACATCCATTTGTTATTCTGAAAAAATAGCAATGTGGTCTCAATTTTATTGTATGGGCATTTTAATTTGCTGTAATGATTCCCTAAAGGGTCTTATTTTTCTTTATTACATATAGTTTTCTTATGGAGAAATAACAATATGTGGCCTCCATTTTTTTTCCTTCATTTCCTCATTTTTATCATATTTTTTGTCGTATAGATTACCAAAAGGTCCCTTGTTTTCTTCATACACTTTTGTTTTCTTAAAAAAAACTATGTTGTACCTATTATTTCTTTAGTTGGCCCCTCATTCATTTCATGTCAAGCTCCGCCACTGGTTGATGATTTAGGAGACGGCGTGGCCATGACCATCAACGGTGGCGGCTAATGGTGTGTCTCCGGCGAGGTGAAGCTCCCGCCGCAGGAGGTCTCCATCATGCATGGCATTGCTGCCACCGCTGTCGCCGCCGCATAGTGGGGTCCTCCACCCCCACTATATAGATTTATCGATTGTATCTTGCCTTCACTGCTTCAATGTATGCATGCTTGATTCACTGGAAAAACAAGTATAGAAACAGAGAGCTATTACATCCAAATTACATGTTTCCAACTTGGTTTTGATGATTCTGTCATCACCAATGCTTTGTTTGTTTTTTTTTGTAACATGGTTATATAGGCGAGCGTATATAGATAGGGGAGATATCCGGCGAAAACCACAAATAAGTAAAACCATGAAAACCCAAACATAAAAGTTTTGTAAATTCATGAAATAATTTTCATAGATACACACATGAAACTCACCCCCATCAAATTTCACATCAAAACTCAACTTTATTTGGTAGAGACAAAAAAAAACAAATTTTAGGTGAACGGTAACATGGTACTATTCACTTGAAATTTATTATTTTTGTTTCTACCAAATAAAGTTGAGTTTTGATTTGAAATTTGATTGGGTGTGTTTCATGTTTATATCTATCTATGCAAATTATTTTATGAATTTACAGAACTTCTAGGTCCGGGTTTTTACGGTTTTCATTTATTTATGGTTTTCACCGGATATGTCCTCAGATAAATATCTTCATTATCTTATCTCTTTTGCAGGTTGGACAGTGACACACGAAGAAGACAATATTTTGGATTAGGCATTGAAAAATGAAGTAATGCATTCAACATCATAAACCAGTTTGTTGTGCCAATTTAATAATTTTTCCTTCGCCTTGATTTGACAGTACATATCACAAGTTGTTTTGTTTTTGCAATTGCATCACATTGCCTGGTAATTAGCTATATAGAATTCTAGATGTTTTAGAAAACAAGTTAGCAGTCTTATTTTTTACAAGATTGATTTGTTGCTGCTTCTTATCTCCTGCCCAATATGGATCGTGGCTAAGAATTAGAAAGGAAAACTTTTGGCCCCTATTTGCTCCTTTTCCCCTTCAGAAGGAAACACACATTCCATCCTCAGCACTTTTGTTTGATTCAATTAAGTACATTGTTGCTATGTTCTATCTTTACGAAACTTGTCCAATTAACCCCTTTTTTTTAATGGGGAAGCACTTCTGCTCAATTTCGCTAGTTCAACGCATGAAGACAAGATACTGGGCTATTTCTATGTTGCAAAGTGAAATTAGGTCCTCAATACAGGACCACACATTTTATATAGCTCATCCTTAGCCCTGCTGCATGGTGCAGTAGGAAACTAATCAATTTTATCTTTTGTATTGTCTCTTACAGGTAAAAAAGATGTGTCCTGCTACGCTATTGAATAACTAATTTATAAACGATTGTTTGTATGATTATTGGTGTATTGAGAAAGGAGTATAATTATTATTGATGGGCCAACAACCTTGAAGATCAACAACCTTGATCCAAGCACGACATGAACTACGAGATTCTGATTTCATTAGTACAGGTCAATATCCATGTATTTGTATAATCATCACAGTAGTTAAGATTCGGAGTTCATAGTTAGTTCAATATTCATGTATTTGTGTAATCCACTTACATTAGTTCATTCACCTTTTTGTCATTTTGTTATCAACTCACGATGATTTCAACTGTCTTGAGTTAAGTCGGCTGACTGTCGAGTCTCTCATGTGATTGGCCATGAAGTATAATCAAAGTATATTCTGCTATTGACGTGATTTCATTTCTTAAATTTATCGCCGCAATGCATGGACACCCACTGACCCGCGGCAAAGCCACAGGGCCCCCAGCTAGATAGTCCAAAATCCCCCACAACCTGTAACATACCAATCCTATAAACCTGAGAGCCAAAATTTAAAATCTGATGCATCATGCGATTGTGAATTGTTTTTAATTGTTTTTGCTTCTTAATCATCTCATCATCACATGTAATGATAGGCCTAGAATCACAAACCAATTAATCTGGTAAATGTGTGCATCCAAAAATTCCACAAAAATTCTCAAAAATACTTTGATATGTCAGAAAACAACCCACAAATTTTCAGAAGTTTTCAGCAAGGTTTGCTAACTCGTTGGT
>CM002476.1:7395942-7438836 GCA_000325765.3 Leersia perrieri
CCGCGAGCGCTCGCCGCCGAACAGCGCCACTGGCAGGCGGGCCCCGCCGGTCAGACCGCGGGAGCCCCTCATCGTGGTTGTTCAAAACCCGCGGGGGTTTTTCTGTAAAACCGCCTCGCTGACACGTGGGACCCCGTGGAGCGCGGGTTTATTCCTTGGAACTCCGAGGGTCTTTTGCAAAGTTACTCTCGCTGACGTGTGGACCCCGGCTGAATAAAGATTTCGGAAAATGATTTATATTTTGTTTTAAAAGGCAGAAAGTGAGAAGAACTTCAAAAATATGTAGAAAATCCATTTGAACTCTAAAAATTGTGAAACTAGTTTTGTTAGGTTTTTAAAACTGTGAAATATTGTACAAAAATATGAAACTTTGTACTTTCTGTACAAACTTTTCATGTAATCTTATTTTCCCATAAATGTTGCCTAGAGCTTGTAAAATCTATAACAAATTGAATATAGGTGTAAAAATTGTGAAACCACTTCTGTTAATTTTCTAAAATCATGCTCTGTAACTTTGTAAAAGGAATTTTGTTCACTTCTGTACAAAAATGTTGCTTACTAAAACTTTGCCCTTTTTAACCCTTTTATTTGTAATTTCATATCTCTGTTAATAAAAGTGATAAAATAGAAAATCCTTCACCAAAGCCCACCTGAGACCAGCACGCACCCACAGCATAAGTTTCATGCATTTTGGTTTTTATGTATTTTTGTATTTATCATACACGTAAATTTGTATAGAGGGAGAATACGTCGTCAAAGAGGAGGTTGAGTTTGTTGACGACCAGACCCAGGTGTTTACTGACGAAGGCAAGTTTTGCCCCCCTTTGAACAACTTGATCCTATGTTTTACTTGGGCTAAATGTTTTGTTTCTAAACATGCATGCGATAGATAGATTTATGTTGATAAAAATGATATGATTGTGGGAATGGTAATTAAAACCATCTTGCTGCATATACCACCTTGGAATATTGAATACTTGCTGATTGTAGCCTTAGAGTGCTTTTGAGTACAATTATAATGCTCTATGGGATGAATATTTACTTATTGCCACTTTATGCTTGCCTATGGTACCGCTTATTATTACTTCCTTTATAAAATGTTTATAAACTTGGTTGAATGGGATATTTTTGATGCCTCGGGCTGAGGTTGAAATGTGTGAGTATTGTGAACTAAAAATGGAGATGACTTGTTTTTAGACTTGGGCGGCGAGTGGTGCATAGTTGTGCACCGATAGGAGGAGCGTTCGCCCGAGTTGATTAAGGACTGAACTTTATGATACCAACTAATGAAAACAGTACAAACCACATGTGCTAAGTATAGGCTGGCCTTAACCTATTAAGTTGTTTAGAGTTTAGCCTTGCATTTTGGTAGGCTGGAGAGTATGGGTTAGCTTGGATATTAACTCAGAGGAAGCTTCCCTTGTTGATTTATTGATGTATTGTGATTTATAGCGTGTTGGCGTCTTTCCACATGAGTGATGATTTGTCGGGTGTTTGTCCAATACAACGGTGTTGTGCCTCGTGAGGAAGGCCGGGCAGGGTTCCTCACGGCGTTAGGTTAAAGCGTGGGCCCGCTACCTGGCGGCGTTGCCTTGCTAGCAACGTGGGTTAACACACATCGTACTGGTGCAAGGCTAAACAATAAATAATGTAATGGTTTCGTTGTGACCTCTAGACCACATTCACCGTGAAGAGTGTGGTAGTGCTTGATCAGCACGAGACAAACTAGAGCGATTCACATCATGTGGGAAGGTTGTATAAACTCTGCAGAGTCTAAAACTAATCGATTAGCCGTGCTCAGGCGGCATGGTGAAGTGTCATGAGTATAGTTTTATGGTTTTAAAAGAATTCTTGTGAACTTGGGAAAATGTTGGGAATGATTTATTTGTGAACTTGGGTAAAGTTTGGTTATGATAATGATGATGATGAGATGATGATGGTGGTGGAATGGTGATATTCTACCTTGAGGGGTAGACGTGTGTTGATATTCAATTACTTTACATTACATGTTTTACTTACCCTATATTATTGTTTCTAAATTTGTTGCGAAACATGTTGTGAAATAAAATTGGCATTTATGCAAATGTACCTATATGCAGCTTATCCTTGATATTGGCCAACATGTAGTATGCTAGGGTTGTCTCCGACTTGCCAGTACATTAATTTGATTAATGTACTGATTTCTTGCTTTCTTTTACTTGTTTTTGCTCAGACCCCGCTGCAGGTATTGACTGTTTGGATGAGGAGTTTGATGCAGCTTGTGATGTCGCAGATTTCCAGGACGGTTCATATTAGAGGTTTACCCCTAGTCGGTTTGCCTGAGGGTTGGGTAGCACGCTTACCGCATAAACCATTAATTATGGCTTGTCGCCAAGTACTATTTTAGAATCTGATTAAGACTATTTATGCATTATGCTTAGAACACCCTTATTATTAATTTTCGATGTCATTGCTTTAATGAAAGTGTGGAGCTAGTCACTAACTCCTGGGGACTAGCGTCACATGAGTATAGGTATGAAACATTTGGGATGGTAGAAATGATAGCATTTGGTATCGAGGCCTACGAGACGTGTATCATGGTTGGTCGCCGCCTTCGCGTGGTGGACGGGCACGCCTCGTGAGGACTGGCAAGCTATCGGGCCTCCTATCCCCTTTGTTCCATTCCCGGCGTCGTGTTTATCATATGAAACACTCGATTCGCCGTCATGTACGCGTGAGGTTATGGTGGCTATTATGCGTGTATGATCCCACCTAACAGATATCACGGTAACGTGTGCGTATAAGTGTAGTATATATATAATAAATATGATGCCCCCACACAACCCCTCCTCATAACCCCAGGTCCCAAATGTGGAAGGGGAAAATCCCTAGAAAAAGAATTGGTTGGTGCAGGAAAAATCCCCTTACAGCCTTGTTTGGTTATTCCCTTCAAGGGGATTGATGGGGAATTGAAGAGGATTTATTTCACTCCTATGGAGACGTGCAATTATTCCTCCTCAATCCCCTCCAATCCCTCCCTCTTGGGAATTAACCGAACAAGCCCTGCAGTAGGGCTTCGTTCAAAGGAGGCCTTACTGTTAAAGATGAGACATGAGTACTAGGGTTTCGTTAATATTACGATTCGTTCGAGCTCAACAATGGTTTATGAAATATTTTGCTTCAACATTATTTACTCCTGTTCTGTGACAAATATGAAAATCAATTGCTATGTGACAAATGACTGAATGGATTGGGTGTGGCATGTGCAAACTGCAGCGTCTGGCGCATCTAGCTTAATGAACTGGTGGTATTCATCGATGCATTGGCACACCACTCAAGCAGTCAGCTCTAGTCTCTCCAACTCCCAACCGAAAGCAGCGTGTACACATCGTCTGGCCGTCGCTAAGTGCATGACCAACATTACCGCAACAACATTGTCACGAATCGTTCACCATCCCTTTGATTCCTACCATCTGCCATGCTGAAACGCCGCCTCTTGATTCTTTTCTGGGCAGACGGCACCCTTCATACACTGTTTGGCTGACCATTCCTAATAAAGATGTGATATGCATATGGTGGAGTAGATAATCTGGCGAACCAGCAAAAAAGCAAACACAATGAAACTGCACGACAAAACAATGCTCTAAAAGAAAAACAATATGCCCTAAGGAGTTACATGACTGGAAGACATGTTGTAGCTTCCGTTGAACTAAAAGGCTGATAATAAGTTGTCTAAAAAAACATAACTAGAACCATGCAGGCCATGCTAACCATGAGCACCTGTAGTTAAGGCTAAAAAATCACGCCAACAAAGCTCTCAGTTAACATGTCATGTATCGCTTTGCAATACACATTCCACATGATACAATACCATATGATTGATAAGTGACCGCAACGACAAGGGAATTAAAAACAGCCCATGCCCATCTAATGCAGTGCATTCTGATGCAGCCATGAAAAAGAGTGCAGCTAAGTCCATTTGCCTGCAGCAGCAGTGCAATTGCTTGCTTTGCTTAGCAGCCTCGCTGACATGCACCAGTTAAAGAAGTATTGTTTGTGTGAACTTCAAACTGAATCACTGCTAGAAAGGTAATTTATGACAGCTAAAGATGCAGTATCTGAAAGGTTTTTAATAAATAAAGGAAAGAAGAAGAAGAATATTGGAAGGCCTGCTACTAGGGGTTCATTAGTGAGAACACTAAACAATGTTATAACAGGATACAGTGCAACACAACAGGTCGGCATCCATGACAACATGCCAACATATCCAGCAACAACCAACAATAGCACAGCGGTGCAATTTATGAAAGAAAAAAAAACATGTGTTTGGAATTGTAGTAGCTCCGTTTAAAAATTTCTGAAAATTGAAATGTTTCCCTATAGTTTTGATTGTCTGTAACAGATTTATTGCATAATGCAGAACAATAAGGACAAACTGCACCGGAAAATACGGTTACTCTACACAACGTAAAAAAGATACACTGCTTGTTTAGAAGCAGGTCTGCATGACACTCACATGCAGGTTAGGATGAAAAAACGTTTGAACAAATATGCAAAAAAAGATAGGAAAAAAAGATTCAGTACATAAAACATGTGAAAAGCTTCATTAGGTTCACAGCTCAATTTAATTCATTATAAAATAGACAGACCTTATGCTGAAAAACTTTACTTATTGGCTAAAATGATGTAGAAAAGATCCATGGTTCTTTAAATCCATACAGGGTCTTTTACAATAAGGTCACAAGCAACCTGATGGCCATTCAAAAATCTAAATAGTTGTACACGCCGCTTAATTTTGAAAGATAGGATTGAGGAAACAAGGTTCTTGTGAAAACTTTGACCAGTAGAGTTGATTTGCCAGAAACAGCTTAAAACAGCAAGTTTATAAGTACGAAGCAGAACATGTAGAATCATCTGGCCACAGTAAAATAGTTATAAGCATCCTGTAAAATAACAAGGTGAATAGAAATAAGTGAAATGGGTCTGCAAAAAGTTATAATTTGTATGTAAAAAAATGTTTGTGAAATAATAGCATATTTGCACTAAAGGATTGGACTAGCAGTTCAAAAAAATAATATGAAAAGGGTTGTGAAATAACTAATATGTTACAACATGTAAGGCTAAACAGTTACACTGCATTTGCATAAGAAATTAGGTTAAGAGCAGACAGAGTCACAGGAGAATGTTATCGGCTTGTGATGAAGATCAAATAAATGCCTGCGAGCAATTGTGAATGACTATGGATACTGCATGCATGTATTAAATCTTTGGGTGCTTTTGGCAAAACAAAGAGCCAGACAAGATTTAAAAAAACAAAACAGAAGTTAATCATCATTTAACTACAAAAGAGACCAGACAAGCAACTTCACCTTTTAGCAATAGTGATTGATCAATGCATATCTCCTACCACTATTTAGCTGTAGGTTTTTTTAGTTACTCAAATATAAAGTTTCCCAA
The DNA here is from genome assembly GCA_000325765.3 of Leersia perrieri. Classification (NCBI taxonomy): domain Eukaryota; kingdom Viridiplantae; phylum Streptophyta; class Magnoliopsida; order Poales; family Poaceae; genus Leersia; species Leersia perrieri. The sequence continues at coordinate 7,401,379 of CM002476.1, forward strand.
ACCTTTGCTCAGCCAGCCTGATACAGTATATGCAATGGCATTACAGAAAAATGGTTCCACTAACACTAACACAAAAAGCATGCAATTTCAAACAGCTAACAAAGCCATGAGCTCCAAGAAATTTTGATTGCAAAATTCAGATTTCTTATGGTAACAATTGTGGATTCAGGAAAACAACACAAGATGGCATGGTATGAAATATTGACATCCTAACTTTCACTGCGAATGCAAAGCATCTAAATAAATAGCAGCATCACATAGAGTACCTTCACTAATGCAAAAGCAAAATGAACTCAAAGCGCTAAAGAAGGGATGAATGATACCATATAGGGAAAGCATGTAAAAAAAATGCAATATCAATTTCTATCTGCAGTTTCCTATGATTCGGACACAATCACCTACCATATCTTACCTAATGACCCATGTAATTTCTTCCTGGGCCTCCTGGTGGAGTACCGCCATACCCACCACCACTGCCATAGCCACCCAAATAACCACCAGGCACTCCAGGCAGACCACTACCACCCAGTGGAGCAGAAACCCCTGTGTTAGGCAACCCTGAACCATTTGCACCAACTCCCAGGATGTTGTTCAGACCCAACCCGCCGCCTTGGGAGGCAAGAATAGCTGTCAAGGCCTGCCCAAGAGCAGGATTCACCCCTGGGGCACCAGCTACGCCTCCAGGCAATGAAGTTAAACTGGAAACAGGAGATGGCATCACATGGCCACCAACAGCACCACCAGGCATAGAATGAGCCCCATAACCAACAGCCCCTTTCCTCCCACCAGAAGTGCCAGCGCCATACACGCCTCCAAGTCCTCCTCCACCTTTGTTGGGCTTTGGTCCATCAATCGCCTTCTGGCAGTGCAGCACAACCCCCTCGAATTGCTTGTGCGGCTCCTGAAGTGCTTTCTTCGCACTATCGAGGGTCTTGTACACAAATAGAGCAAAGCCCTTTGGCTTCCCAGTGACCTTATCAAGCCCTAGAGGCCCCTCCTCAATCTCACCATACTTTGCAAAGAACTGCAGCAATTTCTGCGGGTCTATATCTGCACCAACATTGCTAACAAAAATCTTCCGCTGCGTGTATTCCGACACTGGTGGCAACGCCAGCTGTGCTGGAGCAACTGGGGTTGGAGACGGGTTGCTGACAGCGCCACCCGGTGGGACAGGGCCTACAGAGGCGAGCTGACAGGCCGTGGTGCGGTTCCCAATCTTCTTCTGCGGCTCACGGAGCGCGGCACGGGCACCGGACCGGCGGCTGAAGAGGATGAAGCCGTAGCCCTTGCACTTGCCCGTGGCGCGATCCGTCACGACTCTGAGGTCCTCGATCTGGCCGTAGGTGCCGAACGCCTCGGAGAGGGTCTCCGTGGTGGCGTCCCAGCCGAGGCCGTGGACGAAGATCTTCCGCTGCGCGGGGTCGTCGTCGGCCGCGCGGTGGACGGCGGCGAGCACGTCCTCGTGGCCGAGGGCGGCGTCGCGGAGCAGCTCGACGAGCTGGTCCTTGGGGAACGAGCTCAGCAGCGCCTGGATCGAATCCGCGTCCCTCTCCGCATCATCCTCCGCCTCCGCCGCCTCAATCTCCTCCTCAACCTCCTCCTCCTCCTCCTCATCCACCTCTACCTCCTCTTCCACCTCCTCGACCTCCTCCTCCTCCTCAACCTCCTCTTCCGCAGCCTCCTGGGGAATCATCACCACCTTCTTCTTCTCCCCCACGGCCGACCCCGTGGCGGCGCTGGTGGGTTGCGGATGGCCGAGGACCACGGCTAGGCCTTCGGGCTGGAAGGAGGCCGCTGACGCTGCGGCGGCAACGGCAGCCGCGGACGCTGCGGCGGCGGCCTTGGCGGCGGCGGACCTAGCGGCGGCGGGGGATTTGGAATCGAGCTTCCGCTTCTTGCCCATGGCGACGGCGAGGCGAGGGCGGGGGGCGGCTAGGGTTTCGACGGCTGTGGAAAGAGGGGGGAGGCGAGGGGCTGTGGAGTTGCGACTCGTAAGGCCACGCGGGCTTAGTTAACGGCGACGGGTGCGGTTATGGGCAGCGTTGCGCACTTCCGTGTGCCCGAAACGGAAAAAGTAAGATTGTCTATTTGATTCAAGTCCAAATTTTGGAGGAGGTGTTCGGATTATGTTTCAATTGACCAGTAGTTACTTGGCGACGAGTCGTTCGCGTGACGCGTGTCCCACGCGAACAAGCCGCACCAATCTCGGACGACAGGTGCCCTATACAACCTATTAAATTACACTTCCACTCATAAAATAAATCAACATTTAGTAAGAACATACTAACATATACAAGCGACCACTAGTCGCTGAATTGCGCTCTGGCGACCCCGCGTGTCTGCGCAACGCGTGTCCCGTCCGCACTTATCCATTCGTAGATCCCCTTCCCTTCTCCCCGCAAATCTCATTCCCTTCCCCGCAGATCCCCTCCCTGCCCCCCGAATCCGACAATGGCGATGGTGATCGTGGCGGCTGCGCCCCTCCGCCCCGCGCTGCCGAGCGCCGTTGCTCCTCCCCGTGCCGCTCTCCCCCCTTCCGCCGAGTTGTTTTCTCCGCCTATTCCCCACTTTTTCTACCCCCAAATCCGGGCAACGACGATTTCGACGGCGGCGACAGCGGTTGATCCTCTCCGCGCCTTCGCTTGTCCGCCATCCCCTTGAGCTCCTCTTCACGCCTCTGCTTGGCCACTCTCTCGCCTCCCCGTCAAGCACTTCCCGCTAGTTTTTTTTGTGTTGTAGCTATGGGTTATAAATCTAGCGACGTCAACGACCCAAAACTTCACAGCAACTACTGCATCCATCGAGTCCAACTGCTCCCTAGGGTTTTTGTGCAATCTATAGGGTTTGATTTGCATGGGTGTAACTTTTAATTCCAAAGAATGTAACTTTTAATTTTAAAGGATGTAACTTTTCATTCTGAAGATGTAACTTTTCATTCTGAGGGATGTAACTTTAATTCTGGAGGATGTAACTTTTAATTTTGAATGATGTAACTTTTTTAATTCTGAAAAATGTAACGGCTATAGGATGTAACTTTATTTTCAAGGATGTAACTTTTGTAGGATATTACTTTTCATTTATTTAGAGGATGTAACTTCTTCGGCGTGGAAGAAATATATTTTCTGAACATGGATATAACTATACGAATTGGGATTGAGGCAAACCAAGTTAGTAACTCTTTGATTCTTCTTCACTTGGATGTCGTTTTGGTGTTTTTCTTCCCTTCTTTTTTTCCTCTCTAAGATTGCTGCTTCAATTCCCCTCCTGTCAACTGTCGAGGTGGTGGCGATGGCGACGGTTGTGGCCGTCGTGGCATCGTGAAAGGGGGTAAGAGGGGATCGATGTGTTTGTGTGCGGAAGGGATGCGTGGATTGTGGGATGCGGGGTTTTCTTTTTTCGGAAAACACGGGGGGAGCGTGATATTCCTTTTTTGGGGGGTCGTTGTGTAGTGCTAACCAGCGAGTGGTCTACGTTTAGTTGGGTACTAAGATATATAGGTTCGAAGCTGTAAGTTAATTATTTTTTACCGAGTGAGTATTACAAATATTTTATAGTAAAAGCAACTCAATAAAAAAATTCATCACTCGTTTGAAAAATGGTTCATCGCTTTATTAACATATATTAAACGGATGCAACTTTCAAAAACACATGTTCCAACATGCATAAGTCAGTAAATGAATACTCGAGGAAAAATAACATCAATCTTGAAACAAAAGTTACAACTATTTATACGACATGAAAATACAGGTTGCAATATCACAAAAAATATGTGTGCAGTATGGAGAAACATGGAGTCCAACTTCCTCACCAGCTCGTCGCTCCCACCAGCCTCACCTTCACTGACGACACTCGTCGCTCCCACCAGACTCACCTTCACTGACGACACTCGTCGCTCCCACTAGCCTCACCTTCACTGATGACAACACCTGCCAAAACACTTTCTTCTCCCGTAGCAACCAGAGACATAGCGACGAAGACGATGGCTGCAGGAAGCAAGCTACTTTATCTAGCAAACATCATCTTGATCTAACGCTATGAGAGGTCGGGGTGGCTAGATCTAATCGAATGAGAGATTGAGGAGAAGAGGGATGGGAGAGAAACGAATGGTTTGGAAGAGAAGAACAGAGAGGTGCTTTAGGCGTCGGTGTCTTCATCAAATAATCAGTGACGATGATAAACTCTCATTGAGCAACAACGGTGAAAGCGACATGATGGAGGAATAAGCGAGACATGTTGCGAGGCGAAGAGGGGGATGCAAACGGAAGATTTCAAGTTGGACATGTTTGGGACACTCGTGTAAAGAGCGTTTCGAATTTCGGAGATGTCAACTTAGCCATGCATATACCATATTTAGTGTTAACTTATACTTATAGGAATTCTAGACAATTTTTTATGAGTGATTATATAAGATGATAAGAAAAGTGATATCCAAATCTTATCAATTTTGAGCTACTGTGGAACCATAAACCAATGAAATACTATAAATTGTATACACAAACTTAAGTCACATATCTCACAACCACAACTCCCGTAACTAGCCGTCATTGCTATTTCTCCCTCGTCACCTCATGTGACCCCCAACCCTCCACGCTACTAGTAGTATAACAACTAACAAGACCCGTTGACGATCCCCTAGACCCCCACCACACCATCTCTTTCCCTTTTCCTCCCTCTACAATCTTCATCTCAAAATACAACTACTTTTGGCTATAAATTTAGACATAACCAATGAGCCATCTAGATTTATAGCTAAAAATGTGACGGAATAAGTATCTTGCTAACTATAAACACAAATACAGCTAACATGTATAATATATGTATAATATGGTTGGCTCGTCCCCCCTATTTGAGTATTACCCTTCTCTAATCTAATCCTCTTTGCCCCTGCTATGATCGTACAGTCCTACCCACCGCCTATTGTTGGCCGCTAAGCCGCGCAGCCACCTTCTCGGCGTCGCCCTCGTCGCCCCCCATCACAACCGGCGACTGAGCCACTGTCTCCCCAGCCCCCTCCAAAACCCACCCTCCTCTCCCTCCAACCCTCCTTCAATCCCCCACCAACCCTGGAAGGTAAATAGAGGCTACCAAGACGTTAAACAGAAATCATTACAGTTAATGGATAATAAAAACCAATAAAAAACGGGGATAACAACATCCTAATTCAAGTAGAAGAGCAGAGTCTTCCAAGATTCGTTTAACATGTTCCATGCTGTGGTACACCATCAACAAATTCAGGTGGCGAACGAGCTGGACGCTAAGAGTAGGAGTTCATCTAACATGTCAGTTTTGGGGATCCACCTTCAAAGGCTTCATTGGTCATAGTCTGAGGCACCGAAAAAGGAGTAATCTGGATCTGCAGATGAGCCAAGCAGAGGGATGTACTCCGATCCTCTCACATGAACACTGAAGCAAGCTGCAAAACACATAAATACTGTCAAACGTCTACAAACAACAGCTAACGGTATGTTATGTCAGAGCTTGTCTCAAAACAACAATGCAATAGTAACCAACCAAAGATACATGAAAAGAAAATGATGCTAGTGCATATGTAAATATTTAACTTGTCCTCTTCATAAAACAATGCAACCCAATTCACACATATACTGCAAGCGCTAATGTACCAGCTGTCATATCAACTTTATGAATTTTGTCCGTGACAATTGCTTTACTTCAACATGGTAATCCAAGTGCCAAATGAACTACTCAGCAACAGTTTTACACTGGACTTTTTTCCATGTGTACTGCAAGTCTGCAACCATTAACAGGGTTAAGAAACGACTGTTAAAAGTACACTTCTTATTCTGAACTGGGAGGTTGGATTCCATCACATTAATAACACTTCTACCTGATTAGCACATTGCTACCCAAAAACCTTATTATCAACTTAGTTGACTAATTCAGGTAGGGCTATCCTTAAAAACAAAAGATCACTAATGTAAGCATCATCAATCATGACAGTTTAATCCTAAGCTTCAACAAAATGTCATAACTATGATGGTTCTCTGTGTATAGAATTAAGTGACTTAAAAACAGAATTCTTTATGTCGGATATACCCCCCAAAAAAAATACTACACTGGTATGCTATTTAAGAATGGGAACATATGCATTAGAATTTAGCAGATACTACTACAATAACCACATTTGGCACAAAGCTTGTTAACAGCCATTAGTATGAATAAGCGTTAAACACTAGATGGCTCTGAACTAAGGACTGTGCATTTTAAAATTATATATAACATGTTAAAGAATATTGATCTATATAGATGTCTGTATACAGTTTCAGTCAAGGAAAAGTAATATATGCTTCATATTTTAGTTAAATTATGGCCATTATTCAAATAAAGGTCATAAATGAGGAATCTGGTGCAAAAGTTTACTGTTGGGCATCAAATAAGTTATACCATTCTCAATTTTCACAACACTTTGCAGCATAACCTCCATCTTCTTCTTCATCTCACTATTTTCATCCATTAGGGGCACCACAAGGGTCAGCTCCCTGTATATATCACGTACAAAGGCACAGATGTTTTTGGCATATTCAACTTCTCCATCAGATATACGACCAATTGCAAGCCTCATTAGCTCTCCTGACAGATCAGCAACCTGACATATTGACAGCATACAAATACCGTCACAACTTCAAGCAGACAATAAGAAAATGATGTTTAGCAGAATTAAATTTCGGTCAAGTGCATTTACCCCTAAAAGATAGTCAAGCACATTTATCTGTAAGGGCTCAACAGATTTATCACTCAGCACTAGCAAAGAATCATTAATTTCAGCAAGACTTAATAAAGTGCCAGTCTTGCAAAACCTACAGAATGTTGCAGCTTCGACATATTCCTGTACCTGAAATAGTCATGGCGAACATATTGGATCAAGTACAAACTTAGAACAGATTTAAAGGAACAAGAATGATACTAACACCAAAGGTATAGGCCCTTCTGAGCTTCCAGAAGTCGGTCCCTTGCAGTTCTTTTACTAGCTTTCCAATGTACTGGTTAACCACAACAGCAAGGTCATTTTCTGCCTTTGAAAGAACCTCATCTTTGTTGCTTTTACTGATCCTGAAAAAACAGTTCAGCTCATAAATGAAGTGTAGCAGCAAATAAAATGGCAAAGTAGATTGGGGATTCATATATATGAGTAGCTGAATTGACAATAACAAATAGTAGGTCAATTTGGTTATGAACTACTCCCTCCAGTTTTATTTGTTTGACGCTGGTTAGCTCATTTTTGTGGATGGAGGGAGTATGAAATGTTGGTGAAAAATACTTTTGAGATGAGTATGTGTAATTCTCCAGTGTTGGCAGAGAAATGGACAGCTTTGACATTCATTAACAACTTACATGTGAGTAGCTCTAGGTCTCAGAGTTTTGACAGTTCATCATTTGGACATACATATTGATCAAATCCCAAAGGCCAAAAGTATCAATAGTTTCTCACAGCATTGCAAAAGATGGAAATGATTGCATCTAAAATCCTTGTTTTTATTCACCTTCGGTTTGGAGAAAACAAATACTTCATACAACTTAGTTCATGGAGAGCTATTGTCTATACAGTGAGATCAACTCTTCTATGTTTTGTAAAGCTAGAACGATGTGTTTACAGTAAGAATATACTAGAGCTTCACTGATTTATATACATCCAACAATAATTCTAGCACCACATGACATACTAATTCATTAAAAAAATACAAAGGTAATGAGTGATTTAATGGGCTATCACAATCACAACCTAAATAGTATCATGCCACTACCATAATTGTTTTGACTCTCAAATTACCTGTGGACCTGAAAGATGACCTTTTTGCTGTTCATTGTCACATCCCGACTTGCTTTCACAAGCCTTTCCCTTTTATCATTCTACAGTGATATGGAAAAGTGATGAGATAATATCAAACTATTACTAGCTATTTACTACATGCTTAAGAAAAATACAACCTGCTACTACCATAGCTACTTTCAGTATGTAAAAACACGACTGTGTGATATGATACACAAAACCCAAGATTGGAATATATCTTAAAGTAGAGCTAGGCAATATTCCTACCATCTAGTTCAAGCATGCTAAAGGAAGCATAAAATTTTACAAATAAAGGAAAAATAGCATGTGGCAACAGTTGCCTCTTTGCCATAATTTTACGGGCAGTCCCATCAACTTGTACAATGATATATCCCTTACAAAATACAACTCGCTGATCTGAAATCAAATATGCTAATGAAGAAATATAACTCCGATCAGCGAATGGCAGATTAGATAAAATGTATTTCATGCCATCTTAGTCAGGTCTGCGCATCACCTGCCAAAGTACATTTCGCGCTGTGTGGGGTTTATTAGTGAACATAAATAGATCCACACTAGAAAAGTCGAGTTCGGGTTAACTCAACAACTAGAAGAACCAAGGATCAGTTTGGTTTCATACAAATCAGGTTCGCGACATCCACACCCCACAAGGTTAATAATAATATCCTTACTTGTCAAAACGCTTCCTATATGTGTACTATACTAACCAGCACTACAGAGAGTGATCGGCAAGGCACGGCAAAGCACTCAGCAGCAGCCGCCCGCATAAGGCCAGACTGCATAAGTGGTCGAATGACTCGAATAAGCTACACAGGAATTTCTCCGAGCACCTGGCGCGCACAAGATCTAAGCACCAGATCACACGCACTGACGCGACACTTCCCAAAAGCCATGCCTCTACTCTACAACACCTTTGCCCTCTTCGAGCGCGGCGTTGCAAGGGCAAACGAAATAGCCCTAAAGCCGCGGAACGGGACGGGCACGCTATATGCGCGTGGTTACGTACCAGAGTGTTGAGGTACTCCGCGTGCTTGGCGAACTCGGCCTTCATCACGGAGCTCCCCGCCGACGCCAAATGCGCCGTCGCCGTCGCCGCCGCGTCCGTCGCCATCGTCCTGGACCTCTTGGGCGCCGACCCGGCGGAGGAGGCTGCAGAGGAGAGGAAGCAGACGTGTGAGACCGTGAGAGCGCGGAGACGAGACGAGACGAGTCGTTGGGGAGGGGAACGCGGGGCGTACGCGGAGGAGGGTTGGCACGGAGGGTTTTGCCGGGCTGGGAGGAGTGGGGCGCCGCCGCCATGGAGGTGGAGGTGGAGGTGGTGGTGGTGGTGGGAAGAAGGGGAAACGAGCGCAGGCAGGAGAGGCGGCGGTGGCAACCGCGCAGGGGCAACATCTGTCAGGCGGTGGGGCCCGCCCTCGTCTCGGCACTTCACTTCACGGCTTCCTTGCCTTGCCTTCGGTACTTCGGTAGTGGCTCCTGCCGTCGGCTGCGTGCGTTCAGTCCATACTGATCTGTATAAAAACCATACTTTTAAAGGAATTGAATTTTATGGGAAATTTTTCTATATAATTCTTTGAAACAGAAGATTGTAGTTTCACAAAAACTTTAAAAATTGTTAGAAATGCTCGGTGCACGTGGTTTTTGGAGGAAGTTTTTTAAAAGCTCCGTCTCATTGGAAATATTTCTTTTAGTCTATCTCCATCATCTAATTCATGTATTTTTTCTGCGGTGTAAATAAATGGCCATTCATGTGTTTTATAATCTCAGTTCTGTATATTTATGTGTTTTTTCATCTCGAGCTTAAATGTGGAATTTGTATAACATATATGCCAAAACACAATGATATGGTAAAAAGAATACATAAAAAAATATATGGCAGTGCCATTTTTTTTAAAAAATATTTAGTTTTACAAGTTTTGGCATAAGAATATGGTAGCAATTCAAACAAATATAGCCAAATTTTCCAGTAATTGCTAAGGCATGTTTCGTTCATAACTATATTTGCCACATCTGACTTTGGCAAAGTTTGGCTTGCCATAGAAAGTTTTGCAAATAAAATGAACGCCACAAGTTTGACAAGTGTGGATAAAAACCGAGTTGAAATTTAGGATATATTGGTAAAAATACTATGGCAAGCCACAGTTATCATAAACCAAACACCGCTAATAAACTTAGACATGAACCAAAATATCCTAAATCTTGACGATGCCAAAAAGAATGAGCCAAACAGAACCTTTTTCTTACCATGATGTTTATTAGCACCCATGACTAAATCAAGTTCACATAACAATTGGTTGACTTCGCTTAACAATTGAACTATTTAAGTAATCATATGTATATATTCCTTTAGTATATAAAACACAGTTTAGGCAGTACAGCAAAATGTATACAAACTTGGTTAAAATAGTATACTCATGGCTTAAATTCACATGTCATGAGTCGTAATAATAGCAAGTCAAACGAATTGAATTCTTTGGATATATGTGATACTAAATTGAATTCTTGATTCAAATACTGACCCACATACATAACAAATCAAACGAATTTTCAACCATAAGATCATTGTACTACATTATCTATATTTTTATTATAATAGATGATGCTTGGTTGCCGGTCATACTCGCCTCCAACCCCGAATTTGGTGCAGTTTGGTCGGGTCCATTTGTTCCATATCCGATACCATGGTTAGCTAATAACATTAGGAGTGTTTGTCTTGCTCGGCGCGCAAACAAATAATATGATGTGAATCCCCCGTATGTTTAAAGCCGGAGAAAATTCCCTATGTGCCTATAAATTCTTTCAATCCCTTCTATGCTTTTGAAATTTGCCCAATCCTTTATATGTCACTGAGTTTTCATCTTCACCCCCATCTATACCCATTTCGTTAGTTGACCGTTAAATTTTCTCTAGAATGGAAATATTACCCTTTATCATCTATCACATACTTGTGTGCTTGTTTGATGAGGAAAAGATAATTATCAAAGGTGAAAAATGTTCATTTTAGAAGAACAAAACAACACATAATTATTTGACCTAACAATTTAAAATTTAAATTATTTTTAAAATAAAGTTCAAATTTAATTTAATGAAATATGTATAAATATTTGTATTGAAATTTGAACCTAAATAAATAAGTTTTCTTTGTTGGTTTCTATTGAATATTTTGTGCATTTCATAATATTTTCAAATTTTGTTCGAAAAATTAATTTTATTTATAAGAATGTTAAGTCAGATAATTGTGTCTCATTTGATTATATTATAAATTCTTAAGGAATTGCCCCTTAAAGCTGATACAATCTATTCACGGGTGTAAAGGATACCGCTACGGAGCAACTCAACCTCATGCTCTCTACTTTACTCAAATGCTCATCAAACCACTGCCTCCTTATAGCTTTTTACCCTCTGCTACCTTTGTGAATTGCCATTGCCACTTACCACTACTTGCTCTAGGATACCGGTGTTGCCGACCTCCATCAATATCGGTCTTTGTTATCATTGGTTGTCTGCCTTCACCGGCATGATCCCGTCACAAGTTTAGTATTGTTGATGACTCAATTGGGTTGATCTGACTCCTCTTTATTATGATCCAACCTAATGCCCTTCATTGACTCCATCACCCCATTGACACATTTTTTGCAATGTTTAAAAAGTGCCTTTGCTAGCATTGTTCATATCTGGTCAGGCTCGTCTTTAATTTAATGTTGTTTTATTCGTTTGTCATCTGGATTTTGTAATATGCATGTTTCAATCTTAGCCTTTGTATGAAACATTGATTCTAGCACTCAAATTCTCATATATATTGCTTTGTTGGTGAAGTGGGTATGATGAATTACTTCTTGTCTCCGCTTAGAAAGCTCCATCCCAAACATTGGTATGGATCTGGTAACCTTACTTCACAAATCCAATCATACCCACTAAATGCTTGTAAAGAAATTCATTGCCGGTATATCACTGCCCTTGCCATTAATGTTCTTATTCTACATCAAACGCCAAACATTTTGTTTCGTGTGCTCTATGTTTACTATTCTTACCATGCCCTCGTTTTGCTATTTAATGCCGTTCTTTAATGCCCTAACATATGGAAAATATCCAAAATTTAGGAAACATAAATATGCATGTGGCGTAGCACACAGTTAAATGCGGGGAGCCTTTGTTAAAGTACTAGTTTATTTGAAGGTTTATGCCTCATATAACTCAACATTGCTTACCAATTATCCGCTTCCTCAATAACAAGAAGTGAAAGACTATGGAGCGTAGATGCCTTTGAATGGATCCCCTTCTTCTACCTTCTTTCGTGCATCGTCTCTCCAACCTCCCCTCCCCAACCTGCTCTTCCCTTCTCCCCCCTGCTTGTATTTTTTCCCTCTTTGTCCTTGTAGATGACAAGATGTGCCGCAACTGCTTCGTCATCCTCCTCCTCCCTTAGTCGACTTCTGAAATGTGGCTCCCACGTGGCTGTGTCGAAGACAAGGGGTGCATGAAGATACCACAAGTTTGTGGCTGCAGGCGAGGGAGCAGGGGTGCCTTTGGTGAGGTGCTGCTCCGATGATGCTCAAACAAAATGTGACTTCAGCAAGGCGATGCTTTTGGAGATAGTGCAATTAGCTAAACAACGCTACGACGTGGGCGCAGCCCGATCAGGTGGCACCTGCGAAAACCGAGGTAGAGTGGTGGCTCTAACGAGGATCGAGGCACCATGTCTGACACCCAGGGTGGTCTGATACCTGCTTACACAATGCTGGCAAAGAGGAAGATGACAATGTTCATGGGTATCGTGCACCTCTGTGCGTGATGTCGGTGCTCCCGGCGAGGTTTCGTGTATTCCCAAACTTGACGCCGGCGTACAAGAAGCGTGTATTGACGAGATGACGACAACACTGGTGAGTTTTCAAATGACAATCGATCGACGAGGTTGGAGAGGAGGGAAGCTGTCGTTGAAGGACACAACAGAGGAGGTGCTGGCGAGGGGCATGCATGGATGGTGCTGGTAGACCGATGGGAGCAATGTCGAGACGTGCAGGGAATGTTGAGGAGAAGCACATATAAGGTCCAAATTTATTGTTGACCCTCAAGCAATATGTTAAGTGTCAACAATAAGTTAGTCTATAGTTATTGCCATACCATACTTATAATTCTGATTCTATTTTAAACAGCATAGATATATGCGATATGAATTTTAATACTCCCATTACCATTTTTACATGTAGCAAAGGGCCAGGGCCAGCCAGACTGCCAGACGAGCCCATTACCCAAACAGCGCAGCACCGGCCAGCAGCCACGTTTGTCTACCGGCGCTGATGGCCCCACCCATCAGTGAATCCCCGCCCAACTGGGTTTCTCGGCCCACGGCCAGGGGCCCACGAGTCAGCGAGCGCGCCGCCCGGGGCCCGCGTCGGTCGCATCCGCCCTTTGCAAAGCCGCAAAGGCGTATAGCGATAAACCTCACACCCTCTCTCTCTCCTCGCAGGTCATCACCCTTTCTTCCGCTCTCTCTCTCTCTTACCTCACGCGCTCCACGCACGCCACCCTGTCGCTCTCTCTCGCCCTCGCTCTCCCTCCCCCATTCCGCCGCTTCCACCCAAAACCCTAGCCCAGTTACCCTCACGCTCCCCCAAAACCCTAACGCCCCCCCTCTCCCCGGCGGCGGCGGCGGCGGCGCGGCCCTTATGGCCACCAGATAAGCTTCCCCTCTCGTATCAACCGGAATAAGCTTACTACTCCGTGTTCTCTGTATCGGAAGTCGGCGGCGGCGAAGGCGGCTGGTGGGCGGCGGCGGCGGAGGCGGAGGGAGGGGGCTGTAGTGTAGCGAGGTAAGTCTCGGGGCGTTGGGTGCTCGCGGCGGGGGGGCTTGGGGTGTCGGAAATGGAGGAGCCTAATGTGGGAGGAGGGGCCGCGGCGGCGGGCGAGGCGGCGGATCCGGCTGGCGGCGGAGTCGGCGGAGGAGTAGGAGGCGGCGCGTCTCCCTGGAGGAAGACCACGCCGCCCCCCGCGGCGGGCGAGGCGGCGGTTATGGGGGCCAAGTCGTGGCCCGCTCTAGAGGAGGCCAGGCAGAAGGCCTCCGCGGAGGCCACGGCGAGGCCTGGTGCGGGCAATGCTGGCGGTGGCGAGCAGGCGAAGGGGGCGCAGGTGCAGCAGCAGTCCCCTCCCCCGCTACAGTCGCAGGTATAGTCTGGGGCTTGTGGCGATATGCTTGGTGTTGCTATGCATTTCTATTTTTGCTGTAGTTTAGTTCTTAAGGAAATTTCAGTATATAAGTAGTAAAGTTTGCTTACTTTGGTAATCTATCCGTTCTAGAATAACTGACATTTGTTGACTGTTGTCATCTCACATTGATCGCAAATTACTTTCAAATGATTAGAATTTGATGAATGAAAGTTGTATGGTTATTTTTATGACACTACACACCTTTTCAAGTATTTATAATTTTTTTGTCAAATAAAGAAGTGGTTAAAGTTTAAAAATTAAATAGTACAACCATCATTCAATACCTGTGGTAGTATATGTTTATGGAAATTGACTTTTGATACGAACAGGCCGGGTCTGCATTGGTCTACTAATGAGCAGTAAAGCCTGCCTGTTTTTGGAATTACACAGTTGGGGTTCAACTTTATGGAGTGTGTTCACTGACCATGTTAGTTTTTTTTTGCTTGATAAGATTGCTTGTTCACTTCTGTTCGAAGTAGGTTACACTTACACTTTACGTTTTGATATAAGTTCGCTATTTGCCTTAAAGTAATATCCTCTCTCTCTCCAAGTCTTTACCATGCCCCGACAGAAAGATGATTGATGGTTATAGGTGTTATATTTTGATGCCTAGGGTTTGTGCATTTTTTTGTAACCTGTTATCAGATTTTCTTTTCACACAAGTTGTGCTTAAATTGTATTTCTGCACAATCCTGTCTACTGTGCCTATAGCTATATCCATCATGTTATTTTGGGTATTGCTGTTTGGCCGTGATCATCCAATGCTATCTGGACTGTTCTTAAGTATGCCTTTTTGTAGCCATCTTCTATGTATAGCTGCTGGAATGGTTTCCTAACTGAGCCACATGGAAGCATTTTTTTGTGCTATGGCAGTGCAGTTATATAGTAAACTTATGCATCATCGTGGGGATAATTATAAGTTTTTTTGAATTTGCGGCAGTATTGTAAGATCATGAACTTCATTGTTTAGATGCATGAGTGGTTATCCCATGAAACTGCTTTGTTGCAAGGCCCACTCTGTAGGATCATATCATCAGATGAGCCCATCCTGTTTTGATCCTATCATTTGATCAGGAACATACCATCTTATTTAGTTTGGTTCATTGCCTTTCCTGGAAACAAATATTTGAAAAGCAGGTGCTTATTGTTCTGCATGCACACTAAGGGCGATTGTATACTTATGATGAAATGGTTTAAAGTCCCTTAAAGTAAAAAGAAAATGAATTTTATTTTGACGTCTTATGAGCTGAATATTCATCGTTTTTATCACTGCTTCACACAAGCAATTTCTTTTTGCTGATCATATAAGCATTCTTCCTGTTCTGATTTAGACTGATGCAAAAGAGAATAATTTGTTTGTAGGCATCTAATCGCACGCACAAGTTTGATGGCCATGGAAATCCCAACAAGAACAATCAAGCATACCATAAAAATGGCCCCAAGAGACGTTCTCCTGCTGCGAATGGGGCTCCATCTTATCCTGCCCCGATGCCATATCACCAACATCCAGGGCAACCTCTTTACTACCCTGTTATCCCCAGTCAAATGATACTGCACGAATACCCTTACTCACCTTTTGCTGTTCCGGCTCCAAGTCATGACCCACATGCTGGAAAGCCTGGATATGAGAACTCTATGCCTTCATTTGTTCCAGTAGACCAAGCTGGTGGCAATGAAGGTAACAGGCCAGTGCCTCCCCAACCGAGGGGAGACCATGCTTGGCGGCCTCCTATTGGTACCCATGGTGCAAGACCCCATTCTGGTCTTGAAGGCCGTGGACATTTTAATCACAACTGGCAAAATCCTCAGATGTTCGGTACCAGGGAAAGCACAAATTTACCACAAGGTGTTGGGCCAAGAGCTTTTTTGAGGCCAATGGCACATCTGCCTCACACTCTTGGGTACATGAATGGTCCACCGTACCCTGGTAATGCTATGCTCACTGTAATGACATCTTTTTCATGCTTGGTGTATATTGGAGCTTTTGTTGTGCTAATATTTTAAAAAATGCTTTGACTCAGGAGGGCCTATGCCTCCCATGTATTATTACATGCCTGTACCTGTGGAGCCAATGAGAGGCCCACCACGTTTTGTTCAAAATCAACCACCTCCTCATCCTGGTTTATCTCCTGAAGCTGCTGAATTAAGAGCTAAAATATTAAATCAAGTGGAGTACTATTTTAGGTAAGTTCTTTTTCTCGTCTGTTGAGTTGGGTATTTATTTGTTTCCAAGGAAGCATGATGGCTGATGACTAGAAAACAGAATTTGGGCTTTTACAATAGCTGGTAAAGTTTCTGTGAATTTCAGAAAGCAGGGGTAAACTTTCAATATATATTTGTTGGCCTTTGGAATATATGACTAAACAGTCTGATTTTGTCGATTTCAGTGTTGTTATACCTTATATATGCAAACACTGGCATGATGCATTACTAAAATTATTCTGTCTATGTGATGCATCACGGGTCATGATGATTTCCTTAAATCATTCGTCATTTGGAAGGTTATTTACACATTATGATGCTTTTCAGTGATACTAATCTGGATCATGATGATTTCCTTAAATCTTTAATGGATGAACATGGCTGGGTTCCAATTTCCAAAGTTGCAGACTTCAATAGGGTATGTTTTCATTCAGAATTTGATTTCTCATTTTCTGAGTACTTAGACTTTTGCTGTCTCAGCAACCTTATTCCATATAGCGACTCTGCTAGTTTGGCTAATTCTGTTATTGCTTGGTTCATTTACAGCTTAAGAAAATGACCACGGATATACATCTGATTGTGGAAGCATTGGCAAACTCAAATCTTCTAGAAGTTCAGGTTGCTTTGTTTATTGCAGCTATTGTTGCTTAAATCCCTCTGAGTTTGATTTCTTATTTATCTTATGCCTTATCTATACCAACAGGATGGTAATATAAGGCGGCGTTCTGACTGGTCAAAGTGGGTGTCCTTATCTGGGACATCTCTTCCAAGTCCATCATCGACCAGTACTACTACTGGTGAATGTATTACTGGTGGCTTCTCAAATAAGGATGCTTATGCTGAAGATCAAAAGAAGCATCCTCGTCCTGAAGATATTGGAAATGTTGCTGATGAACCATCGCAAGATACACTCAGTAGTTCATTTACTTCACTGAATAAGGGCTTATCAACCATTAGTATTGATGATAAGCCTAAGAGCAGTTCTGCATGCTCTGTGAATTCACAAAATCATGAAGCTGCTTTTAGGACCGGTGATGTTAAAGTTCAGAAAGTAAACACAAAGATAAAAGGGCCCGATTCTCAGAGTGGAAGAGGTTTCTCTAATGATTTGCCAAGTGACTCTCCTAGCTTTTGTGGCGATCAAAGCACATTCTTGCTTGATGAGGAGTTAGAATTGGAACATGCAGAACTTTCACGTGACGATATATATTCACATAAAAGGTGAATTTTAACTTGTCTAGAATCTGTTATATTATTTTTCATGTGCTATGATTTGTTTTCTATTGGTATGGTATGCATTTGGTAGGTTATAGTATCATTATAATTTTTTCTGCATGGTTGCTTATTTATTTGTACTGATGCTGTGTTGTGATTCGTAAACAAGGCAGATCTTAGTTGTACTTTAGACTTGCTGCTCTGATAGAATGGCTATTTAATGTATTTATTGTGTAATTTTATGATATGAAAGATGTACCCAGACACACTCTTGTGATATGTGTGCTATACAGCTACACTTCTGTTTCTTTCTATACTTCCATTTCTATCATGAAACTGGTATGTCCATCTGTTCACATTTTGGAGTGTCAGGCACATTCTATTCTCAGAAGCCCAAACTTTGATATATATATTTGTCATGTAATACTGAATCTCTTGTCACTATGCTGCAGATTCCAGAAATGGTGTGCATAATAATTGTTGTCTTTATGTTTGTTTAAGCAGGGTTGATGATGAGGAAGATGATTTCTTTGTTGATGACCAAGATGTGAACAGGCTAATAATCGTTACCCAGGTTAGATTTTAACCCCTTCATTTTGCGACGCCTTGCCTTATTAGTACTGAACAGACCATGACTTGTCTTTTAATGCACACCAATAAGTTTTGTGACAGTTTCAATGGTGTTGGTAATTTTGTTTACAAATTAACTCTAATGTAGACCTCTATGTGGCAATAGTTGATGCACCTTCCATATCGCTTTTACTATGTTACAAATGATTATACAAATTATAGAGCTATCGATAATGTTTAACATATTTTAATTTTCATGTTTTGATGATTTTCCTGATTTCTTGATCTTATATTTATGCCAGCCCTCCTATTTTCATTGCTATATATCCTATTTTAGCAGATCACATTCCTTATAGTTGATTCCTAAGTGAATTTCATGTTTTATAGGGGCACCCTTTTTATTTGGTGACTTTTGACTTGATTGAGATGTTTTTCGTGTGCTGTGATACGTTCTTATTTCAACGCTTATTTTGCTCTATAATGACTTAAAATTTCTCATTTTTAAATAATAAGTATCAAATTGTTAGGGTTCCTGCCTGGCAAAATTTGCAGCAAGCTATATTGTATGCTAGGACCATGTTAAGCACGTCTTATTTTGGTAACAATGCAGTAAATTCTTTGGGCTTTTTTTTGTGCATTGCAGGATGACAGAAGTCGTTCATTTTCAAAAGAGGAAGCATCGAGAATAAATGAAGGCCTATATTTTTATGAGGTAATGTTTTAGAACAAAAATAAGAAGATTATCATAACTGAGATTGCACGTTCATTTTGAGGGCCAATATAATGTTGCCACTCCTGCTGTGGTTCGTTGGAAATGCCATTCACTCCAATGTACACATAAGGTTTATTTTGGGTATGCCGTTCAAGCTTCTATCCTTTTTTATCGTGAAGTATCTGTAAACTTATGTAAAAGTCCTGATTTAAATTGAGTTTTGCTTAAAATGGTCTGAAGACCTGGGTTGTCTTGGGGCTAATCGAATTTAAGTCAAGCTAGCTTGAACTTGGACCTGAGCTAGGTTTGCCTTTGTCTCAAATCCTTTATGGATTTGTGCTTGCTTATCAATTGTATTAGCTTTTCTCATGCTAATATAATATATTTTATTTTTGTTTTAGGATCATGCTTATAATCAAAGAAGATCCCAAGCTGGCACTGTAGATGTTGATTCTAAACTAGCTGGTGGTTCAAAGGGGAACCCCATTAACACCGGAACTAATGGAATTGAAGAATCTGGACAGCCTATCCCACGAAGGCGGCAGAATAGAGGCAATAGAAAAGCACAGTCCGCTCATAAGCAGAGGTTCTTTCCTGGTAACTTTACAAATAATGCCAATAATCGATCTCACTATGGTGGTGTATCAGAGAGCCCCCCAAGCAATTCCATTGGATATTTCTACGGATCTACTCCAGAAAATCACAGGTTAGGTTAATAAATTAACTGAGGTTTTTCTATATGCAAAACAAATTCTTGTCTCTTTTTATCTTATACGAGTTGATTACTCATGTTTTGTGACTGTTCATACACCTGCATTATTATTAGCAAGAGATTTGAAAACTGTGTACAAGATTTGCACATGACATCTAAGTTACGGATACCTTAGCACAAAATTACACTACATGCATGAACAAACGACAAATCCATATCTACCAAGTTGTTTTTTTTAAAATTGAAGGTGGACGATCAACCACCATCAATCCATCATGAGTGCCTCTTTTATTGAAATAGTTTTTGGGGTTATCCTAACTAAGTATTGTTGTTTAGCTATAGAAGTTCAAGGTTGAGCTCATCTCCTCATGGGATCCCTACTGGGAGCTCACCTGTTGGTTCTGTTCCCAAATCATTCCCACCATTTCAGCATCCAAGTCATCAGCTTTTAGAGAAAAATAAATTCCAACAGCAAAGGTAAGCTGTCAATTAAAGATCTTAATTGAGCTGCAATTCTTCCTAGTACTAGTTCCTTTATAATATTATTTATTGCTGCCCTCCATTCGTTGTTTCATCCTAAATTTATTTTTCTTCTGTATGCGAAGGTACAACAAGTTCAAAAATCGATGCATTACTGAACGCAAGAAGTTAGGGATTGGTTGCAGTGAGGTGCAGCTTCCTCTCACATATCTCTTGCAATAGCAATGCTGTAACTAGAATATATATAAATCTGATCAATATCACTTGTTATATTTTTGTTCTCTCTTTATATCAGTTCTTCATTTTTGTTCTCTCTTTATATCAGTTGCTTCTCATTTGGAATCATCTGGTCTTATTATTTTTTGGCAATTACTGATTATATTTTGCATGAACACTTGTTTTGTTTATATTGATTATATACTGATGTGCTTTATGCATCCGAATGGAATGCAGGAAATGAATTCACTATATCGTTTTTGGTCATATTATCTGAGGGACAATTTTAATGAGGATATGTACAAACATTTTAAGAAGTTTGCACTAGATGATGCAGCAGCAAATTACAGATATGGACTTGAATGCCTCTTCAGATTCTATAGGTATGGAACTTATATTTCAAATGTAACATTCCTGTTTCGTTTACTTATAATCCTCAATATAGCAGCAATGACTACCACCTACTTGTTTATTCAGTTACGGTTTGGAGAAAAACTTCCAACGCAGTGTGTATGAAGATTTTGAGCAGCTGACACTCGAATTCTACCACAAGGGTGATCTTTATGGACTTGAAAAATACTGGTAATTTGCATTTCTCTGTTATTTCCTGTCCCCATAGTAATTTAATTTCACAGCTACTGTCCTTGGTGAAATTGTTGGCATGGATTTATTTACAGCTGAAAAAACAGTTTGTAACTCAATAGTGTATATGCTGAATACTCCCTCCAGTTTTTAATATTTGTCATCGTTGACTTTTAAATACATGTTTGACCATTCGTTTTATTCAAAAAAATTTGTGCAAATGTTATCTATTTTGCTATGAGTTGTTTCATTATTAAAGATATTTTCAAGATAACTTCTATTTTTATATATTTGATTAAAAATTTTGAATAAGATGAATGGTCAAAGTAGTATTTAAAAGTCAACGGCATCAAATATTAAAAACCAGAGGGAGTATTAGATATTTGCAACCTAATATTGTGGATAATGGCATGGTAAATGATCATTTTGCTGAACTCAGTTTCAAAGGCCACCAAGTTGAGAATTATCATCTGGTGTCATTAACACGTTGCCTCCATTCCCACATATGAACCTCAGGCTCATCTGGTGTCACTAACACGTTGCCTCCATTCCCACATGTGAACCTCAGGCTAGATGATATTTCCTATTTATGCTTTTTATGGTGGCACTGAACTAGTAGTATTCTTTCAATTATGACGCATAGTTGCTACATGGAAGCTGGTTTAGACCTGGTTGTCCTGTAACAGGCAATTAAAAAATGATCTTAAAATTATGCTGAACTTGTGGAATCACCAACTTAGGTGTTACAAGATCTTGATGCTTTATTGCTGACAGTTCTACCTTTTGCTAATTGATCCAGGGCTTTCCACCATTTCCGGAATCAAGATAGCAGCCCCATTAGTAAGCATCCAGAGTTGGAGAGGCTCCTAAGGGAGGAGTTCCGAACCATCGAGGATTTCAAGGCACGGAGGGCAGCAGAGAAAGAAACTGGCAGTGGTAGCAGCAACGCTGCTGCGGCCTCAAGCCACAAGGCTGATGCCAAGTAGGCCCTAGCATGGCATGAAATTTTGGTGGTCATCCCACAAAAAGGAGAAAGTAGCAACCGTTTTTGTTTGGTGAAAAACTAAGGATTTGAGTAGACACCTGTGCAGATTTTGTTCTCCCTGCCGACGATACTTGTGTGGCCGTCCAGGAAATTTTCCTCTTGCTTTTTTTCCCATTATCTTCCTGGCGCCAGTGGGATTTGTACATAAAGATAATAATTACCTGTTGATTAAATGGACAAATAATAGAGCCTGAAGTTAAAAAGACATGCACTGTCGTCTCGTCGTTGCTTTAGATTTTGTCCAGTATTTCCTTGTTCTGGGCAGAAGCTTTGCTTGGCAAGTCTACATGAAAGGAAGTCTGTTGGGAGATCGGAATGAAACCAGGTCACAGTCATTGTCTTTTCATTTTTTGCAAGCTTCTTTCCATGGACCATCGTCCTTTTGGAAGAGCGTGCTGGCAATGTGATGTCTCCGAGTGGCAATGCCTTTTTTTTTTGTCGCCGCATGTGATTTGTTAGCATATCCAAGTGCCAAATTAGATTTTCTCTGCAGGCCGAGGCTTTTGCCGTTTTGAAGTATAAATAGTTTGAGACGTTGATGCGAGTCATGTGCCTTCTCTATTACAATACGTGATACCAGTTCTCGTTTAGGGAAAGTTGCGCTCACAACGTGGTGACAATGCAGGTGGCCCTGTGTCTTCACGTCAGAGCTGAGCCATAACCGTATATGACAAGTGCCACGAGACAGTGGCTTGTGAATCCAAATCGGTCATGACACTCGGATCTGAGCCAGCATGGAGGAGATGAGAAAAATACGGTGTCTGAGGCTCCCATTGCATTACATTGTGGACCTGAGCCAGGGTGTGGAGGATATGCTCCTACAATTCTTCTCTACGCACACAGACCCATTCGGTGTCAAAGGACCGCCACTTCTCAGAGATCATCTCATATTTTCATTCTGCTGTTCCTGGAATAAAAGTATTTTGCCATAGAAACAATCGGATGGCTTTGGTGCATTATACAATTATTTTCTGTATCACAATTATTTTCGCTTGCTGTTTTTCACTCTCCATTTATAATACTACTAGTTAAGACGATTAGTCGCCCTCTAAAACCTGACTATTAATTCATCGATGACCAAGTTAAATTAACTTGGAGATGGGTCCTATCCCATTCCCATTTGAACTAACTACTTACTGTAGCTTGGGAACTGTTTTGGCGATAGATGACGTCTGTACCGAAATTAAGTTAGAAGTTAGAACAGTAAGTAGGCGTGTAACTAAAACATCAACTTATTAGTTGTGCTACGAGCCAGGTAGGAACCGACAGCTCACTCAGGGACGGTGATGACAAGCCTCAGCTAGATCTGATAATTTTCCAGCTCACTTGGGAGTTCAAATGTTTGTTGTTAAATATCTATACAAGACCCTTATGGAACTCTTGTCTAATCGATTGCCATTAGTAAAAATATTTATTACAACAAATTACAAAAAGAGTTAAATATTTTTGCAGAGGATGGATTTTATAAAAAATAGTACTTACTCTGTGCCTTTTATATAAAATTAGTAAAAAAAACTAATCAATGTCATATATTTAGAGGAGTGGGTAATTTTAAAGGCCGTTGTTTACTTTTGAAGGGAGGGCACGTTGTTTACTTTTGTAAGAGGTGTTTTACAACGTTGTACTGCCAGGCAGTAGAAGCAATATCTTCCAGCCTCAGTTCCTGATGGTTTACACAAAGGTAACAGTTTTTTGTGTAAATTGTTCAAATAGTATTATGAGGATTTTGAGGTAAATGACAGTGTGGTTTAATTTATCGCATTACAGCGAGAGAAACACTCATGCATTGTTTCCTGTAAAAGACTCTGTTCGCTTTTTGGGCTTTGTTTCAAAGCCGGGTAATGAATTTACTCCACCTTCTATTAAAAAAAAACACTTATGCATTCAATGGTACCTTCAACTGGTGGTAGTAGGGTAGTGGAATTTACATCTAGCCACTGATTTTTATGAGTACTTCAAATATTTTATTGAAATCTTTGCTAAGATAACTTTACAATGGTATAATATAGCATAGTGCAAATTTATCGTATTATTATATATATTTCATTTTCATCTTACCCCTATAAAATTTCCTGTACTCACACTACCGGGTGTAGTATAATAAAACTAGATCTTGCATCTGAAGCAATGGAAGGCTTATAATCATTTGAGTGTATATTAAAAAAAAAAAGTTGTTCACCAGTCGATCACTATCCAAACAAATCCTTTCCCAGTTCAACTGGGATGAATGGTTGAAACTAATTTTAACTTTTGAAGTATTTCTCTATCACAGCGACCCAACACTACAGATCAAGAGAGCTTATGACGTAAAATAATTTAACTAAATACATATCTACAGTGCAATAGAGTGATCAATGATGAGAGCGAGGATGTTCCCTCCCACCAACTCGTGCTTTTAAAGAGAGAGAACATCCCACCTACTCATGCTTGATTATATGATGGACATATGCCTTATTTAATCAACTCCATACTCGTAATTTTAGAAACTGATATGCCCATACATAATTGTGTCGTCCAAGCAAACCTTATAAACATTAGCCGTAGAATGTAAAAAACCATAACTATTCTGATTCTAGGGCTCTACTGGTTACAAGGAAGTTGATATTAGCCCTTAAAATCTTAACATTTTATCATGTTTTATAGTATTTGACAATAAAATTTAATATCAAAAGGATGTAATATTCGTGGCGTGCATATAAAAAAATCAATTAAATTTTATTGTATTTGAATAGTTGACACGACAACCTTTTAAAGAAAGAAAAACCAAACAATATTCATACACAGCCAAACATCCCTTCCATCAATATTCCTAACTATACCTCGACCATTGCTTAGACCGTTCGAAAAATTTCCAAATTTTGTTACATCAGCCAAGCACACCATGAAATTTGAGATCTCATGAAATTTACTCCAAAAGGCAAATATTTCCCATATAAATTTGGTGAGCTCTAGTGTCCGTTCTCCATGGCTGCCACCGGCCGCACCGTCTCTTTCGTTGCGTGGCTTTTCAACCCATCACTGTCGCCCTCACACCCACACAGTCACACGGACACCGTAACGCCGTCTACATAGTCATAAACCCACCAACACATACTCTAGAAGAAAACCAAAAGGAAAAGAAAAACGAGAAAAAAACAACGTGACAACCTCCATAATACTCCATAATCCAGCCTTATCTAAATTATTTATTTTGTCGTCTCCCTCTCCCGCTCCGCTCTTCCCGATCGCTCATCGCTTACTCGCCTCGCCATTTCGCTCGCCACGCCACGCCGCGCCGCGCGACGCCACGGACATATGGAGGTCGGCGGCGTGGTGGTGTCGCTGCTGTTCGCGGCGTTCTCGCTCCCGTGCCTCCTCCTCCTCCTCGTCGTCGCCGAGGCCGGAATCCGCCTCGCCTCACTCGCCGTCCGCGGCGGCCGCCTCTCGTGGCCGTCACGCTCCGACTTCCTCCGCTACCGCATCGCCCGTTCCGGCATCGGCGAAGCCGGCGGTGTAACGGCGGCGGGGGAAGAGGACTCGACGCCGCCGGGGGAGGAGTGGCGCGAGAGGCTGGCGGTGGCGGTGTACAGGCGGGAGGCGGCGGCGGCGGCGGTGGACTGCGTGTTCTGCCTTTCGCGGGTGGACGACGGCGAGGAGGTGCGCGAGCTGCGGTGCCGCCACGTGTTCCACCGCGCGTGCCTCGACGCGTGGCTCGCCCTCCCGCGCGCCACGTGCCCTCTTTGCCGCGACTGCCTCGTCCCGCCGCCGTCGCCGTCGCCGCCGACGCCGACGATGCCGCCGCGCACGTTCCCGCTCGACTACTACCACGACGACGACGACATCCACTTCGGCTTCAACGACTTCTCCATTTCCGGCGGCAGCGGCGGCGGCGGCTACCACCACGGCCTCGCGTTCTGGCCAATGTGATGTAAAGAAAAATAATAATCATGCAATAATCTAGCTTAGAAGCAATGGCTGCTCGCTCCGCTCTGCTTGCTCCATTGCAGAGTGCTCCTCTGTTTTTTGTTTTTTGTTTTTTTAAAAAAGAATAACATTTTTTGTTTGTGCATAGTTTTTAGTAATTAATTGCTGATTTAATTGGGTGTTGTTGTTGGATTATTTGGGGATAGCTTGATTTAGTGTAAAAAGAGCATTCTGCCTGGATAGGTCATAGGTGGCAATTGCTGGCTGCTATCCTGTCTTGCTCCAGGTAAGTATTGCGAGTTTGCGATGACAACGATTGCTCACCTGCCATTTTCCATTTCTATCTTTTTTGTTCTTTTGCAACTACACAAATTATTCAAATACGTGTAAATGCAGACAACGGTGCACACTCACTTACTCTGTTACTCACAAATACATCTCTTAACACACGCTACCAACATAACCCTGTTTAGTACTACTATTAGTCAATACGCTCCCCCTGCGTAACATTCATAAACATCATGATTTAAACCGTGTAATGGATAGAATATTAAACTCAAAACTTCACTATCACACCACCAAATACTTCTCCCCTAGCTGCCACTTCTGTTTCTCGCATGTCTCTTTCCCACTGTCCTAATTCTGCATTCCTGCGTACAGTGCTCGTACAAGGCCATGCATTTATCACGAGAAAACGTTGCATATACACCTAGATTGACTGCAGAAATTGCACAACGGAATAGGTGTGTTATGATTAGATCGTTTCGTTTTTTCTAATAAGCAATGGACACATAAATGAATCAATAAAATATAATTCATGGATAAAACTTTTACATCCATCACCCACGATTTAAAATCCAAGGCTGAAAAACATATTATGATGAAAAAAACCTTAAAATCAACTTCAAATTTAAAAATTTAAAATTGGCTACGTAAGATAAGTAAAAAGCGAAATAATGAGAACTTTAATCTGGCGGACAGTCACTCATGCTGTTTGCACTTTCCACGCATTTAATCAGCAATTCTGAAGTTGATTTTGAATTGCACGCCCGACCGAACGAATCCAACAACTAGAAATTCCGAATTAATTTAAGAAAAAAAACTCAGGATGTGCAATTGGTTCTCCCAGATCCAGGAATAGTAGCACATTCCATAATTTTTGTCATTTTGGATAAAGTTTAAGTCAAACTTTTAAAATTTTAATTATAAATTACCTTTTAGAAATGATAAATGTCGATGATATGGATATAGGGGTACCCTGAGGGCATGACAAGGGCTCCGAAGAGGGTACATTACAAGACACGCGACGACCAAGTCCGGCACAGGACTTGGGGCCATTGCCTTGAGCCAAAAGATTAGGCCCCGAGGCAGCCACGTGGCCATCCGGAGGGGTCGGCCCAGTGCGCCGCCCGGAGACCGAACCCCTACACCAAGGGGTTCAGGTAGATCTCGAAGCCCCATATGTTTTACGCCGAGAGGCTCGGGTCGATCCTAAGCCCCCTGCACACCCCGCACCCATCTTTTTCTCTCTCTACCTACCCGAAGGGGAGGAGAAGCGGTGCGGGCTGTCTTCAAACCACCGCGTTTAAGACTGCTGGGGGAGACGCCTGCCCGTCGCATTAATGGCGATGTGAGGCGCGGCTGTCAGCCCCTCATCATCACCTATTCCCCTCCTTTCCCTTGATTCGAGGGAAAGGGGTGGGCGATCAAAGTCTTCCCTCGGTGACAGTGCGCTGACAGCGCTGTCGCCACGGGACCGCACCCCTCTCCGCCCCGTCTCCGTCGCATTTAATGCGACGGACGGCTGCGTGGCAGAGGGGCATGAGTACTCTACTATCCTACTCCCTACCTAGGCTAGTAAGTGGGACGCTGACAAGCGGGTCCCGCTACTGGTTGGGTAGGATGACATCCCCAAGCATCAAATCTTCGGTGACCTCTCCGCCTGTTTTCTTCGCCGACCACCGCGACGTGGCAATGGTGGAGGGAGGCATGGCAGCACAGGCGATAAGACAAGGCAGGCATGCCCGCTCCAAGTGGGAGAACATCTCTCACACATGAAAAAACAGTAGAGGACCACTGTGGTGTCCCCTTGAACTATTAAAGGAGGCCTAGGTCGATAGAACGAAGGGGTTTTTTTCCCCCGGCTAGCTGATGAAATCCGACACACATCGTAGACAGCTCTTGGCAAAAGAAGCATACTTGTAACTCAAACTCTTTCATCCACCATATCAACAACAAGAACAGAAAGTAGGGTATTACGCTCCTTGCGACCCGAACCTGTATAAACTCCTCTGTCTCCAATCTTCTCACACACGCTCTCACTTCCCCCAAACATCTAGCGAAGCTTCAAGCCTCAGCCCGTACCCCTGGGCCGAACAACAAAGGGGTTTCATCGGATCCCCGCTCGAAGAGTTCACACTCCGACAATAAACAATTTTAAAATACTTAGTTTGAAATCTTGAAGATTATATGTATATATTTGTCTTAAAAATCGTATCATAAAAGTATAAATTTCTTAGGATATTTTTTATATTATAATAAAAAGTAATAGGCAGAGCTATATTATGAAACATGAGGAAGCTGTATGTATAGGTTCTGCTTGTTTTAGGGGTAGCTCACAAGTCGTAGTCAATTATGACATTTTTAGATGAAAAACTGATTATGACATGATATTTATGTTTTAGTTTTTGCAATAAACGGGAGTTTTTTTTTTGGGGGGGGGTTGTCAAAATTTGTTATCCATTTGTAGCTTTTACCTTGGTAAAAGTAGAAGTGTGAGGGTTTGTTTGGATGGGGAAAATAAAACTGAAAAACAAGTTTTGGTACGACCTTTTCTCTTACAACCGTTTTTGGTTATTCTTTTATTGTAGATTTATTTAAAATTATGTTTGGCTCATTAGAGAATAAAAATTAACCAAACTGATTTTGTTAAAGATCATTTCCTACAAACCATGATTTCCCAGGTTTTAAGAAAATTTGGTTTCTCTTATCCACGATTCTGTAGAGAATAAAAAAGGTTTTATTAAACAAGATTAAGGTAGGGCAGATTTGACAAAAACCAATGACTCAACTTGTTTATGTACCCATTAAAAAAACCCTGTCCATTTAGGTTTGAATACCATTTGACATGTGTGTTTTTATTTATGGCTAAAATATTTTTTTAATGATAGGTGACGTACCTATCGACAACAAGACACGAACATCCGTGTGTCTGTTTATAAGTAAGCGTGCATCCATTTATAAGTATCTGTACCACGTTAAATAAAAAAGGCCAAACAATTTTTAAAATGCTAACCACCCAAAATTGTTCTCTGATGCTTTGATCACTTGTTCACGTACGTATCTCCAGTCTTCACTCAACGTAGCACCCAAAATGTCTTACATTCCATAATCCGCCGTGGACAATAACAATCGTGATGGTTTGACCTGACCTAAAATGGGCAATGCACGTAGACTAATCAAGCCTGCGCGCATATGCACCACGGACACCACACACTACACCACGATTAGAGTAGTGGAGCAGTCGCCCAAATAGCCAACCAGCCAGCCCGATCGAGTTGACACGCCCACTACCAAACAGTCCAACACCACGATTAATCAGCCCTACAGTACTAGTAGTACTACAGTGCGTCACTGTTGGGGCCAAACAAATTCTATAAATTCTTTACACTTTTTCATAAACAAATTTATTAATAGAGTATCACCGAAAAATATATTCAGATCTAAACCTCTTGACCACACGACCGCATCAACGGTTTATCATTAAAATTAATATAAATTTCACAAAGCTACATATATTTATAACACTATCCTTAAATTACAGATTTTAAGTGTTGTTTTACAAAACTACATGTTACGCACAAATCTTAAACTACAGACTTAAATAAAGTAGCATAAAACTACAGATTTAAACAAAAATCAACACCCAAAATATTAGCATGAATTTAATAAAAAAACAATATTTTTAACTCTAAATAACAATTAGTGATGGCTATAAAATATGTAGTTTTGTGATAACTTCTAGATATATAGTTTTGTGATATTTAGTCTTAAATCTATAGTTTTGGAATAAATCTAGTGTTAGATTTGTAATTTTTGTGATACAACACCTTAAACCTATAGTATTACAATAGTTTGGTGAATTTTGCTCTTAATATTTTCTTGCTGAAAATGTTTAAAATAATAAATATTCGGGTCGGTACTATTAAGTTGACAAAGCCAACTTGCCAAGCAGCAGATAGCTGGAGTAGTTGCTGGCTTGCTGCAAGTGACGCGGCCGTAGCACACGTACGCGCCAGGTGAGGTGGGGGCGCGCACCGCATCCGCTCCCCCTCGCGTTCGCGGCGTGCGTGTGCTGCTTTGCTTGTGGTGGGTCGGCGAAACGGCGAGGATTGAGGGGTTCGGACGGATCGAGTGGAGACTGCACACCGGCCGGGGCGGCGGCGGGGGGTTCGATCGTTGGCATTTGGCAACAAAATACATCAAGCATTCAACACGTACGATCCGCGCACGGGTGCCTTTTTCCAACGGTGGCCGGTGGCGCACGCGCGTGTGTAAAACAGGTGTACGTGCAGATGGATGGATATAGATGGGCTGCCTCTCGGTCGGTCGGTCGGCAGAGGCGATGCTTTGCTTGAAAGCACAACGGCGTTGGTTGGCTAGGCAATGATCCGCCGTGTACTGTAGTGCATTGATCGATTCTTTTTTTCCTTTTTTTTTCTTTCTGATTGAAAGGGTGCAGTGATCGAATTGTGTGGAAGTGTAGCAGCCGATACGTTATTCAAAGGAGACGTAACTGGCTAACTGTCTATTATGTGCGCGGTAGAGCACACTCACGATGATACCCTCACTGCTTCACATATTCCATCCATTCTAAATTATTCACGTTTTATGGTTTTGATGTTTGTCCGTTTATTTTATTTAAAAAAATAATAAAAATATAAAAAAGATGAGACATTTGCAAATTTGCACTAAATTTTCACTTTTGCACGGATGCCGCTCAAATCACAGTTCTGATGACACTTTTATAATTTTTTGGTGGTAGTTTTGTAATAGCGATTCAAACAAATGATAAACATGTAATTGTCCCAACAAGATAGATAATTTTTAAAGTAATTTTGATAATAAAATAAGTAACAGATAAATAAATGATAATTCTATTATTTCTTAGTAAGATGAATGCATGTCAAAAATTGCAATAATTATCTTAGGAAGGTGGGAGTAACATTAGCAATACACTCCCTGGTTCTTAAGGGTAGGGCTAAGATAGTATATTTTGCATAATTTAAAAATTTTCACTATCTTTTAAGAAGTATAATTTTAATCTTAGGATTAGGACATCAACCCAATCTGTCTTACTCCTGGTTCTGCCACTAGTCCCTGCCACGTAACACCCGCTAAAGAAAGAGAAAGATCAACGGTGAATTATTAGTCCCATTAAAATCCACGCATACATGTCCGGGTCTGGAATATTTCATAGGCAAACGGATTTAACCCTTACGTGGACTTTAAATTTAATGAAGGATCGATGACGTATAAATTGATTTATTTGTATCTTAACACCACGTAACACTGATACAAGAGTTAAAGTATTTTATACTTGGATCAAATTATCTGAATATTTAATGCATATTCCACAAAACTATATATTTATCATTAATTTTGTACAAAACAACCTACTTAAGACGAGGATATTGCAAAACAACAAATCATAGAGTTACATATACTGTAATTTTGCAACAAAAACCAACACTAAATCTGTATATTTGTGATACTATGTCTTAAAAGTGTACTTTATTGGGAAGCTCAATGCCAATTAAGTATATACTCACACCGTCTCAAAATAGCTACTTTTATCTATAAATCTAGACAAAAAAAACATATCTAGGTTCATTGTTTCAGGTAGTTGTATTTTGAGACGGATATAGTAATCTTAAGACAACATACACCCTCTTAACTTCTATTGTTTTATAATGTTTGAATGTAAAATTTATGGTTTTATGAAATTTACTCTGTAGTTCAATCAGACCATCTAATCTGGGTTGGATTTGGGATAATAGTCACCATCTCCGTGTTATTTATACAAGTTTTCTTATGGTCAGTAGCATTTACAAGGAGACATATTTGGAGCGATGTGACTGTGTGACCTGTGACTTATGTCCGCGTGTTTATCTTCGTTTCACAATAATAAAAAAGGAAAATTGATTCATATGAACTTTAGACTGAGTCGTTTCTTTCAAGATTAAAAAAAAAAGATAATCATTTCATTCGGCTGGGTACAAGCCAACGATGAACTTCGCAACCGACCCAAGAAGGAGCTCGATCGAGCATGCATGCTCCCGAGTCCCGACATCTCCTTCCTGCATGCCGGCATGACAACAACTTAACGCGTCCTCACACTTCATCACGTAGCCCACGAGCCACGACGGTTTCTTTTCCTTGGCTCCCCTCACCCCTCCGTTCACAAACCTCCGTTGGATCGACGAGAAGTAGAAGCCTAGAAAACGGACAATATATATAAAACGGTATGGCAGGGTGGCGGCAACACACGAGATCAAGAGGCCGACTGCCTTGTGTTTCTTCGATCTTCTTGGTGTTGACTTCGGGAACTAATCGACGGCGCCAAGAATCGATGAGAATTAAGCGAGGGGGTTCGGTTGGCGGCACCTAGCGGGACTTCATGTATTTTGCAGTAGTCCGACTGACATATAGATCAAGGAGACCAGGACCAACATGTCGATAAGACAACCGTAAACTACACGACGTTAAAAGATTCATTTTCGTAGCTTGCTAGAATCATGCAATATCTTTTGTTCTCCTAAGATGACGGGGCGATATGGTCTTAGTTAATATAGTTAGATCAAAATAATGTTATGACGCACGTTCAGTGATATAAAGTGTAGCTTTTCGATGTTATAAATTGCTCGAGAATTTTAGGTGTCACCGGAACCTTTTTTTTTCCTTAAAAAAAGCAAACTTTTGACACAATTTTAAAGAGATGCGTTGAGCTAACTAGCCATAAGACTTCTCATTTTAACCAATCATGTGATACTCTTCATTCCAACCTTTGAAAAAAAAGTCTCCCCCCCCCCTTATGGATGGATTGATAGCAATGTCATTCCAGGGGAATACGATCCTCTCTAGTTAACTGCAAAGGAACTGTGCGGCTGACTCTAGACATGTCATCCTTCGAGCCTACGTGTCAACGACCAAGTCACACTATCCTACTGCACAATGACTCCGTCAAAAATAAAGAAAGGAATTTTCTTTCATCACTTGGCGTGCATTTAATTTTCCTACCGTGTAAAAAACCAAAAATACGTTCCAAGCACATGTCCTGTACGGACTAATCGCGTCATCAATCTCTTTATTGCACGAAAGCAACTTTGCAAAAAGAAATCGAACAAGTTGGTCCAAACATAATTGAGTTTCCATTTCAAAATACATTTTGCTTTCCCCAAGATTATCAGTAAACGTCGTCTCATCCTAGCATTATTTAGTAGCACTTAATCTACCCCACGTCCCCTATTTTTATCTGAATTAATATGCTCATGGGTCATGACATGTTAGGGACATCTTTCTCACAAAAAAGGTAACAAACATAACTCGTCGCTAAATTGTTTTTACCAGCATCCACTTTAATTCTTCACCCTGTATCATGACTGACATATTAATGCCACCCCAACATACTTTAGGTATTCTTTCAAACATACTAGGATTTTCGTAGAAAGCAGTTCAATTACACTATGGGACCGGAAATTCTAGGGAGACCGTTATATATATAGCGAATTTTTCTGTTTGCTATGTGTTGTTGGGTTCATCCACACTGATCAATTATTCTCAACACGAGTGCGTGTGCAAGTTCAGCCGTCCGTAGCTGCTCATTGTCTATCGCCATCGTCCATCATATCGGATGGACCGAGAATTGTGTAATTAATGACTGACGGTGAACGGAGAGGAGGTCCTGTCTGTCCATGTCAACTATACTTGTCGTCTCCCTGAGGCCAGTACCGAGCTCATGATCCATTGATCCATATCGTGTGCTTGGCACCATCTTTCTCTCCAAAGTTTTAGTACTACTCCCCTGTCAATTGGCATTGTTATTGAGAACATGGGTAAAAGAAGTCTCTATCGTTCCGAAGTCATACAAGAAAATGTGAACTCCTGTTAAAAGAAAGGGCGCGGTAATATATAGACGACAGAATCGCGTTTGCTCTCCTACACAAGAAATCGGGATTATGCCATCAAATAATACACGTTTGTGGAATGCCACTACTAAAATTAGCTTCAATAAAATGCCATCTTAAATAGATGGTACGCTATATTGCCATTTAAGACGAAAAAACCCCTACTCCGATCCAGCACTTCTCCAACTTTGGCCACTTCTTCCTCAACTCGTCACCGTCCAGTGATCCAGCTACGACGTGGCGTCTGTCTCCGGCAAGGTAGACTGGTAGAGTTGCATGGCATGGTGCCGTGAGCTTCACAACTGCATCGCGGCGACTCCCTCCCTGTCAAGACATCCCCTGTTTGGATGGCCTCAACCTTGTCACTCTGAGCTAGAGTTCCTTGACTCGAGTAGGACATCATCGCAACCGTCATAGCCACGTCTCTTAGGCTCTAGCCCCTCCCCATCTCTGGTGTTGGCTTGCCTTGTCTATAGTTTATATGGCACAAGGCCTGAAGGCCCGGCCCACGGCACGGCAAATTGGCTTAGCTCAGACACGTCACCATCTGACCATTCTTGAGCCCGTGTCAGCCCGGTCCGACTGCTTGGCCATGTCTGGGCCTGAGGTGCAGCATGATGGACCGGTCTGGTAGTACACCAAAAGTTAAATGACCTAGGCCAAGATAGACTTATTTCCGTTGTTTTTGGGCTTAAAAGTGGATTTATTCTATACTGTAAGAAATCTAAAATAGACTTATTTTTGAAAATTTCAGCCCACGACACAGTGAACGGTCGTGCCTTCGGGCCGGCACGACACGACCCACCGTGTTGGTGGGCTGGCCCGGCACGACACGAATAGCCGGCCGGGCCATGCCGGACGGCCATCTATAGCCCCGCCATGCATATACCGTGAGTCGCCGATCCTGGCCAGAACGCAGTAAGGAAGAGATGAGACGGGCGGTGGAGCGCAGAGAGGAACAACAAGAGGACCCATACATAGTGAGGCGGAGGAGTATGAGAGCGTGGATAAGGTGGATGTAGTGGCAAGAGAGGCAGAACACAAGCACATGGAGTGTCGCTAGGTGGGGCACGTGGGTCAAGGTGGTGGGTCAAGGTGGTGATAGTGGCGATCTCGAGCGCGAGGAGTGGATCCGGGTGGAGGATAGCCACGCCGGGGAGATCGGAGGGAGTTCCTTCGGCTAAGAAGGTAGGAAGTAGACGTTTCGAGGACAACCTGGTCTAAAATGACATTGTAGCCGATACATCAATATATTGAATAATTTTTGCCACGTTCTATGCTATCGCAAATTTCTCCTCCTGCGCCCGGCCTGTTCCGGTGTGCGATGCCGCTGAGGCTGGCATCCATATCCAATCATCATCCATCCATCCGCACCCCCACGGCTCGCCAAGCGGACGCGTACGTGAGTCGGCCCACGCAAGTGATGCGACGACCCGTCACAAGTCACAACCCGGGCCGCGGAATGAAGAACACACACAAGTCCGCCCGCCCAAGGCCCGCGCGCGGGATACGACCCACACGGCACGCGCGCCGATCAACGCTCGGCGTTCCGTCAAACTTCGCCGTCCCGGAATACGGCATACGGGTCGCGCGCTTGTGTTGGTGTGTTTAGCCGCAGCGCCCGTGCGCTTTGCTTGAACGTGTACGTGACAGCATCGGCCCGTCGGAGTAGAAAGGCAGGCTCTGCTTGGTCCAATTCCCGTTCCGAAAAGGACCGTCCGCAGGAGTTTATGGACGACGACGTATTCGCACATGCACGTTGGACGTTGCCACAGGGTGACTAGATATGGTGTGTAGTGTTATATACTGAGGGGTGTGAACGAAATTTCAGGCTCTATTCTTTCTTTTAATGCAACCATATATATCTAGCTACGGAAAGAGGGTTGATGTGCACTCAAAAGCGAGCTAAATACTCGGATTACCTGCGTCATTACGTGGCGCTCCATGAAGTGAAAAGTGTATGCTACAGATCTCTCTATATTTGTTTCAAAGTTTTATATATGTTCCTAGCTATCAAATTACACTTTAATCCCTCAAGTTGGATCACATAACCCTCTGTACTATTTCTTAAGCTCATCTTTTTTTAAACGAGCCGCATAAGACAGTGTGTATTTCATATATTGATATAGCATGAAAAAATACAGAAACTATAGCCTTGGAAGACTATAGTTCGAAAAGAGAAAAAACCAACACACCACACGTTTACAACGTAAACCCTAGCAGAGCCCAGAACAGGAAAAAGACATCCATAAACTAATGGGACTTCCAGACGATGCCTACAAGAAGGTAACGACGCAAGTTGCGCCGCCGTCGTCCGTCCTGAAGTCAGGACAAGGTTTTCACCTGAAGAAACCATTAGGGGGAGAGGAAAAAACACATCAACGCCGCAAGAGGAGAGCGGTGCCCACAGGCGTCGCCGTTGACAGCCCAAAGACAAGGCTTTCGCCCATAGAACCATCTCCCCATGTCAAAGACGCCTATCAGGGTTGCTACCCACCAAAACTGCAACCTTTAACGCGTAGCCACTACTTCGACGGCTTGACGCAAACTGACCATCAAGAAGACAGCGCAGTCGTCGACTCCGCCGTGACATGGCAACCCGCGCCATCCTCGGGATGCCAGACCGCACTGTCATCGCCTTGCTGCCCTCCACGCTACGCCGATGGCACTATCCCGGCGGCGCCCTCACCGTCGCAATGGACATCACCATGTCCACTGACATTGGCGAGACCGGCCGAAAGGCCGGCAAATCGAAACCACCGTAGAAGCCGTCGACCTTACTAGAACCCAAGGATAGTAGAAGCGGTCCGCAAGCGATACTGGGCATCGCCATGTGTGCCTCTCCGCGTCTCACTCCGTCAGGGCCCCGTCGCCACCTGGCCTCCGCACCGCACCTCCATGGGCCTCCTCGCCACGTCCACTTGGTTCCTGAACGCTTGTCACTAGATTCGGCAGGCCAGCAGCCACCCAAAGCAGTTACTCCCTGGCACTGCAACAAACCTCCCGCCGCGTAGCGCCAAGCCCCCCCGGGACCCGGCCAAGGGGAGCCGGATCTACCAAGGTCGTCCGCACCGCAGCCACCGCCGAGTCCCACAGCCGGCCATCGCGCGTGCCAAAAACTGGCAAAAAACCGACCAACGGCGGCGCATCGCGGAGACCCGTCCACCCCACCGCTGACGCTGTCGCCGCCGCACGCCACCGTGCACCCCGGGCTGGTCAGATCTGGCCGTGGGGGTCAGATCTGGGAGGTGCTATTGCGCCGCCAGGAACTGGACCCCGGTGCACGCCGCCGCAGCACCTCCTCTGTGACATAGAGCCGACGCCGGCAGCCCCACGTGGACGTCGCTCGCACACTCACCGTGGACGCCACCCACACGCCGACGCCTTGGTCTCTGTCCGTGAGCCAATGCCGTGGTCGCCGTCCGCACGACATCCGCCGCGTCGCCCGCGCACGTTCGCCACCGCCACCGCAGGCGCATGTCCACCTCCGCATGGATCTATGCCCGGGGAGGGGGGCAGATCCAGCCTCGCCGGCGCTCGATTTGGCCGTCGATCCCCCGGCCACAGCCACCTCCGCACGGAGCTTCCACAACATCCGACGCGCCATCACCACCCCCGCCGCCA
>CM002476.1:7438936-7501931 GCA_000325765.3 Leersia perrieri
TGCGGCCACGCGGCTTTGCCGGCGGCCGCTCGGGTGGCGGCGAGGCGGAGGAGGAAGGGGAAGAACGGAGGCTGGTGCGTCCGTCGCCTCCCGTGTCGCCCACAGGGAGGGCGACGCGGGGGATTTTTGGGTCCTCTTAAGCTCATGTAGACCCTACACAATCAAAAATGGTTCAATTGACATCTTGATGGCATTTCTCTTCATAGAATAGAACTATAGAAGTAAAATATGTTAAGGTGAAATGTTTTACAGCCATAGAGGAAACAGTCATGAAAGTTCCAAAACAGTTTCAGTTTTTTCGTGATACTGTTTGCTTGAATTTTAAAATCACAATATTTAAATTATTCCCAGATGCTTCCAACTAGTGTAAACAGTTATAAAAGGTTCTAAAAAATGTTAATGGGTAAATCCTAATGCATATTTCAATCCTATCAAATTTCACTGCAAATACGGCTTATAAAGGGAGGGAATAAAAAAAAGGAAAGAAACATCATTATGGAACAAAGTGAACCGCTATTAATAATTTGGGAGTAAAATGAGACAAAAAGAGTTTATGAGCTAGGTGGTCCCATGAAATAGTTTGGGGGACATATATTTCTGCCTTTTCCCTTTCAATTGATATTGAAATTTTGCCTTCGGATCAAACATGCAGCCTTTTTAGCATTCGCTATAATATATATAGTAGAATTAAATTTCCACATTATGTAATGTTGCATATCGGGGTTATAATTTATAAATTTGGATGACTTTTATATGTGTGGAAATTTTCCACGGATAAGAATTAAAGTGGTACTTCTTTGATCATTAATAGAACGTACTGCACGATATTGAGAGTGCTAAATATTATCCAATAAAAAGCACTACAGTACTCTAGTAAAGTCATCACATTTAGCCAGATGAACGACAGCTACTGGCCTACCGGCGTCACAGTTTTATGCATATGTAGGAGAAGAGAGGATTTTTTTTTCTAGTGCATATATGCACATAGTGTTTTTGAGAAAATTCATAAAATTTGGTATATTTTGTCACATATATGCATGTACATTTAACATTACAATTTGATGTATATATGAGTTTGTGGTTTTGGATGATAATAAATATATAGTTTTATAAAATTTACTCCCTAAGAAATGATATACAATCTCTTTTATCACCATACGGTGTTGAATACTTGTCGTTTGGGGTTTTATTATGTAATGTTTAACCATTCGTCTTATTAAAAAATTATGTAATTATTATTTATTCTATTTGTGATTTGCTTTATTATTAAAAGTATTTTAGGTGTGACTTATCATCT
Source organism: Leersia perrieri (assembly GCA_000325765.3). NCBI lineage: Eukaryota > Viridiplantae > Streptophyta > Magnoliopsida > Poales > Poaceae > Leersia > Leersia perrieri. Next base: position 7,440,234 of record CM002476.1, read on the forward strand.
TTGATGTTTGTAATAATTTTTTGAATAAGACGAATAATCAAACGTTAAGAAAACCCAAAACGACAAGTATTTTGGAACGGATAAAATATTTAATATATTTACCAGTACAAGGCAATACTCTGTATTATATAAAGTTAATTGCGTCAGGACTCAAGGTATTAATTAGTACATGTTGAAAACTTAGGACGTTGACAATACATAATACTACCATACTGATAATCCAAAAAGTCATACATTATCGAGCGACCGGCACCGGCACTAGCCTAATTTTGTGGACTACGTAAAATAACGGCTACCACGTACGCCGGTTCCACCCTGGCACCCAGCATGGACCGTGTACAGCAGCTGAAACCTGAAAACGGAAAATCCCTTTTTGTTGGTACACGAACACGCCGCAGCAGCCGTCAATCGACTAATAAACCAGCCGCGCAGCGCGACTGCACCGCACCCCGTCCCTCCACGCCACTGACTGGCCCGCCCCCTGCCGAAAGGCCAGATTTCACGCCAAATCGCCGATTTTCAACGAGAAAACCAGCTGCTATAGCCGCGCGGCCGTTTTCCGTTTTCCAGTCCCGGGTGCGGTGTGTCCCGTGTCGGGCTCCCGGCACGCGGGTTTCCTCCAAAAACCCAGCAGCGGCCAAGCGACCGAGCCAGCCACTGAGCCACACCGCCGCGCGCCACACGCGACGTGGGGTCGTGGACTCGCGTGGGCATCGGCCGCACAAAGCGTACGAACCGAGCGCGCCGCCACGAGCTGACCTGACCAAACGCCAGCACCAACCAAAGCCGGCAGCCGTTCATGTCGTGGCAGCGGAAAAAACCCACACATGCCGCGCGTATATAGCTCCCCACCACCTGAGGCCATCACGATTCATCCAGTTCACAATTCGTAGCGCCATTAACATTAACCCCACCCGAGCCAAAGGCAATTTCTTGTGCATCTCGTCGTAGATTGCTGCCAGTGAGTGAGTTTGGTCAGTCAGTCGATGGCGTCGATCGTGCTGCTGCTGTCGGAGCTGCTCGCCGGGGATAGCACCAGCGTAATGGCGGCCGAGTGGTACATGGGCGGACACAGCCTGAGGGAGTTCAGGCCCGTGGCCGCGTCGCCGGCTGTGGGCGAACGGCCGGCGGGCGAGGCGAGGAATAGCGAAGTGGTGGAGGAGAAGAAGGCGAAGGAGGAGTCGTTCGAGGATCTCGCCGACGTGTCCAGGATCGCGGTCGACGTCATGTGGCCTTGAATCGCCGCCACTTCGAACAAAAATCTATTCTTCTTCTTCTTCTTCTTCTTTTCTCTGTTCCTTTGAGATTAAACATATAAATATACGCCATATTACGTAGTGATTGTTGGATGTTCTTCATGTTTTCGTCATAGATTTTCTTCTAAACAGTCAGACAGCTCATTTTCTCTCACTATTGTTCTCCTTCTTTTACTTTTTTTTTAAAAAAAAAAATTCTTGATGAAACCATGTCGCGGTAAGATACGATACACGTACTCCTTCATCCATGAAGCTCCTGATTGCTTTTATTACTGAACATTGCAAATAACATGAGTTCTTATTTCCAAATCGATCAACAGCCGTTGTCTCTGAAATCTAAGCATACAATAAAAAGCAGAGAATAGAAAGATACGCTACGTCAACAGACTGAACAGAGTCCCGGTCATCAGACTCATCACAGTGACAGCTTCTCCCTGAATTCGCACTCTCCTATTGTCGCCGTCCTTGGCAAAGCTTGACCGTCATGGTATCAAGGTATGGGTAGATTGTAGTAATGTCTGATAATCATTTACTTCCTAGTCCTAATTGTCAAAGAAGGTAGCAAGGATATACATGAAACGCCACAAGTTTTTGTTTCCCAAGCTTTGCACAGCAGTAGGGTGCCAGAACACAGTGTGCGCTTCCACCGTGTCACACACAGGATCCTGTACTGTAAAAGTAAAAAGGTAAAGCGATTAGCTTGCCAGGTCATTACCAATAGTTTGTGGATAGCAGAGGAATGGTATAAGCATACATGCAATCGTCATGAAACCGTCAACAGTAACCAGTTTGTGGAACTGTCATAACCATCCATGGCCAAAATAATTTTCAGTACTTTCATGAGAGCGAAGTCAAATTCACACTTTGGCCATTTCACAATTCTTTTTTAGGTGATTTCACAATTCTATTTATAATGATGTTGTTTTCATTACCATGTGGCATATTAAAAGATTTTAATACTTTGGAGAGATTATATCAGTTATCACTGCATCAATGTCAGCTATTTTCAGGACGGTCCATTGAGTGTGGTGAGAACAAGATATTTTTCACTATATTTTTTTTAAAATTACACAGTACAATGCAGACGACACTCACAATACACGCACACTCACCCTATGAACGCACACACGCAAACCTTACCCCTATGACCTCTATGAGCACCTCCGAAAATTGGTCTAGCAAATTCTTGAGATTGACAAAGTCACCATGGGCGGCTCACCGTCGAAATCCTAGAAAATTCGTTCCCACGGGGAATCGAACCCAGGACCTCAGGTGCTACTGAGGCTCTTGTAACCACTAGGCTACAGACTTTTTAGTAATATAGGTGATCGAGTTTGGATTGAAGGGTAACTATGTGATGAAAATGGACAAACTCTTGGTAAAATATTTTAAGATTGGGTGCCTAGAACCCCTCCTTCCTACGTGGGAATGAGAGCACCTAGGTGCGAAACCCACTCCCGCATGTACATAGCTCTTTTTTTCCTTTAGACTCGATCCGACGGTCAAGATTTCAAGTACCCTTAACTAGAAAATATTGTGAAACAAATATAGCAAATCCAAAACTTGTATAACTATTATTGGTTATTGGTTAGATATGACATTTTCTAAAACAACGGATCGAGATATATTGTTTTAAAAAATGGGGGCAACTCCTTAGTGACCACGGAGTTTATCTCAATCCCTTACATGCCTCTAGTCTACTCAAGTAGTCAAGTGATACTCCCTCTAATCAATATATGGCGTTGAGTGTAAGATATATAAACTCGTGAGTGCTATAAGATATTTAATCAGTAATTTAGTACCGATTAATACTCCCTCTGTCCCATATTACGAGAGATTCAGATTTTTTTTAACGTTTGACCATTCGTCTTATTAAAAGAATTAATGCAAATATAAAAAGTGATAAGTCATGCTTAAATTACTTTTGATAATAAAGTAAACAACAAATAAAATAATAATATTTTTATTTTTTTTAAATTAGACGAATGGTCAAATGTTAAAAAAAAAATTCAAATTCCACGTACACTGTTAATCTACACGGAGCCATACACACACATCAGAACGAACAGCTTCTGTGCGAACTACTCTACTACTCCACCCTGAACCCTGGTACCTATTGGTAACACCGACTGTATAGCGCTGAGAACCTGAAACATGAAAAACGGAAAAGCCCTTTTGTACACGTGCGCACGGGCACGCTGCAGGCCGTCAACGGTTACGTAAGCGAGCGTCGTAACGTACGTAAGCGCACGCATCCGCAGCGCGGAATCAATCGATCCCGCCGCCACCTGCTGACCTGACCAACACTAACACCAACCAAGCCGGCGGCCATTCATGTGGAGGGCTCATGGCGGCGGAATAAAAGAACACTGTACGCCCCGCGCATATATAGCTCCCCACCCCAAACACCTGAGGCCATCCCCAATCCATCCAGTTCCCAGTTCGTCGATCGCGCCATTAATCCCACCCGAGCGAACGCAATTTCTTGTGGATCTCGTTATAGATTGTTGTGAGTAGGTGAGTTGCATGGTTGGTCAGTCGATGGCGTCGATCGTGCAGCTACTGTCGGAGCTGATCGGCGGGGAGAGCACCAGCGCAATGGCGGCCGAGTGGTACATGGGTGGACACAGCCTGCGGGAGTTCAGGCCGTCGCCGGCTGTGGGCGAGCAGCCAGCGGACGAGGCGAGGAAGAGCGGGGTAGTGGAGGTGGAGGAGAAGAAGGCGAAGGAGGAGTCATTCGAGGATTTCGCCGCCGTGTCCAGGATCTCGGTCGACGTCATGTGGCCTTGAGCCCTTGAATCGCTGCCACTTCGAACAAACCCCTATTTTTCTTTTTTCTCTGTTCTTTTGAGATTAAACATGTAAATAACTAAACATACGCCATATACGTAGTGATTGTTGGATGTTCTTCATTGTTTTTTTTTTTTGTTTTCAAAGATTTCCTCCTAAACAGTCAGACAAAGCTCGTCTCTTTCACTATTGTACTCCTTCTTTTACTTCCTTTTTGTCTTGAAAACCTATGTCGCAATAAACTCTGAAGTCTGAACACATATACATACAATGCAGTTTCAGATCAGATATGTTCTTATTCCCAAATCAATCAACATCCGTTGTCCACTTGTCCTATCAAATCTAAGCATACAATAGCAAGATAGGTATCCCCGAAAAAAAAAAGCAAGATAGGTTGATCAGTTGATGCATGCTACGCCAACAGAATCCTGGCCATCACAGACAGCTTCTCCCTGAATTCGCACTCTCCTATTAATTGTCGCCGTCCAGCTCCAAGTACAATTAATGTTCCCCTCCTTGGCGAAGCCTGACCACCATGGAATGGGCAGATTGTAGTTATCTAATGTCCGATAACTACAATCTGAGTACATGGAATCCTTGGTTGATCTTTTGCACGATTTTCGCATGGTACATTGGTACTGTATCAGTAGACGTGTGAATTTTTTTTTATCGCGATTTTCTTTCAAACGTGTGCGCCATATTTTTCGTTCGATATCGGGCGGTAAAAAAATTCTCGCGTGCAGTACTAGGTTTTTTTTTTTTTCGTTCTTGTTTTGCCGCCCGCTGCTGGTGCTGGTTTGACGCTCCCAACTCCTTGCCAACTCCATCTATTTAACCATTGTTAGCTGGAAGAACAGATCAAGTTAAACTTTAACCCATCCAGAACATGGAACATGTCATGCACGGCCTGCTGCACCACAACAGCGACGTCGTCGACCTCCTACGTACACAAACTGCTCCATAGAGTATCACTTGTGTATTTTGCTCCTCCTAAAATGTTATGTTGAAGATTAAGCATGTCATGACAATTAAATCTAGATAAGTGAACTTCGCATATTATGTGTCACATTAGGTAAGCATTAGTGGATTGAGTCCATGAATGAAATTAGAAGTTAAAACGAGTTAAACAATATAGAATGAAAAACATTATAGACAAACCAAGAAGCGATTGGTCGTGTAGATAAGAAGTAATACTCCAGTGATACTCCCTCTAATAAACATATGGCGTTGAGCGTAAGATATATAAACTCGTTAGTGCTAAGATATTTAATCAGTAATTCAATGCGGATTAATAATACATGACGTTGAGAACTTGAGAATACTTACTACGGAGTACCCCATATACTATTCGAACGAAGTCATACACAAGCATCTAAATGAGTGGCTTCTGTGCGAACTACTGTAATACTCCACACTAAACTGGTATCTAACGCCATCTGTACTTCTATAAAAAGGAGTAGCAGTGGACTAGTGGTGCTACCCTCACTATAATTTTAAATTTATCATTCAAATTTCTTGATATTAAAAAGCAGTTAAATATACGTGAACATCCATATTAATTCAAATTAAATTAACTATTTCCTATAAAAAAATGATAACAAATATAACAAAAAAGAATTCATTTTAGCAAATATTAATATACTTCATCATTCTCTGAATGTTTGACACCGTTAACTTTTTGACACACGTTTGACCATTCGTCTTATTTTAAAAAAAAACTTTTATGAAATAATAAAATTATAAGTAAGCATAAAATTATATTTAAAAATGAATCAAATGATAGAAAAATAATTGATAATTATGTAAATTTTTTGAATAAGACGAATGATCAAACGTATATAAAAAAGTAAAGGTTGTCAAACATTTAGGGTGTGTTTGGTTGGAGAGATGGTCGTCTAATTTTTTTATCCGTTTGGTTCGGGTGAGCTTGGATAGGGCGGTCCAAGAAGAGAATATTTCACGTAGATGCTCGATGGATGTATCCGGACAAAATTGGCCGGATGAACTCATCCACCCTCTCTAACAGCAGTCATTAGTGATTGTTCAGTGATAATTAGCATATTTTGTCATTAATTAGTAATTATTATTTTAAAATTAGTATTAATTAGGCATAGTTGATAGGTTATGTTGTTAATTAGTACTAAAAATGATAAGATCAATGATAATTAATATATGTAGTTATATATCAGTAATTTAATATGCTCATTCCATCCATCATCACCCATACAACCAAACAAGAAAAATGGATCGTCATATCCCCGAAAAACTATGATCGTCATGTCCCATCCCATCTTGACCGCCAACCAAACACACCCTTAAGAAAGGAGGGAGTATATTTTATCCGTAGTAAATCACAAAAATTTTAGTAATCAGTAGCACGTAGAATCTCAAACCTAAAAAGCGGGAAAACCGCACGGCAGCAAGGGCCGTCAACGGGTACACCACCTGCGCGGCTGCACACTCGGCGGCACTGGCTGACCGCGTCCCCGCAGCCGAAACAACAAAATCTGCTGCCAAATTGCCGAAACGTCACAACCAGCGGCTAGTCTAGCTGTTGGCTACCGCCAAATTGCCGGTTTTCAACCAAGAAAACCAGCGGCAACCGCCGTTTTCCCGGGTTCCCCGCGCCCGGCACGCACGCAGGTTTCCTCCCAGAAAATTAAAAACCCAGCGGCGACCGTGGGCGTGGGGTCGTGGGACGGAATTTTTTGCGTAAGCGCACGCATCCGCATCGATAAATCAAGAATCGACCGCTCCCGCCAGTGCCACCACCACCAGCTGACCTGACCAACACCAACACCACCACCAACCAAGCCAAGCGGCCATTCATGGCGGTTGAGAATACCACACGCGACGACGCCCACCGTAACAACCGTTACAATATATACCCCCACATGTGAGCCATTCCCCATCCATCCAGTCTCGCATCGCCATTAATCCCACCCAAGCTAAGGCAATTTCTTGGTTGGTCTTTCCATTCTTCCTCTCCGTGGATCTCGTCGATTTTGAGCTTGCTGTGAGTGATTGATCGAGTTGGTGTTGGTCGATGGCGTCGATCGTGATGCTGCTGTCGGAGCTGCTCGGCGGGGAGAGCACCAGCGTGATGGCTGCCGAGTGGTACATGGGCGGACACAGCCTCCGGGAGTTCCGTCCCGCCGCGGCGGTAGCCATGGGCGAGCGGCCGGCGGGCGAGGCGAGGAGGAGCGAAGCGGTGGTGGAGAAGAAGGCGAAGGAGGAAACTTTCGACGATCTCGCCGCCGTGTCCAGGATCGCGGTCGATGTGATGTGGCCTTGAGTCGCCGGAGAAAAAAAAAATCTCTTCTTGAGTTTTGTTCTTTTTCCTTTTAGTTGTCAAGGAAGCATGGGATGTTCCCATTCCTTCCTGTTCTTTGGAGTCTTTTATAATCAAACTTGTAAATATACGAAGTGATTATCTATCGATTTTCCCCCGAACACAACTCCTTTCTTTCACCATTTATTTTCCATTTCGCCCCTTTTATCCTGAAAACCATGTCAGAATAAGCTATGAAGCCTGAATCTACCGGATACAGAACTTGCTCCTTCATACAATGCAGTTCCAGATTGTTTTATTGAACATTGCAAATCAAGTGAGCTTTTATTCCCAGATCGAACAGCAGATAGATAAATGCTACGCCAGGAGAGTCCCGGTCATCACAGTGACAGCTTCTCCCTGGATTCGCACTCTCTTATTCTCGCCGTCCAGCTCCAAGTACAATGTTCCACTCCTTGGCGAAGCCTACAGAAGTACAGATGATGATATGGGCACTTTGAAGCTATCTTTTTCAGGATAAGTATGCTGTCGGATATATTAATTTTTTTTGCTTGTTAAGGTAGCAAGGATATACCTGAAATGCCGTTAGTTTTTGTTTCCCCAGCTTTCCACCCCAATAGGGTGCCAGAACACAATGTGCGCTTCCACACACAGGATCCTGAAAAAAAAAATTGCGATTAGCTTGCCAAGTTACCAAGAGTTCCTGAACAGTCGACGACTTTATATAGGCAACCGACGTCAAACTATCCAAATGCATAATAACAAGTAAAAATGCCATATTATACACGGCAAGTATTACTAGTAATCATGTGTAATGTATCAAGATATCCCTAATTGAAAAAATAACTAGCGAATGATTTAACAGTTTTAAATTAAGACAAGCAAGGCTGACAACATCCTGACAGTAGAGTATAAGGTTTACTACCATATGGTATGAGGTTTTATCCACAAATTTTGGCACTATCATGCCCGATGGTGTTTAATTAACAAGCCTCACTCTCTGCATAAACAACTTGAGGGAAAAGAATATGACATCACCTCATCTATCCCAAATTTTGGGCAGAAGAAACGTGAAAAGAAGTCATAATCAGATCCAGCAGGTGCTGGTCCCGTAACAATAACTCCTCTTCCATCACATTTTCTAATTTCATCAAGATTGGGGATAATATCAGCAACCTCTTGTCCTGAAGAAAGTTCCACCTGAAAGCCATACCAGAATCATTTAGCACTATATGACAACTGAACAATTCCAACCCCCTCCTCTCCATCATCTTTTTTTAAAAAAAAAAAAAAAAACTTTCAAGTTTTCCATCCTTTCGGAAATCTTACCAACTCTTCATTTAATATTGGCATCATTATACCCCAGCGACAAAAAGCTAATGACCATAGAACAATGCAGTCTAAACGACTGAAGTGATCAAGTCGTTCACCAGCATTTTTGCACGTCTCAAGACAACCATAGCAGTAGAATTGATCAAGCATGTTACTCTCTCTCCATTTTCGAAAATAATTGATAATGTTTACCAACATCGCCAAAAAAAAAATTAGCATTGTAAGATTCATTTCACATACTAATAGTGCAGAGTTCAATGTGTAAAACCAGCAGTCAATGTGTGTGTATTACAAAAAAAAGAGGTGATAATATCGAAAATGTAATTAGTTATGAAGTGCAGGTAGGCTACAAGAGAGAGAGGATGAGAGGTAAATTACAATGATGTCACCACCGGCGGCTGTCGATTTCCAAACGCTGATGACTCCTGCGCCATTTAGAGTATCTGCCATCGTTGCCGTCTCCGCAGAGCTGTACTCCGCGAGATCAACCATGGGGAAATCCAGCTCAACAAACAGCTTCTTCTCACCCGAGACGCCATTATTGCTCACCGGAGAAGGAACCTTCCTGGCGGTCAGGACGCCGGACCTGGTCACGAACTCCACCATGGAATCCTTCTTCTCTAGCACGGTCGTGAAGAGGAAATGCGCCGACGCCAGCGTCGCGTGCCCGCAGAGATCCACCTGAAAAATCGACGACGACGATGAATGCGAGAATTGAAATAAATCGAGCAGCAGATGAACACGAGAAGGGGATCGAAACCGAAAGGGGATCGACCTCGGCGACGGGGGTGAACCAGCGGAGGCGGAATCGCGCGGCGGCGGCGGAGGAGGAGTAGCGGATGAGGTAGGCGGTCTCGGAGAGGTTGAATTCGGCGGCGACGGACTGCAGCCACCGGTCGTCGGCGTCGGCGTCGGCGTCGTCGAGGAGGCAGACGGCGGCGGGGTTTCCCTTGAACGGCTCGGCGGCGAACGCGTCCACCTGCGAGCGTGACGTCAGCATCGTGGGCCATTCAAGTCAACAAGAGACGAGAAGCGGAAGGGTAGTGTGCACTGACCACGGCGTACTGGATGGTGTTCTTGGCCATCTCCGGCGATGTCCAGCTAGCTGCTCTGCGTGAGAAGATGGCGGCGGCGGCTACTTCGAATTGGCGCGCGCGTCGAGGCGGCCGGCGACGTTTTTCTATGGGTTAAAGGAGCGCGCGTGTCGTGCTGCTGCTGGTGAGTGAGTGGCCGTGGTCATCAGCACTGACGACATGGATGCAAGCTTTGGCGGCTTTCTTCCTTGTCGACAACACGACACTAGCCCCTCACTATAGTCACTGACAGATGGGGCCGATTGACGAGTGGGGACGTATTCCATTTTTTTTCAAAATCTTTGTAGTACAGATATACTACCTCCGTCCCAAAGTGTAGGTATTTGTTGACTACGTTCCATCTTATTTAAAAATTTTGTGAATATATTATTTATTTTGTTATGATTTATTTTATCATTAGGTATATTTCAAGTATGACTTATTTGTTTTTATATTTCTATAAATTTTTAATAAAACGGATGATCAAACGTGATGTGTGAAAACCGATAAATGCTTATATTTTAGTACGGAGGAGGTTTCTCAGTCAGAAAAGTAACACAAGTGGCATCGAGTCATGGCATAGTCAAGCTCGAAAATGTGCTGGCTTCCATGACAATTGATCACCACATCCATCATCACCAACTCCCGTCTTTTAGTTCTTTTTCTATCCTCATATTTAGGAGTATACTACTCCGTAGTAGTAGTACAAGATAAAAGGAATCAAGGAGTAGGACAGATATTCATCCACCAGCCGATTAAAAAACCAAGTTAGCTAAGAGCTCAAGCCAATGCACATAAAAATGTTGCACGTCAGGTTGATTTGTGACAGGAAAACAAATTGACCTGGAAGTAAAACGGCGGATTGAAAACTTTAGATGGACACTCAGTAGCTTGTTCTCTTTATTCACTACAGCAAACCATGCATGCTCCATTAGCAAACAGAGGACGGTCAACAAATTCTGTTATTCGGATCAGATTTGATCCAAGATCACCTCGGCACCAGAGACCTTGAACTCAGAAGGGGCTTTCTCAACATTGAAAGCCTTGATCTTCCCATCATCAACAAAGGCTGACCACCTAAAAAGGACAACAATATATTAAACAGAAAAATAAGAAATATATCTCCATCAACCAATCATATTTCATAACGCTTAATAGAGGAAACATAATTACATAAGTAATACTCTCAGATAAAGTGCACCACAGCATGAACTGTCCAATGGAGAATAACAGATTATGGAGTTGTAACATCTCAAGTTTAGAGCAAGTATAGTAGGCATCTAAGCACAAGCCCCTAGATATGATTAGATGATGTTACCGATATGGAGGAGAGAAGAAAAGAGAGAGAAGAGACACCCCCTCATGGCAAATCTCTACATAAACATCAAGATAGATGAAAGAAAATGACCAATGAATTAAAATCGAGCAGCAGAAGTGCACTAAGGTGAGACATGAACACACAATGTGTTGGCAGATGATAGAGAAGTATTTCAGCAACTATTTATGACCAATGAAAAGGAGCGCATGAGGAGGTTGAACAGCGCCTCAAACGCTGAAGTTATACTTTGCCAAATCAAACATGTAATATATACGCTTGTGAACAATCATTTACTTCCAAAGATGCACCTTACCATCAGAAGATTAGCACAATTCATGGGAAATAAAAGGCATAAGGGTCAAATTTTAAATCGTGTGTAGGCAGCATGCAGCTTCTTACGATTGGTTATTTATAGTCATGACCCATGAATTTAAAAGTAGGGAACAATAGTAGATTAGCATTGCAGCTAATGCTCAATACCTCCCAGTACATATTCTGTGGGTAATGGGTGATCATAATGTCCACAGCAAAACAACCTCAAATATAGTAGCGAATGCAATGTAGCTTGAAAGGTAAGATACAATAATGAAAAAGAATAAGCAATCATATTCTCTCATCAATTACATGAGATTATTTTTGAATAATGCCACATGCATACTTCTCGAGTTAACCCATGGTACGTAGTAGTAATAAGTTTAACAAAAGAATTCAACTAAATAAATAAAGTAAAAGGAAAAGTGAAATTACTGTTGTCTTATCGAATAGTAATTGTATACAAAGGTAGCAGGTTTAACAATTAAGGGCATGAAACTGGTAACTAAAGTAAAGTTCATTGACCTGTGGGAGCGGCGGCCAAGCAGAGCAGCAGACAGGTCTATTTCCAAATCCAAGCTTTTGTGGAAACTCCCATCAAAATCACCATAAAATTCAATCTGATATGAACATTCCAAAATCACAGCAGATGGTTAAAACATGAAAATTGTGTAATCTTGAACAAGGTTGGCATGATTATAAACATTAGTGGATTCATGGGACCAAACATTCACAAGATAGCCATACTATGATATACTGGTTCTTATTATTCGAAGTATAGATTGTATAAATATGACAAATTTGAAGCATATTTCCAAATCTTATTATGCTAAAATATAGATTAAATAATTCAGAAAAAATATAGAAATTTAGGTGGACTTTAGGAAAGACAGGAAATGATTTTTTTTACTTAATGTTCTATAAATTACAGTATGATGAAATAAGCGCTATACTGGCAATTGATTTCAAATGCAACTCAAACATGAAGGCCAATATTGATGTAACATGAACAATTAATTACTTATCATAATTAGATTGGTAAATATATAATACGTCTAATGCATTTCTTATTATCTTAAATAGCAACATATAGAGTGGTAGGTAACTCACAGTGTCTTTTGCCTGTAGCTTTTCTGCCCATCCATTCAGGACATATGGATCATTTACAGCTACACAGATAACAGAGTCTACCCCTTTTGCTTTCAGCTTATCAATGTTGTTTTTGTAACTAGGAACATGTGCTTGTGAACAAACTCCTGTGTATGCACCCTGAATTATGTGTTAAAGATAGCAGTCAACTATAGGACCAGATCAATAGATTATTCAGAAAGAGGACTGGTCCATGAGAGAATCTTTGAACAAATGATGAAAAAAAAAGGGCAATAAACAAAATTATTATCAAACATGAAGCCTCATAAATACATTAAGATGGAGTCAGAATTTTCAATAGTAACACCTCACTGGCAGACTCTAAAAGTAGAATTCCGTGAACAAGGAATATGAATATTGTGTCATTGTAATCAAGCATGTTACCCTCACTAAATTGTTTGACAACTGTATATACATACAAGAGAAGAAGAAACAGTGTTCTATTATATGAACAATAACCTAAAGCTATATCAAATAGTATTACCGGCGGCAACTACAGATAGCTGGCTTCCTAACTTATGCATTCCTTTTGCAAAAGACCCTCAAGTATGACATTTCCTATTCCTAATCCTCCAGTGCTCAATTTATAGTGCCAACTAGCGCACCGTATCAAACAAACGCAACAAACCGACGGTCTCATCTGGCTCCCGAAATTGCCCTATATGGATGAGCAACAGCGAAGGTTCTGAAAAAAGAAAACTTACGGGCAAGCCGAAGATGACCACTTTCTTCCCCTGCAAAACACGAAAAGATCATCAGAGCCTAGCTGAGCAGCAGATGAGACGCTGGACGGGGGTAGGGTAGGGATAGGGCTAGGTACATGGAAGATGTCCTTGAGAGGGGTGGTGGAGAACTTGGTGTCGACGCCCTCGTCCCAGGACCGCGCCTTCTGCAGCGACACGCCGGGCGCCGCCGACACGATGTCGGAGCCCACCGCCGTCGCGAGTGCCCTGGAGGCCGCCGCCCACAGCGCCGCCGCCGCGGGGGCGGATGAGGCGCCGCCCCTCGCCGCCCTCCTCACCAGCGCCGACGCCATCGCTCGCTGCTGCTCCGCTTAATTTGCTCGCTCGGTGGGGATCAGGTTGCTTCTCGCCGTGCAAAGCGGTTGGGTTCCGTCCGTGTGAATGGGAGGCCGTTCACCGCTATGAGGGTGACACTGACTGACACCGGTGTATTTCAGTTATCGGTGGGTCGATAACCGAAGAAAACCGGTGAAATTTGGAGAACTTTGTCAAATTTTTAATTTCTGTATGATTTTGGATAAAAAATTGATAGGTTTGTCGGCAGCTTCTCAGGTCCTGTTTAAGAGAAATTATGGCATTAGTTAGAGCCTAAACAACAAAATTCTTTGGGTTCGTTTGGTAGTAAAAAAAAAGTTTACTCCCTGATAAGTGATAACGTTTTATTTTTTATTCAAATATTAGTATAAATATATAAAAAGTCATGCCTAAAATTACTTTTGATAATAAAGCAAGACACAAACAAAATAAATAATAATTTTATAATTTTTAAATAAGACGAATGGTGAAATGCTAAAAGAAAAAAAATCAAGACGTTAAATATTTTAGGACGTAAGGAGCAGATTATTACTGTCACGTGAAAGAAGAAGTAGGATTAACAAATAATTAATTAAGTATTAATTCTTATAAAACTTAAAAATGAATTTAGTTGGTTTTTAAACAAACTTTTATGCAGAAATTTTTTTTGTACGAAATGATAGTTAACGGTTCAGAAAGCATGCTAACTGAGATGTACTTGTAGTCCAAACAATTCAGGTTCTAACTCTACATTGGAAAATGAAATAGTTAAGCTAGGGTTATCGAGCGTCTTCAGATTCGATTCTTCCTAGACACTCACGTCGTTTCAAACACTTTCCGGCTCAAATAGAGCCACACTCAAAATTACTTACAAGTTGCTTTCAAAATTTCCAACTCCTTATACAGCCGCTCCTCAAATTCTCCAGCTCGAATACTCGCTACCTCTTTCATGATCTCCAGTTTCTCAGACAAAGCCTTAACGTGAAGCCGATAAATTGTGTAACCTAACCATCACCGTAAAATTTTGAAACCGACAAGAATGGTATGACCGTGCGAATATGATATATGTTGAATGCATTAATCCGAATGTATGTAATCTCCAAAAGATTGATCAACTTTACATTTTTTTCCTGTCACCAATCATCAGGGGAGCCAACAAAAACACATGCCAAAAGGATATATTTATAGTCTTTCAAAATTGGCAAGTATTTTTTTTTTGCGGGAAAAAAAATTGGCGAGTATTTAAGCCGAGATAATCTTTACACACTTCAAAACTGAGTATTATTTCTTATCACCACAACAGAGAGAAAGAGGAAGGAAGGAATAAAGACAAAAACATGTAAACCATATGATACTGACACCATTTGAGACCACCAAACAATCGCGATAAGCTATAGCTTCTCCATATGATGATATGACACCCACCCTGATCTGAAGATGGCTTTGCCACGACAGGGGGAAAGACGCAGATGAACTGCGTGCTAGTACATAGCTCTTCACTGCTGCATGCGGACTGTATAAGACGGCTTCCGAAGCAAAAATGCCGTTTCAGAAATTCATGGTGCTCAAAGTAGAATAAACCTTCCTTCAGGTCTGAAATATAGAGAAAAAATGGTTGTCAGATCATGATTGTTTTACTATCTTCATTGGAAGAGCAGCTATTAACAGATGTACAGGATTAAGCAAGCACCAAAAACATTTGAGTAAATTTCACTAAACTACATGTTTTATGGTCTAAGTTGCAGAAAACTACATATACTTTGACCCTTGTCACTTAAATACACATATCATGGTACTAATGTGTCACAAAACTACACTAATTTTCACAAAACTACACTATTTATTTACTCAAAACATTTTTAGGCAACCCATCACTACAAAATTATATGAACTTGACAGAGAAGATTAATGTGCATTGATGATGACAAACATAGATGGTGAAGATCCAAGAGGTATGTTATAAAGCAACACCAAAAATAATGTGGTCGGTACACAGACCAATTATCATCAGTATTCGCAAGTATTGCATACACAGACTAGAAAACTGAGTTTACCTGTCAACTTTAGTCAAGTTCACAGGTTGGCAGTTCAAACACATCATATAAATAGAACTAAATTTGTCTTTGCATTCCTATCTCAATGATATAGGTCCTATTTAGATTAGTTGCAAAGGTTTTAATATGTGGTAAAAAAAGGATATCAGATTGATGCCTTGTACAAGATCGAAGTGTTCACCGTAGAAAAATATAACATCCTCACTACTTGATAGGTTCAATTCGATGATGGCCGAAAAGGATTTGCACCACACATAAACCGTAGGGCGCACAAGGAACAAAAATATGAGAAAAAGGCAAACCTGTTATGTTGAAGAAGGTAAGAATATCTCAGTAGCTATACATTAAACTTTATCAGCACTGTCAGGCTCATCATGCTCGTGTTGCTTCCGATAATAAAAATAAAGAAATTGAAGAATTATCTGTGGTAGATGGTTAAGGAGATCTACCAATGCTCAAACAGCTCTCAAATCTCTAAATGTCTTGCCCCAAAAAAATCAATTTGTCAGTTTTTAATTGGAATAGATGTATGTATAGTGAGATGCAAACAAGTCTAAAGCTTGGAGAAAAAGAGTATTTGATTATTGCAATGTATGATAGTCTTTAGTCAAATCCTAAAGACGAGTCACATTTTATCTTGAGAAAGTGTTGAGCATTAGACATAACCTTTTCAGTTACATATGAGTTCAGACGTAGGATGTGCATAAGTCCATTCCTTTGGGTTTTCACTGTAAGAGCATAAAACAGGTAGGAAGTACTGGCGCTAAAAGTAGAAAGTGTAAAAAGGATACAAAAGTATCAAGCAAAACACATCCTCCAGCATCCACAAGCCACGGTAGATTTGGCTTTAGTTTTGACCATTCCAAGCTTTTCACTAGTATACTGCATTGAAAAACAAGAGACATTAGAACAGTAAACCAGACCTTAAAATTATGTACACCTGATGTATGTTATGCAGACAATTAAACGTGTCATAATAATTAAATCTATATAAAGTTAACTTAAATATTACCTCCCAACATATGTCACATTGCCCACTAAAGCAAAAGTAAACATTAGTGGATTGAGTCCCTGCATGAATTTAGAAGTCAGGAGGAGTTAAACTATAATAGAAGGGGAAAAACATTACAGACAAACCATAATAGAAGTGAGTGGTTGAGTAGGTGCAACAAAGTGATCTATTTGTCTTAACCAAATATAAATAAATAGAAAATTTGAAATCGTTCTTCTCAGTAAAAATGGCGATGAACTTGCCTCAGCATTCCCTCTTTTCATCTGCAAAGTAGAGATATGTCAGAGAGATCATTAAATTTGCACAGTTCATTGCCTAGAAATATTTAGTATTTAAAGATCAATCAAAATAGCAGCATCAGAACAAATAGTAAATATGGAACAGCAAGTTTCGTTTATTCAACATATAAAATCTTTTTCTACCTTCCAGAACATTCCCACGAGTGCGAGAAGAGTGAAAAGAGTATGTAAAGAGTAAATATGTGTGATTTATAAATCAAAATGCACCTTTTACCCCCAAAATTACCACAAACACATTGCTCCTGAGCTAAATATAGTAGAACAGGAAAAAAAAAAGTTGGACTATTTGCGAAGAATTACATTTAGCAAGATCTGGGGAAGACGTCCACCCATATAGATTACTGCCATTGCCCAACCAAGGAAGCTTCCAATTCCACTTCCACTTCCACTGCCATGTCTGAGAGATGAATCCGCATGGTCATCCTATGGAAACAAGATTATAATGTATCAACCACTGTTGCAATTATGCATTCGTACTAAACTAGATGTACCACTGGATCTTACCGCCAAGAGTAAAAGCCTTCTCCCAACAGGTATGACAATACCATTTGGCACCTCTTGATGGGCTGTTGTTCCAAGTAAAAAATGCAAAACACTCATACCCAAGAGAAGGGCCATCCATGGTACCTTCATTCGATTTCGAAAATTTTACTAATTCAAGCCTCATGATATAAACTACAGTAAAAGATATTGCAGGATTTAGCTTACCACTGAGAGAGAATTCTTTATTAAAGGAGATGGTGCATATTGTGCTGGGCTAAACTCACTAACAAAAGATTCCTTTGGGTCATCTATTTCGGGTGGAGAATTTGCTGGATGATCAGCTGACCATGTGCCTGCCATTGGCACTGGGCTGCTTGATAAAGATCTTGCTGACCTGTAAAATAAAATGAGCACCTCAGTGTTTCTGAATTTCTACATTTTGGGCCATAATGGCTGATCAACAAGCTACTGTCCAGTAGCCTATAAGTATCATACGGATGAAACAAAGAGATATTCTTTATTATTATTCAACCAAAGGAAGTTATTTGAAGTATGAAATATGAGGAAACATTAGGAATCAAGAAATTACGTGTAGTAGTAGTCTGTGCCGAGGCTGCTTAGGCCATGCCGATGTCGTACTACTTCTGTATTAACTGTAATTGGAGAGCTTGAAACAGGGACAGTTGTACATAGGTGGTTATTATTTCTGATTTCCCCAACCTTAGGCCCCAAAAGCTTCTCTCTCAATGAAGCATCAGCGCGCTGATGCCTCGGAGGCTGCAAAAGTGCAAATAACAGAATATATATAATTCAGCGGGATGGAAGAAACTAAACCTGTTTGACAATTTCAAATTAATCTGGCGGTCTGGCCTATGTTTTGAATCAAGGATAGCATAATGATATAAAAGACAGCATATGGCTAAAATGATTAAGAAATCAAGGGAGTAATGTATTTCCTGGTTTTCCAAAAAAGGAAAAATATGATTACAAATGCACGAAGGCAGCAGTAGAATTTGAGGCACCACATGATGAAATGTTAATGAAGAATAATGTGCAACATTTGGTGCACTCACCTTGCTAGTTGCCCTGGCTTTCTTTGCTTTTACACGAGGATATATGTAGCTATAGTATACCGTCTGTCCAGTGAGAATCACAGTTGTGATAGTGTATAGCTGCATTCCGAGTGACAAGTTTGTGGGTGTCAGCAGCCACAGCAAGAAATGAAAACTAAAAATCCAGAAATCTGGTTTGGTGCCTTACCAGAGCCATGTAAAATTGTGTCGGCAGCTGCAATACATACAGAATGAAATAGTTAGATTAAGATGATTTGAAGGGTAAATTTCATCACATTAAACACAAAATTTGTTCAACTTATCACATGATAAGCCAACAAGATCAGATTTATCTGCCAATGCCATACCACAGATTTATGATCTATCTGAAACTGCTTTTCTGGAGTAGAATTAGACACTTGTCTAAATGTCATTTTTAATAGGTGTGGGGTTGTGCCTCGTGTACTGACATTCCCAAATTACAACTCAAGTATACTAACTCGGTATCTCTAGCTTTGTTGATTGTTGAAGGAGCATGATGTAAGAAAATGAATGAGTTGAATTTTTTCATAATGGTACCTACTCATTATACCGTCAAAAGGGAACAGTAAATCCTATGAGAGATGTTCATCAAATCAGAGCAAAAATAGGTGGTTTAACATGGTAAGTTACTGCCGTAGATGATTAAGAAGCTGTTAAAACAATCTTACAGTCTCAGGTTCCAAGAAGCAGCCAGTAAGGTTAAACAAGTCCCTGCATAATGACATAGAACACAAGGCAACATCAAGCACCGCATTGCACATAAAACTATTTTTATAGTAGAAGTCTCCAAGAGACATTAGAAACGTGATAAAATGGCTCACCCAACAATCCATGTCATTAGAAAAGCAAGGGATAGGCCCTCTGTTGACTTGTGCTTGTAATTAGTTATTATCTGTGGCACCTCAGCAACTCCCCAGCTGATGACGCTTAACAGTCCAAGAGTTAGTGCCATGCCATCCCTCTTGCTACAAAGGCAGTACTTCAGGTATGCCTGAGCCCATTTTGCGCAATTCCCAGCCGACGGGCAGCTAGGAGATGCTCCACGGAAGATGCCCATTTGTGCTCCAGACCTGAAGCAGAAATGCGAGGATAAAGGGACAATGTGTCAGGTTGTACAGCAACTTTGATGTTTCCGGTACTCGTAACTACTTGCTTACATAAGGAGTCCACTAAACAAGAAAGAGATCGTTTTTCTTGTAAAAAAATTTGGAGCTAAATTTAGCATTATGTTGGCATATGAGAAAACACGAAATTAATTGTTTTTACTTATTATATCAGCAAAGACGGAAAGGGTGAAACTATTCATACTTCAGAAAAGCTCAGGAAGCCGACATAAATTAGTCACTATCACTCTCAGATTAAAGAGTGTAGTGACAGGCAATTAGTCACCACAGAGTATCAGCTGAACCACCATTAAAAAAGCAAGAATAAAGGAAAGAAGTGAACAAATTATTTCCTAGAAAGTGGGAAAGTAAGAGTAGAGAATAGGAAAGTATTTTTCTTGACGTAATTAGGAAAGAACATAGAAGAGGATATTCTCATATTCATCAGAAAGCATGAAGTGGAATCTGAATAGAATTAAGAATAAGAAAGGAAATCCCCCATAAGTTAATAAATTACAGCCTGTTCCCCGGCACTAAACATGGAGCAGAATTAATTAGTGCACAAATCTGAACCAGAATTTGGGGATCCTATTGACAAGGACTTTGGATGTCCGAGTGGTCTCCAGGCTCTACCACTCTGGAGTCTGGACACTTCTCCACTCTGTCCACACAAACCACCCAAAGAAATCGCACAGCACAAACGACATGAACAAAAAAACAAACTAGTTTTGAATGGCTTCCTTCCCAGCCCTGAACCTACCCCGCTTTCCCCTCCGCCGTTGTTGCAGAGGGACGCCTAAACATGGCAATTGCTCCGCCCACCCCAACGTTCACAATGGAACACCAGTTGTGGCCGTGGCTCACAAGACGCATCAACGTATCTAGACACATCGAGAAATCACGAGCTGACATCCAGTAATCCCTGCCAACTATTGTTCATTGTTAAGAAGAAGAAGAAATAATGGAGACAAATCGTCGAACACAAGGCGTGCGTGGTTGTCTAATCTAACGGCGGCAATGCGTCGCCGACAAGAACAACCTGAAATCGAATTTGAGGAGACCGAGAACAGAAAACCGGACACACGAACACGCACACGTATAACAACAACAACCTACCAATCTCGCCGTCAAGAACCACAAAGAAACGGAGCACGGGAAAGAAAATCTCGAGAAGCGGAGGGAGGGAGGAGGGGTTCGTACCGTACCGGAGTCGCGGCTTGTTTGTTTCCTTTTTCTTTTTCTATATATTTTTTTCCTCCTCTAGAAGTGAGGAGATGGTGACGAGGAGGAAGTTGAGAAGAAGAATATTACGAGGTGGGATTTGTGGGAAAGAAGGCGGAATCGAAGCCAGCCACAGAGGGGGTGAGGTCCCGACTCTCGACTCTCGGCGCCAATTTATCGCCGCTCGCTCCTCTCGTGGGCCCCCCAATACGCAGTACAATACTGTATACACTACGAGTCCACGGCTGTCTACCTCTCTCGTACTGAATCGAATACCGTTCGTACAATATACGTTCTCTCGGTTTTCAGGAGAACTGTTTCTCAACTCGGTCGAAACCTCGAAATTTTGAGAGTTTTGGGTGCATGAATCCGACCGATCGAGCGGAGCCGGCCCCGCAACGGAAGGGGGAGGAAGGCGCCGGCGTTTCCAGTGGAAGCAAGAGATGGATCGGATCGGCACCGACGTGGCATTGCCATCCACAGCCACACAGGCCACGTGAATGTCGCCGTGGCAGCGAACGGCATACGGCGGGCGACGTCGTGTCGCGGCGTCCCAGCTGACGGAGGAAACGACGAGCTTGGCTTAGCTAGCGCCTACTACTCCATCGGTACACTGTTCAATTGTTTCATGGGTCAGGGGGCTAGTTGTAGCCTTTGTAGCTAAGCTCGGAAATTGGAACCATCGACGCGGACAAACACTGAGACACCATATATGGCACCGTACCACACTACATCCTCTGTCACTTAAAAAACGTAGAGTAGATACATTTTATAGCACTGCGAACCTAAACAGAAAGAAGTACAGTGAATTTAGACAGAAGGCATGTTCAGATTCTCAGACAAAGTACTATGAATCTAGACAGAAGGTTGTCTAGGATTGTAGTGTTAGAAAACATTATCTTCTTTATTAGCTCGATTTTACTTAGGCCGTTCCCAAAATATTTTTCAAAAACATCATATCAAAATCTTTAAACTCATGCATGGAGCATTAAATATAGAGAAAAAATAAAACTAATTGTATAGTTGGATTGTAAACGACGAGACGAATCTTTTAAGTCTAATTACGCCATGATAGCCATAAGTGCTACAATAACCAACATGTGCTAATGATCAAAATATTCGTCTTGCGGTTTTTAGGCTAACCGTGAAGTTAGTTTTTTATTCGTGTCTAAAAACACCTCCCAACATTTGATCAAACGTTTGATGTGATTTTTTTGGAAAAAAAAATTATAAACTAAACAAAGCCTTACACGGATGGAGTATAATTCAATTTGCTGCTACTTCTCGAAATCGTTGTGGCTGGATATTGACGACCACAGTCCACATCAATACAACCCATCAGCTCTAGGCTTATTGCCTTTGAAAACTGTGCCTACCTAAAGCTTCACATTGAAAAGTTTTGTCCTTTTTATTCCAACTCCCGTAAGTTCGGCTATCACTATCTCACGAGATAGATTCCCAATCTTAACAAAAAATCACAGCAAAGTAAATTCAACCATAGAAAGCACTAAAGCACTAGCTTCAGACATCCACATGCCAATTATTATCTTCACCACAAAAATGAGGGTGTAAAAAAAACTAAGTCATGATAACAAAAAGACAAGACCAGAAAACTCTTAATTGAAGTTTATATATGTACCGTTAGAGATTGAAAAAATCAATACTTAAAAACTATATACTATTGATATAAGAAACTTTTAAACTAAGTTTTCAAATTTTGATTTTGACCACATCAGTGACGATCTCGTGGAACACCCCGATTGGAAAACCCCTTTATCCTAATTTTTCAACCGGATAGTCAATCCGAGACTAAAGAGTCTCCTATAGTTTCAGTTAAAATAATTAGGATTAAAAGCCTACTTCTATTTTTGGTTGGTAACACCAACCGAGACTAAAGAGGTAGCATCCCATCCTGATTGGTTTTTTTCTTTTTTTTTCATTGTTTTTTGTTGCAAATCCCTACAAATCATTCACAATTATGCCCATCCTCAATTCACAAATCATCCCCAAACCAACAGAAAATGTAGAACATTAAATACAAATCATTCACAAAATAAAAAAATTCACAGCCGCCACCGCTACTTCATCGGCCAACAAATGCAAGCACTTCCGCCACCATCTGGCCTTGGACTCCCTCCCGCCTCCCGTCCCCATCGCCATACCCTACGCAGGCCGCTCAGTCGCCGCCCAGGCGCCTTCCGCGCAGCTACCCTCCTGGCCGTGTGCCGCCAAGTGGCCCATCTCCCCAGTTGGTTATACCAACCAAGAATAAAATAAACCTTACCAACCAAGGCTAAAAATATTAGGGGCCTGACATGCATATTTTTGAATCGGGATTAAAAAATTAATTTTAGCCCACGTTCTAATAGGAACTGGGACTAATGTAATTTATTGCCATCTAGCGAAAATGGTTTCTCCTATATTGGATTTTAGTCCCGGTTAATAACACCAACCCAGGACTAAAGATATTTTTAGACTCGATTCTAATTTAATCCTTGACTAAATCTCTAGTATCTAAAGTAGTAGAACATAAATTATTGATGTACTAATCAGCTAATTAAACCTACTATTCAACTATTCATGAACTGATATTGACAACAACGATCTTGTAGAACTGATTATTATTGACGTACTGAGATAGTTAAGCCTACTAATTAACTATTCATGGACTACTCAAGCTGCTTGCCGAGACGCGAATGCAGCTGGTGGATAAAAAACTAGAGGGAGCCACGATATATATATATATATATCGATCTATCGAGAAGCCTAGCCGATCGATACCGCGCATCTGGGTTTTATTGTCACCGTGGCCACGCACGCAGCGTTTGCATCTTCGTGTCGCGGCGTCCCACTGGCCGGACGAAACGACGACCGAACAACCGGCAGAATTCCATACGGCGCTACCTACTCCTAGCTTCCCTAGTCAAAAGTTCAGAACCATCGGCGCAGGCCGATGGAAAAACCTGACCCTAGCCTATCTGAAACTCTGAAACGTAATTCACATCGATCGACAGCTAGCTTACTCGTACATGGTTTTCACGTTTCCATATTGTTCTTTTCGGACTCGGAATTTATCATCATCGATCACAAGAGATTGATTGCCGATTTTGATGCCATAAGGAAGCATAATTCAAACAAAAGAACACTAGCTTCAGACAATTAAGCAGGCCACATGCATGCCAATAATTATCTGCACGCCACGGAAAAATGAGGGTGTCAAAAGAGATGATTAATTAAAATAATCGCGATAATTAGCGAAAAGGACTTTCGACTAATTAGCGCCACATGCGTAAAAACGATAATATTGCGCAGTTCGACATTTTCTGAGCTGTTCTCCAGGTTTTTTGTATGTGTTCACTGCACATGATAGTCGTTTCGATCGTTCTCATGGGGTTCAAATTCAGTTCATCCGCTAGGTAGGTATAACATCCATCATGATTGATCCACATGAAAGTGATATATAGTACACTAATTTGCTTAAATTTCATGCGCTGTTTGTCTACACATGCTGTCATCAACTTTTCTTTTCTCAAAACTAATATACCTGCAGTTTTGTCAGTAGTGGAGAAGGCCACTTTGGTGGCCCTAAGCACCCTTTGATAATGACAATAATGAGGGAGAAATCATTTCACTCCCAAGAGATAATGAAAATAAACCGTAAAGATATGAGAGAACAGCTAGAGAGGTGGATGAATCATCAATTCATCAGAGCATATCCATTCGCATTGGAAAGGATGATGCTGCTTGCTGCATCATGCATGTTTTGGATATTCCGTTGTAGCTAGCTGCCTGAGACAGTGTTCGTCGCAACGCGAGCAGCAGCTAGCTTTAGCTTACGATTGTTTGTTTCTTGGTCCCTTTCTACTTTTTTGGGGGGGTTCTAGATTGACGGATGAGAATAAATGATAAGAAACAGTACATGCAGCTTAATTCCATGGTGTAAAGCTGCTAATTAGGGTATGCTTGGCTGCGATTCATTCCCAAATGATGGGACCTTCTTGGATCGACCTTCCCAATAATGCCATGTTATGATGCTAGCTAGCTCGATCGATCCTAACGATCTGTTTGCAAGACGAGTGCACACGCTCTACTACATGGACTTGGGTAGTCCGACTAAGGCCTAGTTTGAAAAGTGCATACATGGATGGATGAGATTTTTTACGCATGTAAAACGAGATAGTTTATTAGCACATTATAGATTGAGTATTATTGATTAAAAACTTGAAAAATAGATTTATCTGATTTTTTAAAGAAACTTTTATATAATTTATTTTAAAAAAAAGCATAAACAAGCAGTTTGGTAAGCGTGCTAGCGGAAAACGAGGAGAAAAAAAATCTACTTTAGCTGTTTAGAACGGGGCCTAAACCAAGAAACAGATACACCGTGGCTAATCTTGTGGAGTTGAACCCGGGGCTAACTAAATGTCACAAACTTCCTGCTGCTTATATTGAATGGCAGAGCTCCTGTCTTTTTCTAAAAAAAACCTAAATGTCACACAGATGAGAGGACTATCATGCAGGTAGGCATGTACATCTTATCAGTCAAACAGATAACAAGTGATTGTAAAATACTACCTCCATCCTAAAATATATAAAAAATTATTCATCGCGGTCTTCAAGATGTTATTTTAACTAATAATATTTATAAAAATATACTATTTCAAATGAAAAGAGTTGCATATTATAATAGTTTGTTTAATGATGAATCTAATAATATCGTTTTTATGTGACAATTTATTTTAAGTTTTTCACTATTGATTATCAAAGTTTAGAATTCTTAACTTTGACTTTCATAAAACTTGTTATATTTTGAGACGGAGAGAGTAACACATATTATGTTCAAAACGGAAGATATGGGGCTACAGCCTACGTAGGAATATCCAAGCACCAAAAAGATGCACATATAGGGAATTATTTGATATAACGGCAGCATATTCTCCTTATGTTTGAGCGTGATGTCCTGATCATCATCTACTTAATCGAAACTATCTATGGTGTGGTCATCTTAGCTTGATTCGCATGTACAGTTAAATTTGTATATCAAAATAAGTGTTTCCCAAGTTCATGTATATTGCACACACAACAAAGTTTATCTATTGACATCACAATTCAATCTTTTCTCTCCACTTAAATAGATAAGCACACCACTTTAGTTTTTCCTTTTTCTCGTGTTTTCGATTTCCATACAAATAGATAAACACACACTTTAGTTTCTACATTTTTATTATTCATATGTTTCAAAAGATGTGTAGATCTATAAGCAAAGAGCATGCGCTTTTAAGGACTTCTACGAAGGATGGGGATTTGTTGATGATCTTTGTTTATTCAGGCATGTGCCAGGGGTATATTTGTGTTATGCGATGTTGTAACATCCTCAAAATTCGGGAAAATAAAATTCGAAACATAAAAATTACTCTGTCAAAATTTTTTGCGAAACTGCATCATTTTCGGTCTTCTCGAGTCTCATTTGCTTCTTTGCCGATGTCATTTAATTAAATTGAGTGCCTTAATAATAAATTTGTGTGTAAGGAGTTAGCTAAACTAAAGATAAAGCTGTAGATATAAACTAAATTCCTAAAGGAAATTATTATCATCAAATTAGGGCCCAAAATAAACGAGCATCAACTATAGTCAAAATACATTTCCAAATCTCCTTTCAATTGGAAACCTTATTTACAAAACTATTTCCAAATCTATTCCTAGTTTGGGCCCCAAACCCAGGATCAATTACAGCCCAAAGATAAGGACCGATCATAGACCTAAATCCACTTCAGCCCAACCCAACCGGCCTTCCATCCCCTTCTCTCTTCCCTTCTTTTCCCTGTCAGGCCCAGCCCAATCAACACTTTACATCTCTTCCCCTTACCAAGCCGGCCCATGCAGCCCAACAGCACGCCGCAGTCACCCCGACCGTCGGCAGCCGCGCCACCGCCATCGTCGCTATGCGGCACGCACGCTGGCCGTTGGCCGCACAAGCTCGTTGGAGACCTTCGCGTACCCACACCGCACCGCCGGCCAGAGATCACTGTTTTCGATCGCCGGAGATCATCACGTCCACCAATCCGTGCTGATCAAGGCCCCATGGTTGCTATTGCCGCTGCACTCATGCATGGTATGCCCAGGACATGAGAAACACACGAGCATGGAGCCACGCCTGCTAACACTGTCCGTGATGTTGCTGCACGCTGCTGCTGCTCATCATGTTGTTGCACACATGCATCGTCGTCGTTTGCGCACGCATGCATGAGCCGTACCGCACCTGCACACCCACGTATCAGAGCACGCGCCCAAGCCAGGCACGACGCACACAGCCACATCCCTGTACTCATGACCGAGCGCCGCCCGGTCCACGCGCACGCGGCCCTATGCCTACGACAGACTGGCCCGCGTCCCCGACTCGGCGTCCGCGCCCGCGCCGCACCCGAGCAACGCTCCTGTGCCACCGACCCCACGGCGCGGCACCGTCCCGTGCACCACCCAACCCCGAGCCGCGGCCGCTGTTCCTCCCATGCGCCGAGGCGACTGCTGCGCCGTGCGTTGCGGCCTCCTCGCGCACGTCCGCGAGCCGCTAGCGACAAGCCAGGGAGATGGAGACGAACCCGTACGCGCACTTGCCGCCACTGTGCAGGATGGGGACAAACTCGCCGCGTTCGCGTCATCCTCCCCTGACACCCGCAGCGTCGCCCTGGCCCCGCCGCGACCACGTCCGTCCACTCCGACGCCACCGCGTGCCCCGAGACTGGCCAACCCCGGCGTCCACGCCCTTATCCTCCCACGATTCGCACTGACGTCACCCCTATGCGGCACAGATGCGGAGGCGGAGCAGGAGCGCGAGGACGCCGCCCTACCACGGACTTTGCCACCTGGACCCCACCGCGACCGCCTCTGGCCCGTCCGCCGCCGCCGCGTGGCTCTGCCATCGCTGACCGCGCTCAGCCGCGTCAGCCACAGTGCAGCGAGGACGACGATGACCACGTCGTCCACATCCTCCCGCGATTCGCACCGGCCCTACACTGAGTGGATGACGACGACCTCGTCCTCCCTAGCTTCCCGTGCACGCCGAGCCACCCCCGCGCCTATAAAACCCCGCGCACTCCCAGGCCTCGCCCTCCTTTCCGACTCACTGCACACACGCCCTCGGATTCCACCCACTCCATCGCGCCACCACGTCGTCGAGCACCTTGCATGCGCACCCATCGCCGGGGGCCGGGATGGAAGCCCGGCTCATGGCTCGACGACGGCGCTCGCGCGTGCCTCATTGCACGATCCCAGCACGTAGGGGACCCCACCAACGTCGCCGTCCGCACGATCAAGCTGCTACCGCCGGTGATGAACCGAACCCCCTCGTCGAGCCGTACACCGTCGACCCCGCCGCGCCGGAGCTGGACCGCACGCTGCCGCTGTGAACCGCGAGGATCAACTGTCCCGGAGCCGTACCCGTGCCGCCACCGGCATCGATGCCGAGGACGAACCGTATGCCGTCATCACGCAGAACAACGACGCCCGCCGGTCCGAGCTCGGTGTTTGGCGCCCGGCTGCCGCACGGTGAGAAACCAAGTCGCCTTCGTAGCCCCTCTCCTCTTCCTTCACTTTTCCTGTGATGTTTGCGCACACACCTCGCCGGCGACGCCGTTCCGGCGCACCGCCGCGCGTGCACACACCTACATGTCCTGATCACACCGTCACCACCCCGGCCGCTCGATTCCCGTTGGTTAGCAGCATAATCCAACTCCTAGAGTCCCCTTGGTCGTGGCCTAGTCACTGTTTTCCTCCGGCAACCGCCGCATAGCCGGCGACGCGCACCATGCCCAACCGGCGCCCAGCTGCAGGCCAACGAGCGCAGGTCACCTCGGGCCGAACTGGGGCCAGCTGGGGACGGGGTCGAGTTCCCGACGACCAGGCGCTGCTCACTGAGCCGCTCGCCGGCCCCAGCAAGCAGAAGTTTGCCGGCGCCCTTTCCACCACCGCGTCGGACCGCCGCCTTCCCCGCACGCACGTCACTAGCACACGTCGTACCAAATTGGGCCCCGCTGGGGCTCGATCCTGAATCCCCTCAGCGAGGCGATGCTCCCCGAGCACTCGCCTGGCTTCGGCGAGCACTCCACCGCCGGCGCCCCTTTTGGCCGCCGGTCACAACCGCCGCCACCACCAGCCGCTCGCCGCTGGACGGCCGCGGGCCAAATTGGTACCGGTCGGGGGTCAATTCCGGACCCCCATGGCCACGAGATACTCTCCGAACAATCCACCGGCACCGGCGAACGCCGCATTGCCGGAATTTCTCCTTGCCACCGCACTGTACCGCCGCCGACGCAGCTAGCACGCCGCCGGGTGGACTCAGGCCATATCGGGGCCAATCGGATCCCAATTCGGGATAGTGAGGACAGGAAGATGCTCCCCGATCCCATCTCGGACCCTTGTGACCGCCACATCGCCGGAATTTCGCTCGCCAGCGACTCCCTTCACTCCGGCATGCCGCTGCCGCATCACCCAGCCGCCTGGCCACCGCGCGTGCTCCCAGGTGCTGCGCTGCCACTCGTGAATGCGCGTAGAAACCATCCCATAACCCGTCGCCGCCTCCCGTGCTGAACCCCGGCAAGCTGAGCCGCCGTGCGCGCCGTCCTGGACGCCGGCGTGCGCTCGCGCATTAGAAAGGGGGAAGAAAGAAGAAGGATTAGGAGGGGGAGAGGAGACTGACACACGGACCCCACTCCCATTAGGACTTAATTAAAACCTAGTGGCCCAGATTAAGTTAACCACACTTAGCCGTTCCCAATGACGAGTTTTGATAATTAGGTGCAAAAATAATTGTTTTGATAACTAGAACTCCCTAGCACCCACCTGTTAGTGTCTAAAATGGAATTCCTTAGCAAGAATAACTCACAGAGAAAGAATAATAGCCTGCACAGTAAACTTTCGGAATTAATTTGATTTAATTCAAATTTGAATCTTTAAACAGCCACAACTCACTCATTTTAACTCGGAATCCAGTGAAACTTTCACCAAAACTCATCTAAATTCAAGATCTACTTAATGGCACTGGTTTGGTATTTTTTTGATATTTTTCTTGGTATTTACGGTTATTTTATTTTGCGTTAGCCGTTAGGTTAATTTAGATGTTTGCTCGATAGGTTATGTTTTTGTTGGCGATGCCTCGTGTGTCGAGGCGAATATGATAGCTGAATAAGGCAAGTCACCACGAAACCCTCCTCGATCATGTTGCGCCTATGATTATGAAATGTTTTGTTTGCGGATAAATTGCATGCTATTTATAAATTGCGTACCTATTGTTGATTTAAGCTATCCTTGATATTGATGTCATGATTTCTTTATTGTCATATTATTTATCAGTCACTAGTCATGATATTGACACTGCTTAGTCATGCTTACTTAGTCCTTTACATACATGCTTGATGTGTATGTGTGTGATGGTTTAGTGTTGGGGGCGATTGCTCTGGGGGAGCAATCGTCGATTTGCAGAGTATGTCACGAGGTGTGTCTCTGCGTTTACACACCAAAAAACATTTGCGAAAACCCAAAACTAAATACAACAAAACCATTTTGACTAGGGCGACATGGTGAGCTATGGGTGGTTCTACGTAACAGTCAGAACCGACCCTGGTCAATTAAGGACCAAGTCAAGATGTTAGACAGGAAACGATCCAAATTACGACCGCATTTCCAACATGGGCAGTGACCTAGAGGATTAGGTGATCCTAGTGGGGCAGCACCACAATGCAAGGTCTGTTCTTAGTAGTTGATGATGTGAGAGTTGTGAAGGGGAATGAGAGTAACGTGGAAATGAGAATAACCGGTATATACCAATTAAAAATCTACCATTGTCGTATTTCTTTCCTTTGATACCTCTGTGCCCAGGACCCCTCACACTACTGGCTAGGGGGACGTCGAGCCAGCGGGTATATGAGGATTAGCTGTCTTTGGAGCGGGTGCCGCAATGCTAGGAGATTTGAAAAACTAGGCCGTGGTATGTCTCTTGTGTTGGTACCAGCTTATGTGTTGGGATGAACCATGGAGTGCGGGTACAGCGTACATCCACTGCAGTGTGAGTAAATCAATCTATTCGAATAGCCGTGCTCGCGGTTAATGAACGCCGGGACTTGTGCTATACTTGACTAGACTCATAATGATTCAATTTGCTTAGTATAGGTTTTAGATCTACCCGGGTTGCGGGTGAGATCGGAACATGGGTTGGGATTGTAATAAAATGAATGTGGGGGTAAACCGAACTAAGCAAGGCTTAGGAAGGTGGATGAACCCTCGATTAAACACCAGTGAAACATAACGATATTTTCAGTTAAAAATGCTAAGTCATAGGTTTATGAAATGATTTGATTAAACTAGCTTTACGCAAATGAACCAAGCCTCATTTGAACCTTTGTGCACTACTTGCATTTCTTCATAGTGGTGGCTGCGAGTACTTTATGTACTCACCGTGGTTGTTTTCCCCTTTTTAGAGATGGAGACAGAGATTGGAACGTACACGTGTCGCCAGGACATCGCTAAGTATCGACGATGCCTTAGGGAGTAAGATCTCCAGTCTATGCTTGTGGGGACAGGCTACACCGTCGCAGTTTCGCTTCCACTATTGTATTGTTCACTCTGGTGATTTTGTAATGTACTTGACCATTCTTGATCTATTTGGGGTTTCGATTGAGTAACCCTTGTATTAAACTTGTATTGTAAAGCCGTAGGTATATCGATGGATCTATGTATCATTTCTAGAATGCGTGTACCAAACAACTGATGCAGAGATTTGGTATTGTAAACACTCGTGGTTTCCGATTTACAAAATCAGAGGCCTACAGATGTCTAGAAACTAGAAATGGAATGGGCTCATATGCATACCATCCTAATAATAATGATAATGATAATGATAATAATAATAATAAGAAGAAGAATAAGAAGAATAAGAATAAGAATAAGAATAAGAATAAGAATAAGAATAAGATACTAACTAGGGAGTTTTCTTGGCTGTATATATCCTTTCGATGTAGAGGCCGGATCTCTAATCCATTATTTTTTTTAAACAAAAACTAGAGAGTTTTCTGTCGATTCTCAGGAGTACTTCAGAGTTCAGACCTTCAGAGCATAGCAGGAGAAAGGAGGGTTTCGCAGTTTCGCTACCATCGAAAAATGGGCCAGATGACTGATGCCCATATGTACACATCACCTTCTCGGCCCACAGAAATCAGACCGGTCAAGCCCAAACGGCCAGCCCACGAGAAGCCGTGCGGTCGAAGAAAGAAACTTGCGGCGGCCGCGGCCTCCTCACCACCAAAGCCGTCCGTCTCTCCTCTTCATCGCCACCGAAGCGGAGCACACAAATCGCAGCCTCCTCTCTCTCTCTCCGCCTCCTCCAGTCTCCATCTCTCCTCTCCCCGCCGGCGAATCGAACCCACCTAGCGACGCCATGGAGCGGCTGCAGCGGATCTTCGGGGCGTCGGGGATGGGGCAGCCGCCGACGGACTCGCCGCTGCTCGACTCCTCCGAGCAGGTCTACATCTCCTCCCTCGCCCTCCTCAAGATGCTCAAGCACGGTCAGTCAAATCCCCTCCCCCTTCCTCGGATACCTGGGAGAAATTAGGGTTTAGTTGCTCACTCGTCGGCTGTGCACAGGGCGGGCGGGAGTGCCGATGGAGGTGATGGGCTTGATGCTGGGGGAGTTCGTGGACGACTACACCGTCAGGGTCGTCGACGTCTTCGCCATGCCGCAGAGCGGGACGGGGGTCAGCGTCGAGGCCGTCGACCACGTCTTCCAGACCAACATGCTCGACATGCTCAAGCAGACCGGGAGGTAAGGAATCTCCCTACCCTCGGATCTGGAATGGCGGATCTGTCGGTTGCGCTTCTCCCCTTGTTCAGATTCGGTGCGCTTGGTTGATTAATCTGGGCAGGATCAGCACAGGGTACTTAGAACTGATCTATGTCCATGCCTGCTTGACGTTGTATTGTTTCTGCTTCAGATTGTGCATGTAGAGATGTTAATTTTTTGTAAACTTTGGCCCTATTATAATTTAGAACATCTGAACTAGGAAGCACTTGCTTGCTGATAGTCATAGAACAGGAAAGCTCATTTACATGTTATAGCTGAAAAATACAAAGTTTTCTCTAGGCAGTAGATTGGGTAGCATTAATCTACACTTAGAATTGATCCATGTCCATACCTGTTTGCTGTGGTACCGTTTTCTTTTCAGATTCTGTAGACTCTGTCCCCATTAGAATTTAGAACACCTGAATTAGGAAACACTTACCTGCTGATAGTCATAGAGCAGTTTGGGACAGCTCATTACGTGTCGCAGCTGAGAAGTGTAAAGTTTTTCTAGGCGGTACATTAACATTAGTCTGCACTTTTGATTGTGTATTTCAATCTGCACCTTTGATGGGTTCTGTGCAGTCATCAGAACTCTGTTCATAGATTACACACTGGAATTTGGACTTAGGATATAATTCAGTGTTAGTAAAATCTGTGGTCCTATAGCTCTATTGTTAATTGTGTTTCTTGCTTTTTGTTGCTTCTAAACATTCACATGTAGAGAATTAAGGTCCCAATACAATCGTTCTAAAGGACTATAGTTTTGCAGATTCCTAATTATGGTCCCATGGTGTGTGATGACGTTTGTTAGCTTCTCTAACAGCTATTCTGTGAACTCGGTCTGACTCTGACCCTTCAATGGAAATGGAAATTTTCCAATCTGATCCTTTGGATAGTTGACAAGTTTTCAACTAGAACTTGGATAATTTGCAGAAAGTTTATGAATGTATAATTATTGAATTGATGCTGGAGAGAGGTCTTGGTCTTTGTGTTTACTTTTACAGAAGGCATAGTTTTATTTCATTATCAACTAACCTACTGGTTGTGTTATAGGGCATCGGTCACAATGGCATCCTCAAATTGCATAACCTCGTAGAACTGGGCTGTTGGGTCTCTTCCTTGTCGTTTTGACACCATATCCATGGCAATGCATCATAGTTCTATGGGTGATATTATGATGTACTCCCTAGCAAACAAGAGTTGGGGACAAAGTAAAGTAGCAGCAGTTGTTGCGTGTTTGAGACCTGATTTGGATACAGTTGCCATGCTAATAATTAATTATCACTTATCACATACTAAAAATTTCTTGATTTTATAAATTCTCAAAATAGTTGGCCTGAGGTATGTAGTTCTGAATGCTGCTGTCATGTACAAACTGAACCTTCTAATTAAGATGAAGTGCCAATGATGAACATTCAGCCATGCAGGGTAATAGGGGATTCATGTGGAATTCAGTGTCCATGAAGCTTGCAAATTATTTCCAGTTACTGTTCATGTGATATGTACTTAGTTTCCTTAGAAAATCTTCTATGAATAAGTTAAAACTGCAATGTCCTAACATATGTATTTTTCATATATCGTATTGATGTATGTATGCTTTCTTAGGCTGTGAACACCTTACACATGTCTTATGTCCTAACGTGTGTAGTGGCTAAAATAGAACAACTGACTTTTGGTTACTGGACCTACTTATCTGTTATGATAGTAGTAGAATATTTCAGAAACTTCTTTAGACAGGAGACACATTTTAAATGAAGTTCTTCTCAGTTTTGTTGATGCATTTGTAGAATCTTTTGATCCCAAGTGCCAGAAATTGTTTGGATACAGGCCACAGTTTTATATCTGTTCTTTATTTCGATTATGACTCTCTTCTCTTCTGTCTGATGACCTAGTATTATTTACTTTTTAATTGCACCTTTTCTTGGAGCTATTTAGAATAATTTTGCTGGCACTTGTTTCACCTTTACAGACCAGAAATGGTGGTAGGCTGGTATCACTCCCATCCTGGATTTGGTTGTTGGCTTTCAGGTGTTGATATCAACACTCAACAGGTGCATGCTTATTCTACCTTTTTATAAACTTTGTTAAAAGGACCAATTTCTCTCACATTGGACAAGTGGATCATCATATGTCCAAACAAGTGGCACTTCATGCAGCATGTCAGTTAATTAAATGTCAAGAAATTATTTAATGGAATTTAATGGGGAGATAGTAAATGGTGGCATACATTTGGTCCATTTTATATTGTTCTATTTTTCTTGTGCTAATCCCACTGTCATTAAGTAGTTATATGTCTATATTTGTGGTAGCTGAGCCTGCAAGCATGGTCCATGCTCTGGCATTCCTAGCCGTGTTTCAAATCTAACTGGAGCTTCAGTTCACTAGCTTATTCGAGCTGATGCTATTTCGTTCAACATTATGTTCATATGCCTAATCTCGGGTTGGATAAAAAAATTGACAAATTCAAGAATACTAGGTGTTCATTTGTCAAGTCTTGCAAGGATTAAAGCTTAATTGGTTGCAAAACATGTTGACGCTTGTTTTTTTTATGTAAACATTAGCGTTGAAAATAATGAATATGTCTGACATCTTAAAATTGAACTTGCAGAGTTTTGAAGCTTTAAATCCCAGGGCTGTTGCGGTTGTGATAGACCCAATTCAGAGTGTCAAGGGGAAGGTGGTGATTGATGCATTTCGTCTAATTAATCCTCAGACCATGATGCTTGGCCAGGAACCACGACAGACAACATCAAATGTTGGGCACCTAAACAAACCATCTATTCAGGTAAAGTTCTCATTAATACTATGGAACCAATGAATTTTAAGCTCTATCCATTTTTTATGCTTGATTCAAAAACTTCTTTGTGTTGTAAGGCTCTTATTCACGGGCTGAACAGACATTATTACTCCATTGCAATCAATTACCGCAAAAATGAACTTGAGGAAAAAATGTTGCTGAACCTGCACAAAAAGAAATGGACTGATGGGTTAATTTTGAAGAGGTTTGACACTCATTCGAAAACCAACGAGCAGACTGTTCAGGTATGTGCCATTCTACCTACGACCTTCTTATAGATGATCCTTCAGAACACCCTTTTAATTCATATTGCGGACCTCGTTACCAATGTTTGTTAGCTAATTATCTGTGTTCTTATGTTCAGGAAATGCTGAACCTAGCCATCAAGTACAACAAGGCAGTGCAGGAGGAGGATGAGCTGCCACCTGAGAAACTAGCTATTGCCAATGTCGGACGGCAGGATGCCAAAAAGCATTTGGAGGAGCATGTCTCAAATTTGATGTCTTCAAACATAGTTCAGACCCTAGGAACTATGCTTGACACGGTTGTATTTTAATCTCCTAGTACTGTTATTCCAACCCCACAGACCCAACCAAATTATTATTTATGTTTTAAGCCTGCCCTAATTCTGTAACTTTTGGTGCCATGGTACATGAGACATTTGGGTCCCGACAGTTTGACTTGATGAATATGTTCTTTTATCACTACCTTCTACTGTTAGTCATCTGCATTTTAAGGCCATTGTAGTTTCTGGCTATGCTTAAGCGTCTGTACTCTAGTTGATTGCACAAGTTGTAGTTTCATCGTGTTACAGCGGCGAGATCGGCAGCGGCCGTGACGACGAGGGATGTCGGATCCTGGTGTAGTGGTGCTGGTCAAGTCTCTCGGAGTCAAAGCGTGATCTGGCCGTTGACTTTGAAAACATACCTCCCTGGCCGTTGACTCCATCTACAAGAACCTTCCTCTACCACCTTGTTCACTCGCTCAAGAAACAGGCCATTGACTCGAGGCCAACTTCCATTTCCTTATCACATGGTTCACCTGCGCCGTCGTCACCACCCTTACCGCAGCGCGGAGGAGGTGGCCGCGGGACGACGCGCGGGCGAAGATACCGAACACGTCGCCGTGGCGAACCTCGTCGTCGGCACCGGCCAGATGCTGAGCTTTCGTCCCGGCGGGCCGCCGCTCGCCATGGCCTTCGCCGCGCCGCATCCCTGGGCACGCGCGCTCGTATTCGCACCACCGCCACCGCCATCTCCTGCTCCTTCCTCCACCTTTCGGCCCACCATTGCCTTCGCCGAGCCGCCACCACCACCTCCTTCCACTTGCCACGGCGTTCTGCCCATGGCGCCGCCACTCCCCGACGGCGAGCCGTTATCTGTCCACGGAAAGGTATCATGCCTGCCTCTCGCGAGGGAGGTCGGACGCAGGGTACTGACGGCGTCAGCGGCCGGCGACAACTTCGTCGTCTCGCCGCTCTCCTTCCACGCGGCGCTCGCGCTCGTCGCCGCCGGCACGCGCGGCGAGACGCGGCGCGAGCTCCTGGCCTTCCTCGGCTCGCCGCCGCTCGCCGAGCTCAGCCGCGCGGCGACCACGCGGCTGGCATCGAGACTTATTCACCTCCCGCAGACGTCCTTCGCCTGCGGCGTGTGGGTGCAGCGCGGCCGAGACCTCACGCCGGAGTTCGCCGACGCCGCCGCGTCGCGCTACGGCGCCGTCGCGGAGCACGCCGACTTCGCCGCCGGCGCCGACCAGGCTCGCCTGCGCATAAACTCCTTCGTCTCCCGCGCGACGCGTGGGCTCATCACCGACATCCTCCCTCCCGACGCCGTCGGCCCCGACACGGTGGTCGTCCTCGCCAACGCCGTCCACTTCAACGGGAATTGGTCGCTGCCGTTCCACCCGCCGGCGACGTTCCACGCCCCGTTCCACCTCCTCGACGGCGCCGCCGTGACCGCGCCATTCATGACGACGCCGATCCATTTCCAGCTCGATCGCCACGTCGCCACCTTCCCCGGCTTCACGGCGCTCAAGCTCCCCTACGAAAACGACGGCGAGCACCAAGCCAAATTCTACATGCTCATACTCCTCCCCGACAGAAACGGAGCTCTCGAGCTCGCCGATCTCTACGACATGGCCGTGACCACGCCGGAGTTCATCAGGAACCACACGCCGGTGGCGAAGGTTCCGGTGAGGAGGCTCATTGT
The DNA here is from genome assembly GCA_000325765.3 of Leersia perrieri. NCBI lineage: Eukaryota > Viridiplantae > Streptophyta > Magnoliopsida > Poales > Poaceae > Leersia > Leersia perrieri. The sequence continues at coordinate 7,477,893 of CM002476.1, forward strand.
GCCCAAATTCAAGTTCTCGTTCAAATTCGAGGCGTCGCCGGACATGCGAAAGCTGGGCGTGACCAGAGCTTTCGCCGGCGGCGACTTCTCCGGCATAGTAACCGGCGGGGAGGGGCTATCCATCTCCGGAGTGTACCATCAGGCCACCATCGAGGTGGACGAGCTCGGCACCGTGGCAGCCGCCGCCACCGCCGTTGTGATCCAACAACAGGGGAGCGCACGGCCGCCGGTGGACTTCGTCGCCGACCGGCCGTTCTTGTTCGCCATCGTCGAGGAGATCACCGGCGCCGTGCTGTTTCTTGGGCATGTCGTAAATCCTCTTGCTGGGTGAATCCCATTATTCGTAAGTAGAAAGAACAGTAAGGCTGGGATTTGGGAACCGCATTTGTCCGAGAGCAAGTGAATAAACCGAGCGAGATGATAATAGGGAATAATTAATATGTTTTTGCCTAAGTAATTTCAATTCATAATTCCTGCAACCTTTGCAAATATGTAACAAGTAACTTAATAATATTAGAAGATGGTTCAAATAATCTTTTAGCCAGTGTTGGAAGCTTGAAAAGCCCGAGCTTTTTTTATGGTATCCAATACTGCTAGTATATACTAGCAGTATATTTGATCTAACGGTGTAGATTAATCCGTGTACCTACTTGTAGTGTAAAATTTTAAAGTGTAAATATGTCTTTTCGATGAGTACCGAACCATCTCAAACTAGTTTGAGAGTAATGAGAGAGGAATTGCAGGACTGACTAAATCCCCACCTGAGATGTATCCAATTACAAATTTCCTGAAATATCCTTTTCTATCCGTATAAAATTCCTTTTTTTCCTTTCATATACTGTTAGCTGACAGTTTTTCATGGAAACAGTTCACAACTGGAGAGTACGAAGAAAAATCTCTTGTTCCATAACCGTTTATGATCGAAGACCAAAATATGCCATGTGTTACTCCCAGTATTACGATATATGACAGAAACCAAACGGACGGACAATAAGTCAGTGACAAAATAAATACCAGAGGGAAAAATACACTTATTGTGTTTACCATTTGTCATCAAAAATCACAAAAATTGAAAAATAGTATCGTGCATAGTAGCAGTGACCAGTGAGCCGATTGCAGAAACTGGAGGGAAAATGTTTAAGCAGGTTCCATAAGTTTGCCTTGTTGCAGGATTGGGGTTAGACAATTTGGAATAAGTACTTCATGAAAGGTTGCTTCTTGCTGTCGCTCTGGCCGGTGGCCGGTGGCCGCTCGCCGACGCCTCGAATCATATTCTTCTTCCTCGCTCGCCTTTAAGCTAACGAAACTATATGCTGTTCAGTTATCCTCTTTCTTCCATTTTGTTATGCGAGGAAAATTCGTAACCAGAAATTCCACTCGTATAGGCCAATATTTCTTTAGAAAACAGATAGATCTACAATGCACTACTACTACGTACGAGTACTACATTAGTAATATAGCACACTCAGAATTTGCCAGTATTTTTTTCACCTTGCACGCTCCTCGACAACTAAAAAAATCCAAACACAGAAGATTCGTCAAAATTGATCGGCAAAGCAGAACAAATTAACTCGTTCTTCCATCGGATGCTCTGATGATCTGATCAAGTGTTAATCAAACCGACTCATCTTCCCATGTGAATGCGACCGAAGCAGCGCCAGCCTCTCCCTACCTGCCCTGCATTCGGACCCACATGTCAGTGACCTATCAAGCATCAGAAGCGTCCCCCACCTTCCCATTCCGTTCCTCCCTGCCCTGTATTCGGGCCCACATGTCAGTGACCCATCACGCACCAGAAGCGTCCCCCAACTTCCCATTCCGTTCTCCCTGCCCTGTATTCGGACCCACATGTCAGTGACCCATCACGCACTAGAAGCGTCCCCCCAACTTCCCATTCCGTTCCGCAGCGTGCGTGTCCCGTCGTCTTCTTCCTTTCCTCCGCGCCCGCTCCGTTCGATTCGATTTCCCCCCGCTTTTCCCCCAAAATTTCCCCACCCGATTCGCCGAAACCCAACCGCCTCTCTCTCTCTCTCTCTCTCTCGCCGCCGCGGCGCCGGCGCCGTTCGCCGGCCGGGATCCCATCCATGGCGTCCCCCTCCCTCGCCGCCGCGGCGGCCTCCCCGCTGACGTCACTAGACCCTAGCCCTAACGCCGCCTCCCGACCAGCCTCCGCCTCCGCCTCCGCCGCCGCCGCGCTGCGGAAGCGGCCCGTCCTCCTGCTCGACCAGCGCCCGCACCCCTCCACCCCAAATCCGCCGCCGCTCGACTCCTCCTCCGGCCCTAACTATCTCTCGGCAGCCGCGGCGGCGGCGGCGGGCGTGGCGCAGCCGCCGCGCCGCAAGAAGGGCGGCACGTCGTCAGCGCGGCCGAGGTGGCAGACCGCGCTCAGCGTCGCCGCGAAGAACGCGGTGCTCCTCGCCGTGCTGCTCTACGTCGGCGACCTCGCGTGGCGCTGGTCGCACCCGGCGCCGCCGCCGCCGGTCGACCACGCCGCGCTGGCGGGGTACGACGCCCGCGTTGCCGACGTCGAGGCGTCCCTCGCCCGCGCCTTCCGGATGCTGCAGGTGCAGCTCGAGGCCGTCGACCGCAAGATCGACGGCGAGGTCGGCGCCGCCCGCGGGGATCTCGCCGCGCTGCTGGAGGAGAAGAGGCTGGAACTGGAGGGCCAGCTCAAGCGGCTCGACGCGAGGACCGACGAGCTTAACGACGCGTTCATCGGGCTCAAGGGGATGGAGTTCGTCAGGAAGGACGAGTTCGAGAAGTTCTGGAACGAGGTCAAAGAGAGCCTCGGTTCGGGTTCCGGCGCTGAGGTTGACCTTGATCAAGTTCGTGCATTGGCAAGGGAGATCACCATGAGGGAGATCGAGAAGCATGGCGCCGATGGGATTGGTAGGGCAGACTATGCTGTGGCGTCGGCCGGGGGGAAAGTCGTCGGCCATTCGGAGGCTTATGATGCTGGGAAACGTGGTAGTATCATTTCTGCAATTCTGGGTGGAGATAATGCTAGCCCGCAGAAGATGCTTCAGCCAAGCTTTGGAGAGCCCGGGCAATGCTTTCCCTTGCAGGGGAGCAGCGGGTTTGTGGAGATCAAGCTGAGGAACGGGATAATCCCTGATGCAATCACCCTGGAGCATGTCTCCAAGGTAACTTTCTTGTTGACCCATTTCCAGAACTATGACAGTTTTTTTTTTCTTGCACCTACAATAATTGTTTGTAGCGCACACTCAAATTGTGTGAAATGTCTTACAAAAACCCAAGTCTCGTATAAAACTGAAGGATGACTTATGAGTAGGTGTGCCGTATAACAAGGAAGGGATTTTGCATAGGTTCATAGCATTTGAGTTCCGTTCTAGTATAGTGTGCAACTCGAATTTTGAGCAAGGCGCATCTTGAGTGAAAAAACTATAGAGGTTCCCTCACTTTTGTATTACTAATATTACCATTCTTTCGGGTCATTGACTGATATTTTTTGCTGCTTCTGTTAAATTTTCTTTTTGTTGATGTTAGCAAGACATGCTCTGTGTTAGATTGAGGCAAGTGCATTCTGATCTGGCTTCTGTGATACACTGTTATGTCTATTTTCAATGGTAAATGGTAGGCTTCACTTGTTCATGAATAAGTATTTTTTTAACAGCCTTCTGAATAATTGTTAGATAACCTTCCGAATAGTGATTTTTTGATAATTTATTCATAAAACATTCTGGTGCATCTTATTATGTAACTACAAAGGAACTCATATCTTCCCATATGTCTGACTTAAATTCTTAATGCAATGATGCTGCCTTTCATTATATTTTCCCTGCTGAATATTTTAGGGGCACCATTCACTTAGATTTTATTTTGTTTTCTCAATCTATAGCATGTAGTAGTTTATTATTGGAAGCCTGGTAACTTGATATCTTTTACCACCTATTTTGATGTTGGAATATTCATCCATTGGAGTCTTGTTATTCAGTTGATAAGAAGGGATTTCTTATTAAATACTTGATTTTACTCAAGAGAGATTTTCTTATCACAAAAACTATCCTCAGATATTTTACACAGTTACTTCTGTTGCGCGGCATGCAGGATGTTGCATATGATATGTCCACTGCACCAAAGGACTGCCGGGTGTCTGGATGGTATGAAGAGACACATAATGAGGCATATTCAGGTCATGTTGCAAGTGCAAAGAGGACTGCCTTGACTGAATTCATGTATGATCTAGACAAGAAGAATGTCCAGACTTTCGATATTACAGCACCAGATGTAGGCATTGTCAACATGGTCCGACTGGACTTCACTTCAAACCATGGAAGCTCTGCGCTAACGTGCATTTACCGCATCCGTGTCCATGGTCATGAGCCACTCTCACCAGGAGTCTCCATCTCTCAATCCTGAGGGGAATGCTTTTCTTTCAATCTTTTGCAAATGTTTTGGTTCAGGGATCTCCTTCTGCCCTTTGCTAGTTTCAGCGTAGGATGTTATCATGTACACTCTGTAAAGGCAAAGATTGTTTACTGCTATCTTCCAGTCCAATGACATCTTAGATGCTTAGAATTAGACATTGAGATTGTTCCATCGATCGATGGCTTAATTGTGTTGTGGTCAGTAAGGTTAAATTCATGACTGTGTATGGTTGTTTGGGCTTGGTCGTTTTGAAGGTAAAGCAGGTGAACAACCAAGGACTTGTTGCAATTCTACTTGGAATTATAGTCCACATTGCATTTGGGAACTGGCAGGTGCTAGGATTGAGTGAGAAATCATCCTCAAATGTTTTTTTCGACAAGTTTATCAAATCATTCTGCCATCAATGAGAAGTGGGTTTACTTGCTAGTAACCACATTGCCTTTTGGTCTTCAAGAACTGAAGACTGATTTCAGAGCTTTCTGTTGGAGATATATACCATCAATCATAAAATATAGTACTCCCATCATTTCTTGTTTTGCAATTAAGAGGAAAATAGGATCGGGGTATCTGTTCATTTATATAGTTTGGATTAAGCTCATCAAGATGTAGTTGCCATCATATATATGACCCAAATGCTTGACCTCGATTTGCAAATTTCTGTGTTATGGCACCCTGGATTTGCAAACTCAAGGGCCAAAACCAACATTTGCATATTTGACATAGAAAATCTTCCCAGGGAGAGCCGTCACTTTTGGAGCGAAGAGGGCAGTAGGGAACTAGGGATAGACGCGACGACTGTGTGACCTCTTGCGCTAAACATCTACACCGCCCGCTGTCCTGACGTCGCTGGGCTCGTGTCGCCCACACACCGTTTCGCCGGCCACTTCCCCTCCTCCGTCCCCTTCCTGCGCGCACCGTGGCACCACCACCTGTCCATGTGCGCGGCCGTCCCTTGCCACGCCAGCACCGAAAGCCGGCGAAACCCATTGTTGGTCTCTTCCTGCCCTCTCTCCTCCCTCCAAGCAAACGGTTGAGCCCCCCTGCCGTCAACACCATCTATCATCGTCCTCTGTCCCACGGCTCCAGTGGCGTCCCCACTGTCTACCCGTCGCTGTCTCCACACGGCTGTTCCGGCCACTGCCCACGGCCATTCTCCTGACCTACACCCTTGGTCTCATAATAAATCAACTTCTGGCTATTAATCTGAAATAAAGCACGTTCATGTTCATAGCCAGAAGTTAGATTTTTTTTGGGACGAAAGGAGTAGACAAAAAGCCTTCTCTTTTCTCCTCCTTCCCACCTGACCCCTAAAACGCTATAATGTTATATAGTGGGTTAGAGTTCGACGCTGCCGCGAGAGAAGATTCACCGTGTCGTTAGATTTTCATGGCATTGTTAGATCAGCGGCTGTTAAGATCCGAAATATGGGCGTATGGGGTTGTGCGGACACGTATTGAGCCCTCTGGTATCGTCGATCAACCTAAATCATGCGTGCGTGTGAAGTAAAAATTTCAATAGAAATTAATATGCCCATTTCAAATTACTTGTTGTTTTATCTTTGAACAATAATATATAGAATTTTGTGCAATTTCACAAGATGTGATTATATATTATGAAAGTTTTTCTCATGGTAATTCAAAAAATATAAATCTTGTGATATTCACATGAATTACCAGAAACTAATGATCAAATACTAAAATGTTTGATTTGTCCACAAATCAGAAACGACATGTAATTTAAAATGGATATAGTAGAATTTAGGACCTATTTTTTTCAAAGGAATTGAAAAGGAAAAGTTTAGAAATAGGAATCGATACTGAAGTACCATTTATTTTATAGAAATACACCAAAGAAAAACTATAGAATTTTTTTTATTCCTTTTTTATTTTTTGGAGGAAAAGCATTTGTAAAAAAAATCCACTTCGATCTAATGTTTGCAATCTTTCTCAACAAGCATGGAAAAAATCATGTGTTTTTCCATCCATAAGATTACACATTATTTCTATTCCTTTATTTTAAAAATCCAATAAACGAACCAGCCCTTTATTGTTGCATAAAATAAAAATAATAGAAGTTGTAAACTTTAAGTAACAAAAATAAAAATTAGGAAAATGGTCATTGGTCAATGAGAAACTAGCCCCCCTGTCTCCTTCGCCCCGTCCTTGGTCACCTCTTTTTCCTCTCCGTTTCCGGCGGAGCCGCGGAATCACGGCCGGCTTTCTCCCCCCGCCTCGCGCGCGCGCTCGCCGCCGGCGAACACTCCAGCCCGGCGCCACGGCGTGGGCGTCCTCCTCTCCGTGCCCAACCCACCCGCCCCTAGCCTTCTTCCCTGTGCGGGCGGCATCCTCACTTGCACGGCCGGCAAGAGCTGGCCTGGGGACCCGACGCGACCGCAGCTTCGTTCGTTCCACCGGGATCCGTCTCGGTTCGATTCGAACCTAATTGAAGGTATCCAACTCTTGCCCCGTTGTTCTACCTCCCCCTCCTCCCTCCCCGCTTCTTGAGCTGGCGTGCCGAGAGTCGCCGAGATGGAGATCCATACGGACTTGGATTGAAAGCCTTGGGTTGGTTTCGCTTCCTCGAATTAGCACATCCACTTTATTCTGGATTCATTCGATGCGTGCTGCAGCAGTGTCAATAGCAATTTGTCTCCAATGAAAATGGGATGAATTCGCATACTTCCATGTTACACCACCAGGCGACCACCTCCCTGTCCACCATTGTATTTGTAATGTCATCACCAATGACCGAACAAGCTAGAATTTTGCAACTTTGGAATGCTAAGATTGGTCCTTGTGTTGCCCTGCGTCGTGTGGTATATCTTATTTTGTTGAAGTTATGATGCTTTTGTAGGTGAACAATCTTCGGTTTGCATAGCAGAGATGGCCGGAAAAGGGAGCTATGTCCCGCCTCAGTATATACCTCTAAATGGCTTGGATACTGAGGAGGATCGTGTTTCTGCAGAGGAGAATGATGCTGCGCGGCACAAGTTAAGCCGGGATCCTACACAATGGTCTTCGGGCATCTGTGCTTGTTTTGATGATCCACAGAGCTGTATGCTACTTTCTGACCTGTGACTTTGATTTCAGAAGGGAAGATAAAAGGTGCTATTTGGTTGCATGATAGGATATACAAAAAGAAAATAAACGTTAAACCGTACCTAGCTGCCTAGTTGATATCTGTTGTTATGCTATTATTGGGTTTATCATATAACGAAGCATCAGGTATGAAGAATAAGATTTTTGGCATACCATAAAAGTTCTGGTGCATTCCATTTGCCGAAGTGGTATTTACACCACTGGAGGCCTGGAATTGAAAACATCAATGCTTCGTTATACTTCAATCTTGAGTAGCCTATTGCAGTACTGACTTACTAGTTAGCACACTCTGTGATGTAGTAAAAATAGAATTAATCCAATACAAAAGTTTTATATATGTAAATGCAGCATGCTGAAAAGTCCCTTCAATTTGAAAAAGAAGGAACATATTCTTATGGCCTCAAGTTTTCTGATTATATTTGTAGGTTGTATTGGTGCAACTTGCCCCTGCTTCCTTTTTGGAAGGAATGCACAGTTCTTGGGATCTGGAACTCTTGCTGGATCGTGCACTACACATTGCATGCTTTGGGGCCTTCTTACAAGTCTCTGCTGCGTCTTTACTGGAGGGCTTGTATTAGCAGTTCCAGGGTCTGCTGTTGCTTGTTATGCTTGTGGATATCGACAAGCACTACGAACAAAATACAATCTTCCGGTATGGGGTTTAAACTTGTTGTAGTCATGACTCTTTTCTGATTTTTGACTTTTCTTGGCTGTTGATGGTTGCATATTTTATATTTAGTAGAGGCAGTTTTCTCATGATATACAGCTATATTTTCATGATATTACCATACTGCGCATTACCCAATTTAGTCAATAGGATTTATGGATAAAATTCTCCATAATATTTTTTTATTGAAGCTAAATCTGCCTGATATATGGAAGAACTGCATATAGGCATAAGGCAATCCTTTCACTGCTGCTAACAATCTAGCAATATGAGCTCTGCCACCATGTGATGTCTATAAAAGTATGTGTCTTTTAAGCAGAAGTGAATGGAATCCTTTTTTTTTATTATTGAAACAGAACATTTGTTTTCTTGCTTCTGTGCTGTGTATAATTTGATTCAGCGAAACAGGTGTTGATGAAATTTGTAATCTCAACAGACTATGACTTTTTTGTGAGTGGTAGATGCATTGTTCATAAACCTACATTAAAGCATAAGAAATTTATGTTTTAGTTGCATCTATCTGGAACTGGATCTTGAAATCTTTCAAGAGCAAGAGCTGGGATAAAGGGATTTGTGTGCCTGCACAGCTGGCTAAATTTGATACGATATTTCACAAACGTTACAATTACATGATTGTTGAGTCTCGGCAAGTCTGGTTAACTGACTCTAACAGGTTCACCCCAAATAATTTTCCTTTTCAGGAAGCACCATGTGGTGATTTAACGACGCACTTGTTCTGCCACTTGTGTGCCATATGTCAAGAGTACAGGGAGATCCGCGAGAGAACAGACAGCGGCTCCTCAATAGCTCCTACTATTACACCACCTCCAACACAGACAATGGATGAGCCTTGACCCTTGGATGGAATATAGATGGAAGTCTCCTGACATCTTCGGTTGCTGCTGCCAGCTTTTGGCATCTTTTCTTGGTTGTGTTTCCACGGTAGTACCACATGGACTTGTTGTAAAGATGATTTTTCGACAAATGAGCAAATGACAAAGCTTGCAAATGTAGCTGTATCATTGAATGTTAGCATCATTGTTACATGTAACGATATTTTTTCCTATATATTGGGATGTGATGACAAAGGTAAAGAAGACAAGTGCTTTTCTCTGGTATGTATAATGTAGTGTCCATCCTTTTAGTTTCTCTCATATCCTGAAGCTTGTTATAATGTCTTGTAATATAGTGACCCATAGTTTTCTAATGTTAAACCAACCTACGACCAGTTTGGCAGTTTGAAACAATAGAATGTTTTCATATTCCCTCCAGTTTTGAATTGTTTCCTTGGAAATTCATGATTGTAACACTGGTAAAAACTGTGTCGTACAGATCATTTGAACCAGTTATCTAATATTCCAAACCACCTGTCTGTTACATACTTGCAGATCTTTGCATGTATTATAAAGTGGCATTATTTAGGCAAATACAGATTCACAACTAACAAGTAGTTCGGTTTGATCACCTGTTCTTGGACAAATTATGCTGTTCCCAAATCCCAACCTTTACTGTTCTGTCCACTGAGCAAGAGGATTCACCGGATGCCCAAGAAACAGCACGGCGCCAGTGATCTCCTCTACATTTTAAAAAATAAAATTTATTTATTTTCAAACTAAAAATAGCTAATCTAAAGTAGTGAAAAGATTAATCTTTCTCACCACCAAAATGTGCCACGTCATTATAATATTAAGAGCCGTTGGATGCAATAAAAGGTTGAATTGCTGCCGTTAAATTTCGGATGGTGTGAGTCAAAGGGCTAAACAGATTCACGAGTCTTCCACAACAACCGGGAATGTGCCGCATCCACGCACGCGTTAAAAAAAAAAAAGAAAAAGGAAAAGAACGAACAAACCCTCTACCGCCGTCTCCTCGATCGCCCCCGTCCCCACACTCCCGGCGCCTCCATCCCCACCTCTGACCTCTTCGGCCGACATCATCCACACGACCTCCTGCCATCGAGTCAGTCTCTCCAAGTCCCTGCTGCCGGCTTCCTCTTTCGTGTCAATCCAGGCAGGATGGAGCATTACCGCGTTGGATCGATACACCGCCGCAGCTGGATTGGGCGATGTTAACTCTGTTGTGAGCTTCTGGCTGGGTACGTACAACTGCCAGAGGGGGGTCTCGCAGCGAGAGGGAGGCTTCCTGCTCGACGGAAAATAGTTCTACTTCTTCGTGCCGATGGCCACCTGCAGCTGCGATGGCAGAGGGCTGGGCTGCACTGCATTGTTAACTAACAACAGGAACCGCGGATGCAGTATGCCATTGCCGACTCCGGCGGCACCACCAGCACCATGCTACGATGGCATGACGTTGTGCAGCCGAGCTAGCTCAAGGGCATCTTGGAGGACACGGCCAACTTTGGCATCTTGATACTTGGGAGTCTCTTCAGTCTTACATTTTATATTTATCTATAGTAGGCGCTAGACGAAAAGATTTAAGGAAATGTAATACATATATATGGCTTATGTTTGGTAATTCCTATCCATTTGATCAATCAAAATAATAATTACCATGTGAATAAAGTACTGAATCTAATAGTGCAGATGAACACCACTTTTTTTTCTTAATTTACTCTGATATAACAATTTCTCAGCATATAGTTCTTGTGCTATTTAAGATGCTGAAACATTCTCACCATTTACCTTTCTCTGGAAAATATTATATAAATAATCATAGCTTGCTGATCAAACCTTGAAATTCACTTTCGATTGCTTCAACTTCCAAACGTAAAATAAATGGAAATGTTAAATGAATTATGTCTCCAAATTTGAAAAAGACTGATTCAATTATGTTTATAGTGTGTGTAAACCAGCTTATATAAAAAACTTAAGTTAGAATCTCACGCCCTCTTTGTGCAGGCTATCGTGATCTAATTCTCTATGTCCAACTAAAAAGTCATTATCATGGTAAATGTCATGGTAGATGTCCATTATCGTTAACTTCTGAAATATTCAACGAAATGTTCTCTTGTGAGTTCCTGACATGAGCTGTTTAGTTGGTTTAGGCTCATTTCAGTTTGTAGGTTTCTTTCAATTGATGGACCAGAGCATTCTCCATCTGTTTGTAGAAACTGCTGAGCACAAGCCCCCCATTCTAAGGCCCTGTTTGGGGGAGCTTCTGCCAGCTGCAGGTTCTCCCAAAAGCTGCAGCTGGCAGAAGCTGCCCCAAACGGTTCATAGCTTCTGAAAACCTGCAGTTACAGATTCTGGAAAATGAACTGAGAAGCTGAATCTGGAAAAGCTGGGTTTCAGAGCTTTTCCAGATTCTCAGAAGCTGGCTACCAAACAATTGCTTGTCAGATTCTTAAGCTCCTCCAAATAGACCCTAAGTGTTACAACGACAGTTCACAGTTTCATTCCCCATGTTGTATTCTGAAGGGTTTATCAATTCCTTCCGTAAATTAAAAGCTATACAACCCAAATACAAGATTTCTTTACGGGTATTCAAAACTCGTGCAAAGCACGACTAAATGGCTAGTACTTTTTCTCGTTTTCACTGTGGTTTAGCCATTCTCTCATTTTATTTGTGGTTTAGCCGTTCTTGTTCACCGTGCCCACCAAATATTTATCCGGTGAGCTAAAACACAACCTGTTATAATATGTGTTTTGCTCAGTCTAGCTGCTAAGCAATTACAGTCAGCTAATTAAGAGCTTGTTTGGTTTGATGCCCTACTAAAATAATATTGGTAGTGTCAAAACATAGACAAGTTTTGGCATTACCAATATTTTGGTAGGATAGTATTGTAGATGTGTGTATTTGGATTGAAGTCAATTAAAAGCCAAATTCTATACCATAGAGAAAAAACTTCTATAAATGTACCAAATTAACCATTGACACTACCAACCATTTGGCATCAAAGCAAACAACCACAATCACTACTCAAACTACCACAAAATTGGTAGGGTCACATTTTGGCTTCAATCCAAAATGGCCCTGAATATTAATAAAATTTTGTCCAAAGCAAATATTGATGATTAGCAGTACGCAGGCGCTGCCTTATTCTTTCCTTTCACAGGCCAAGTCGGACGGGCTGGAAGACAGTTTTTTTTTTTCTCATTCCGTACGACTCTGGTGGGCTGCAAGCCTGTGGCTGCTCATGGGCTTCGGGCCTTCGGCTGCATACGCAAGCGAGAGCACCTCCTGCGGTCCTGCCAACTCGGATTCTCGTTGTCGTTGGTAAACATGAAACAACTCAGAGAGAAAGTGACGGACGAAATTTTTTACGGACCACGAAATCAGTTTTCCTTTTTTCTCATGACATAGGTCTATTGAATATATGGAAGTATCTGGATTTCTATCAATATATAACTCGGAAGGATTGCCCTTGAGAAGGCCACCATGTAAACTAAACATCCTCTCCATCGATCGATCGACATATTCTACACAAAACGGGACTACGGGAGTACATGGCTCACGCGGATGCTAAGAGACCGAGAGGCATGGACGGCATCGCTGCTTTTCCAGACGACGTCCTCTTCGAGGTGTTGACACGCGTGGGCAACATCAGGGATGTCCTCATGTTGGCCGTGACATGCCGGCGGTGGCTGCGCCGCTTCACCGATCCAGCCTTCCTCCGCGGCCTGTGTCCTAACCCCAAGGGCTTCTTCTTCCAGCCCACGAGCTCGTCAGCGCGCCACGTAGGCTGATGTCGCGGGACGCCTCGGTGTCCACGCCCACCTTCCTCCCGGCACCTACAGGCAGGGTTTGCAATTTCGGAGAAAAATTTCCGAAAACTTTTTTTGATTTTTTAAATTTTTTCATGAATCTGGTCAAAATTTATTTAAATTCGGTCAATTTTTATTTAAAATTTGAATAATTTGTTCCGAAATTTCCGAGATTGGAAATGCTCAAAACGAAATTGAAAAACCTGCCTGCAGGCGGGTGGTCGTCGCCGCCGCTTGCAGGCCGCAGCCTGATGGACCGTGCCCTCGCCTCCTTCGTCTCCGACGGCGACGGCGCCTTCTTCAACTAGGCCGAGCCGCTGGCGTCGCGGCGTGGCATCGTGCTGATGCAGTCCCGCGCCTTGGACCAGCCACGTCCTCGGCCTCTACAACCCTATCACCGGCCAACGCCACGTCCTACCGCCTCTGCGGTTCTCCACCCTTTTCCCCAGCAGCAACCACGGCAACATCGCCTTCGACGTGGCCAGCTCCGCCATCATCACCACCGCAAAACCATCTTCGTCCTTCTTCTCGCAGCTAGCTCCTCATCACCGTGCAACCCGACTGCAAGGTGTACCTCCACTCGTACTCCGCCGCCAACCATGTGTACGGATCTCCGCCTGCACGTTGTGGGCGACGCCGCCGTCGTTCACAACGGCGCGGCGCACTGGCTGTGCATTGACCACGAACTAGCGAAAAAACTACACTGCGATGATGACTACTACCTCCTGTACAAACTCAGCGCGGAGGTGGGCACGGCGCGTGTAACCCTTACGAAGCTCCACGACGTCAAGGCGGGTGGCTCACCGTGTCTCTGCGTCGGCAGAGACGGGAGGCTCTCGGTCGCCTGCGTGTTCCCCTGGCACGTCAGGGTTTGGCTCCGCACTGTGATCAGAATCAGGGTTCGGAGTATCGGAATGACGATTTGTATCGGGGTGACCGAAATTTCCGAAATTTCAGGATTATTTCAGACGAAATTATTCAATTCAAATTTAAAAATTCCGGGCGAAATTCCTGAAATTTTCGAAATTTTGCAGGAAAAAGGAAACATGGCAGAAAAAACATCTAGCAGGACATCAACACATCAAATCCAGCGTAATACAACATTGAAAATTAACACAAGGAGTTGGAGGATTGGAGCAGGAGAGGAAGCCTCTGCGTGGACGGCGACCACCAGGCTGCAGTGGGCGCCGGCGATGACTTGGAGGCTTGGAGCGGGCCCCGTGGAGCGACGGCAGCCGCGCGCGGCGTGGAGCGACGACGGCTGGGGTTGTGTGGAGCGACGATGGCGTGCGCCGGCTAGGGGATGCGTGGAGAAGCGGCAGGCGTGGGCGGCCGGGAGCGGGCACGATGGCCGGGAGCGGGCTCCGATGCCAAGAGCGGGCGCGGCGGCCAGGAGCAGGCGCCGACGCCGGCGCCGGGCGCTGAGTTTTTTTTTTCTCGATCTCGATCTGTTTTCGGTGGCGGAGCGTGTGTCTGGTGAGCGCGTGTGTCTGGAGGGAGATTGGGGATTTCGGGGGGCTTCTCTAGGGTCCTCCCCAAAAAATAACTGCGAAATATTTTTTAGCCGAAATTTTTGACCGGAGACACTTACTATCGGACCCCACCGAAACGACCGAAATTTCGGAATTTCGTTCTGGAATTCCAAAACCTGATCAGAATACCAATGGCGCCGGACAAGCCTTATTATTATCCAAACTTTGACCTAATGGAGGCCCGTGACCGATGCTTTCACTTCAGCAAGGGATCGATGCTCGTGTTGTACAGGAGCAGCGGCATCTTCGTCTTCGACCTCGAGAAGGAGGTGATGGAAAAGGTTACGCATCATTGCTTCCTGGACCTGTTCAGTGATATGCAAAATCGGACGTATATGGCGTACGAGATGGACTTGGTGGAGTTCTTTCTTCGACATCTTGGTGGTCTGTGTAGGTAGAGGTCTACAAGGACACGTGCTGCAGTGGAAAAAATAATTTTCGTAAAATATGTGGTGGAAATCCATATGCACCACAGTTTTGACTATTTGTCATTGAAAATTTTAATTCTAAGTGTAAATTGTACTTTCTATTTTTATAATATAAGACGTTTTAGCTTTTTACATGTAAAGTTTAACCATTTGTTTCAATTAAAAAATTATAGAAGTATCATTCATCTTGTTTAACCATTTGTTTTATGATTTATCATTCATTTTGAGAAAAAGCCCAGGGGTCTTCAGCCAGGTTCGAAGCCTCACTCTTCCTCAATTAAAAAAATCAATCTACTTCCTAAATTGGTCCTACTTTTTTATCTAATATAATAGACAGCTCACATGCAATTCGGGATACTTCAAAAAATCTCTAATGAAAGCCAAACAGGCGCTAATCATAATCAATTCCCCTTCTGTTTTTTATTTTGTCAGGCTTTCGAGACCAAGGTTCTTTGGCCCACGGACGGCCTGCCGAGCCCAACCATAAAAACCGAGAAATGAAAAGAAAAAGGAGGCAGAGGTTATGAATGAAGAAATGAGGTTAATTAATGAACAGGTTGAAAAGATTTTCTTCCGTTCGTACCAATACTAATCTCTAATCGATCTCCCCATCGCCATCTTCATCCATACATGATCCCATCAGACATGCACCTTCACTCTCAGCAAGAACCGGCGACAACTGAAGCCAAAAGTCTTGGATAACTTAACTGGATATCACATCACATAGACATAGCTTTCATTAATCTTGTCAGCGCATACATACTCAAGCTAATGCCAAAAACTCGATCGACGAAATACATGCATACACGATTGCCCACGTATATGTGTCACCACAGCAATTCCCAAGTGGAAAATTCAAGTAGAGAAAGTGATAGAAGTAGGGGTAAATCTATACAAATATGCACGGTATATATGCAAGCCACCTGCTCCACGAATTGTGCACACAATAATTTGCTTGTGTGTGCATGCCTGCACACGAAAGCGACCGTACTAAGCAGAGGATCGCGTCGTGTTCCGTCCGTTGTAGTACCAGTGATAAATCGCCAAGACAAAGTGGTGTGATGCATCAATTCTGCAGGAAAATTTTTGCTGTTTTGTTAGGCCGTTTCGATATTCGCGTGTCAAAACTGATTGTGCGACTTATGTGATACATGCCGTGGCGTGCGTAGACAAAAATTCGACGCCTTCGGCATCACGCACGCTAGCTTTTACACACGAATTTCAATTAGCTTTTAATTTGGGTGCAGGAATTAAACCATCCTGGAATGAATGGATTAATTATCCATTGTGGAATCGTATTTGCGAGATATATAACTCCGTCTTTTTTGTGATGGTAATGAGTCAATCTTCCTGATCAAACAAGCTTAGAAAGAATTAAATGATCAATTGAATTGAATTGACGGCATGATCAAAGAAGCATAGAAAGAATTGAATAACCGATTGTTTTTAAATGAGTCGTATAAGAAAGTACGGATTTCATATATTGATATAAAAGGAGAAAAATACAAATTATAGTCTAAAAGACTATAATCCAAAAGAAAAAAACACCACACCACGCGTTTACGACTGAAACCTCATGCGGAGCGCAAGACACGTAGGAGGTAATGGAGCTTCTATATAGACGCCGCCTCAAAAAAAAACCAATTGAATTGAATTGACCGTCGCATTTCAGCAATGGTACACAAAATAGACACGTGCCAAACATGCCATCGATGGAGACATAATCATCCACTAAGCAGCTCAGATCGAGCGTCTATATATCCGTGTGGTAAGATCACCTGGAAGCAAGCCTAATTATGATGAAGTTACTAACATTAGATACCTGACAATGCCACGCACGCTAGCTAAGTAGCTTGCTTACTAGTAAACTTAGGTTGCCTGCGGGAGCACGACCAAACTTTTTTTTTTTGGCTACATACGTCTGATTTAGTGATTTGGGTTGCCTAATTTGGAAGCTATCCCACCTGCGCGCATCGTAAACGTACTCTGGGGCCGTTTAGTTTGGTGAAAAGATTTTGCAAAAACATCACATCAAACAATTGATTGGATGTCAGGACGTGTTATTGGACGCAAATAAAAAACTAATTTTATGGCTAGCCTGTAAACTGCGAGACGATTTTTTTGAGTTTAATTAATCCGTCATTGGCACATGTGGGTTACTGTAGCACTTATGGCTAATCATGGTCTAATTAGGCTCAAAATATTCATCTCGTCGTTTACAGCACAATTATGTAATTGGTTTTATTTTTTCATTTATATTTAATGCTCCATGTATGAGTTTAAAAATTTGATGTGATGTTTTTGGGGAAAATTTTTTGGAACTAAACTAGGCCTCTATCTGCTTACTACACGCAAGGAATTTTTTCTCTTCTCAATCAAACGACTACTCGAAACACTGAAGTAGCTAGCACTATTGCTCCAAACAGAATTTGGACCTCAAGTATGGCCCCGTTTAGTTTGGGAAAACTTTTTGCAAAAACATCACATCAAACGTTTGATCGGATATCGGGAGTGGTTTTTGGACTCAAATGAAAAGATCAATTTAACCGCGAGACGAATCTTTTGAGCCTAATTAATCCATCATTAGCACATGTGGGTTACTGTACCACTTATGGCTAATCATGGTCTAATTAGGCTTAAAAGATTCGTCTCGTCGTTTACAGCCCAACTGTGTAATTAGTTTTTTTATCTATATTTAATGCTCCATACATGAGTCTAAAGATTTGATGTGTTGTTTTTGGAAGAAAAATTTTGAGAACTAAACTAGGCCTATATAGACTACAGATCAGAGGAGATGCTCTAACTACTACTCCCTTCGTAACGTTTCGACTTTCTGCTTTTAATGTTTGACCATTCGTTTTATTTAAAAAAATATGGTATTATCATTTACTTTATTTATGACTTGTTGTTGACGGTCATTATTGTAACATTTTAACCGTCAATTTAACTAAAATAATGAAGAGTTGGGTATGCTTGCAATGCATATTTATTTCACAATAATCTATTTCCACTTGTACTTGGCAAATATTTACTTGTAGAGAAAATATATCAAAATGAAGAAGATAAGTGGGAGAAAACCTCACTCTCAAGCAAGCTTGTGGATGAGAGGGCCACCTGACAGAATAAATGTCGAAGTAGACGCCATTACAACTGCCAACCGTCATAAGGGCCCACCTGTCAGTCACTGGAGAAGGTTGAAGGCGGTTGGAGGCCAGAGTGGTTTAGCCGAACCACCCGGGTTCGGCCGAACCAGGCTCGGCGCCGATCCCTCCGATCTTCCAAGGCTCCAGATGCTCTCCTGATGGCAGTTACAAAGGGCAATGTGGTCAATTCGCATCAGAGTTACCGCCACTTGAAATCTATTTAAGTAGCACCTCACTTACTCTCCAACACACACAAAAGTAAGGAATTAAGCTCACTCTACTTATAGTATTAGTCTAGTAGAAGTAGGAATAGAATAGTTCTAGTTCAAGGAAGACTTCGAAGGAATTCGGGTAAAGTTCTACTTTGCTTTCTAGTTCTTTTGCAAGACTTTTAATACTTTAATATAGTTATCTTTATACAATTGTGATAGCCTAGTCCAATCATAGACTAGTCTTGCCAACTTTAGCATTTATATGATTAGTATACCAGTGTGGTTACATTTATCTGGGATTTGCATTGGTGCGGGTATAATGTCTAGGAGCTTGGTTAATATTCAACTTAGGCTAGTCCTGATAATATTAATCTGGAACTTAGATACTCTACTTCAATTGCAAGGCTATAGAGTAGGTAGTGATGGCTTAGACATGGTGTCTAGACTGGATCTTATCATTATTTGGGCGATTATACTCTGGGTGTGTTTGCGGGCCGCTGATGGTGACAGCTCGATACGGGTGTCTCCCCCGCAGTATAGTTTCCTACAAGTAATTTCTTGGGGTTAGATGCACCTCCGCATTTAACTTCGGTTGGATGGTTATGACAGTCTGTCGTAAGTAACTCGGCAGGCCGGGGTAATTTTGCGAAGTACCGGGAGGGCATAGCTAGGTCTAGACTTAGTTATAGCTGCATTGTAAGGAGGGTATACCACATTGTTATATATTGGTTAGAAGATGTTAGAGTGTTGTATAAAATACAGAAAATAGAACTATACTATGACTGCTCTTACTTAGACTAATTTAGGATTGATATAGAGTTTAGCTAGATCCTTCGCTTGTGTCACTCTACCCAAGATATATTTCTTACCCCTGTCTAGAACTATGACTTATACATGTGTATGTATTTTATTAGAATGATTACACTTTACAAATCTTCCCTTAAGATTAAATACGATACCTTGGAATACTCACGGGTGAAATACTACAATGATATATCCGTGCGCTTGCGGATTCGTTTCTGCCAACCCATAGATTATTATTGATTATTTCAAGTTGCCGTCGTTGGGAACTTTTTTCTAAGGATGAAAATATGAAATACCAACACTTCTTTTATTATCAAAATTACTTTGAGCATGATTTATCTTTTTATATTTACTCTAATTTTTTAATAAGATGAATAGTGACGGGATTTTCCTGACGTGTACCAGTCAGGACGCATTTTTCTAACAGTAATTGGTTTATTCCTGACGGTTTTCAGCCGTCAGGGACATTTTGGTTTCTGGTAATGGTCATATGTTGTCAGAAAAAGTCAAAACATTTTTTTATTATAAAACAAAGGGAGTAATTTTGTTCTTACAGTTTTGCTTCTAGAACATATAAACATCGCAATGTCTCTTCAAGACTTACCCGGTAACATGCAAAGTATGGCATGCGGTAGCAATGGAGCTCTACTACAACCATGTCGATACTTACTTTATAAGGAAAATGAGGTGTACAAATCAAATGAATAAGGACAAATCGAGAGCGATGAAGACCATGCTAATCCTTACTGCTTGAGAAGTACTCACGCCGTCCAAAGAAAAATCATTCTGGGATGAATGTCCAGATTTATCTCCAGAAATTAATTTTTATTGGACAGAGGGAGCATGGGGTGAGCGTAATATTATTCTCGCTATTGTTGGTTGATCTTAGGCCATGGAGCCAGAGAGACAACGTGCATGGGCCTGGCCCAACCTATGCCCACGCATCATGCCATTGCAAATTCATGGATTTGTAAAAATGTCATTACTATTTTTGAAATCGGGTAAATGTCACCGCTACTTTTAAGAATTGCATTTATGTCACTGCCGTCACCTTTTCCGTCGCTCCTCACGGCATTCCTTCTTTCTTCCTCTTCTCTCCGTTTCCCCTCTTCTTCCTCCTGCTCTCTTCGTTTCTCCTCTTCTTCCCTCGGCGGCAACGACAAGGAAGGGGCGGCCGGCGGCGGGCGAGCTCGGGCGGCAGACGACAGGCGAGCTCTGTTGGGGAGCAAGCGGGCGAGCTTAGGCGGTCGAGCCGCGGGCGGGAGAGCTTGCGGCGGCCGGCGGCGACCGAGCTCGGTCGGACCGCGTACGGGCAAGCTCACGGCGGCCGGTGGTGGGCGAGTTCGTGCAATCGCCAGGCTAACTAGCTCGCCACGCCGCCGGTGGTGGTGGTCCCCGTCGCCGTCGACGAGGAGGATGCCGTCGCCATGGCGAGCTCGAGGTTGAGGAGGTGGAAGCCGCCGCGGAAGACAATGCCGTCGTCGCCGCCGCAGCGGCGGCACGGCACGGTTCGATGAGCAGAGGCGCATTTCCAGGGCGGGGGAGGACGAGCTCGCGGTGGCCGGCGGCGGGAGAGCTCGTGCGGCTGACAAGCTCGGTCGAGGCGCAGGCTTGCGCGCTGGCGATGGCCGCCGGCGGGCGAGCTCATGCGGTCGCCGTCGGTTGGTTCCTCGCCCTCCCCATGCCTCAGCGGTTGCTGGAGTCCAACGCCTACGTGCTGCTCCTCCTGGCCGTATTCCACAGCCACCTCTCTCGGCCGGATGGAGATGGGGAACGGAGGAGCGAGCGGAGATGGAGATGGGGAACGGAGGAGGGACAAGAAGTGACGGAATAGGCAAATTTTAACAGAAAAGTAGACGGCAGTGGCGTAGATCCAATTTTCAAAAATTATAGTGGCATACACCCGATTTGATGAATAGTAATGGTATTTTTCTAAATCGGTAAAGTTGCAGTCGCATGGAACTAATTAACCCTCGATTCTTTCGGTCTCTCACGCTCGCGCGATGATCGTACGCGCTCTACCCATACCGTGGACTCACCCTTGATTCAAGGCGCACACATATATAGGGGAAACTCGTTCCCATAGTTGGATAACGACCAATTACGAGATCAAAAATCTAACCCTAAGAATTCCCGATTCTAAGAAGGTGCTAAGGGGAATCAAAGGGCGAATTCCGTCATCGCCATCGCACGGTGATTTCCATCACCGGCACCTATCTACCGATGCAATTCAACGATTTTAAGTGACACTCATGGCTTCATCAACCATCGGTCAGTATTAACTAAATTCCGCATAACAGATTAAATGATCATGCATAGCCTAAGTTTATGATTTTAAGAATTACTTCCAACAACTATAGCTCTCTAAGTTATACCTTTGTATGTTTTCCGTATTGTTCGTTTGGAAACAAACAAACAAAAAAGCAACCGCTGCACGAACTCTGCCGTCAATTTGCTTGTGTGCACAAGAGAGCGATCGTACTAGGGCAGACGCTCTAAGAGAAGCAGGGGGCATATCGTACGTACGTAGTGCCAAATCGTCGTGGCCAAGTGGTGATCAATGTGCAGGAACATTTTCGCGGTTTTGTTTGGCAGTTTCCTGGGTCAAAACCGATCGTTACGGGTATCCTGCTCGATCGTGTGATAATATGCATGGTGGCTTGTGAAAAAAAATGTATATATTCAAGTCCTTCAGCATCACGCATTCATTTTTGTTAGATTACTGTTAGCTGTTTGGTCGGGGGATTAACCATCCTAGAATGAATTAATTATTCATCGTGAAATCATATTTGCGAGATATATGGCTGTGTTTTTTTTCTTCTTTTTGTTAAAAAAAGGTAATTAATGAGTCAGCCTGCGTGCATGATCAAACAATCAGAAGAGTAGCATAGAAAGAATCGATCGAGTGATCAATTCAATTGAACTGACCATCACATTCATCAGTACTATTAGTAAACAGGACAACTGGACATGTACCGATCTCTGTCCAGTTAATTTCAGCGTACCAAACATGCCATCGAGACGACAAAAAAAAAATCCACTAAAAGGCTCGAACGTATAGCGTGTGATCAGATCACCTGCAACCCAAGCCTGATGATGATGAATGAAGAGTGCTATTGGATACCTAACAACTCCTCGCACGCGAGCTAAGCAGCTTGCTTATAATTAACTTAATTAGCTTGCCTGCGGGAGCAAGACAGAAACTAAACAAAATGAAAAACGGAATACATACGTTTGATTTGGCTTGTCTAGTTTGGCAGCTACACAGCACGCGTCGTAGCCTCGTAGGTGCCGGTCCTTGACAATGACGCATGCTATCTTCTTCGCTTCTCAATTAGAAGACCACTACACACTGGAGCAGTAATTGCTGTCACTACTTAAAAACCCTCGATAGGTGCTCGTTGCAAAATCGATAGCTCCCGGATTTACAGCTGGCACCAAACAAGCGGCACCTTTCAAAAGCACCGGGATCAATAACAGGAGTAAAGTTCTCAAAAAAAAAAAACAGGAGTAAAAGAAAAAGACGGTTCAAATCGAGCTTTGGTGCTGGTTAAATTAAAAAGCTTGCACAATACCGGTTTTTTAATAGAACTAGCGTCATGCCAGTTTTTTAATTGAACGGACACCAATAACCAATATTATGTTGTCAGCCTTTTATTTTATGGGCGTGAGGACGGGAAACAATTTATAAGTTGCAGCTTTAAATGAACAGACACCTATGAGGCCCATACATAAGGTTTGAGAACAAGTGATGAGCAAGGAATATACGTCTTTTTGCTAAAGAGGATTAGGCCCTTATTAGGGTTTTTTTAAGTAATGTGCGTTTAATTATAAAAAATTGATGTTTAGATTTTTTTAAAAAAGAAACTGATATTCGATATTTTTCAAATGCTTTTAAGAAAATGTATGTAAATTCAAATTCGCCCTGAATACTACGTAGTATCATGCTATAACAGAAACTTGATGGATTTTCTTTCTAATACAAAATTAATGGCTGTTGTAATAATTTAATCAAAATTTAAATGTTAAATATTGATGATCTACGAGAGTTGTACTACTGGTGGCGCGCGTGCTCGATCCAAAGGGACGTGGAAACGTCGGTTGCTGCCGCAATGATCGTTGGATGGCGCCGTATATAGCTATATATATGTGTGCATGGTGGTGGACAGAATGATGGCGCCCTCGACTCGTAATCGCGGGAGACAGCAGCAAACACTATCTTGCTTGGTTAATGATTACCCGGTGCCACCTAGGGCTAGTAGGAAGGTCAGTGCTCAACGAAGTGCATGTATATGCTGATCACAATCCATCACCCAACTGTATATATAAAAACCGCTGGACAAGCTAGCTAGCTAACAACGAATCTATATGTTCTAAGTTTCTTGTTTCGTTTTTAGCACCTTTGATTTGTACAAAAAAATTATAGGAAACCTGGACAATTTCAGTCCTATAGAAAAAAAAATCCCTAAGAAAGTCTTTGAAACAAAGATGAATTATAGATTTTTTTAGATAATGAAATTAATTCATGCAAAACCAGGTTAGGGGGCTAAGTGAGCCGGTATCAATTGTTTAGGGGGTTAAGTAAGCCTAAAAATTATTTAGGGGGTAAAATGGACCAACTCAATAGTTTAGGACAGTAAAGTAGACTTTTTTCAAATAATAATGATAAAAGTAGCTAATTAAAATGTTAAATATCTATGAATGGAGGAGCGAGTATAACGTAGAGAGTGGGTCAGTCGTCTGATGACCAGTGTACATGTGGATGGAGTGCATGCACAGACAGACAGGCACGGAGAGGAGGGAAAACGCATGATCACACAATTAATCAGCACAAAACCATCTCTTTTGATATGTTAACGGTCTTTTGGCTCTAGCAAGACTATACGATCATCAGTCTGAACGAGCAAACTATACACAGATCCAGGCATCCAGCTGTATAGCTGCTACCGGTCACGCAACAAGACAGCCGCAGAATAATTTTTAGAGTTGCTCACGACTCCCCGTAGGATCGAAAACAAGAACACAAATCAACTAGAGGGGGGTGAATAGTTAGAACACCAAAAACCAGTAACCTTTTGCGGAATAAAAATTACCTTCCCTCT
>CM002476.1:7505333-7524635 GCA_000325765.3 Leersia perrieri
GGGGCGTCGCGGCTGCAGCACGTGAGGAGGAGGAGGAGGGTGCGGACGAGCAAGATCGAGTGCACGGAGCACTCCGGGTCAGAGGGGAGCGGTGCACAACAACCTGACCACCACCTAAGTTCAAGTACTCGTCCATCGCATCCCAACGACAACAAAATTGTTTGTCAATTGACATAAGTTGATCAGTTTTGGATCGTGATTTTTGCAAAAAAAAAAAAAGGTTGATGGTAGTAGATGTATGTCAATTGTAAAGATGATTAAATGCTCTGATTTTTCTATCGTTCACTCTAATTTGGATGGTTCAAAAGTGTAATTTCTTCGAATGAGGATTTGGGGGTTAACTATTCTCATCTAGCTAGTGAATTTTATTTTTTCTAGTGTGGCATATGGATGATTTTGTCATGACAATTGTGAGTATGAGTATTGTCTACGATGACTATTTTTGGTATATGTCTCCTCTTCCTTGTGCAAATAAATATGTGTCACTTTCGAGAGATGGAGGGTAAAAGGGGGAGAAAATACCTCATGTCTGAATTCAGGCCTAAATGCCTATTGTTTTTGACTTCTAACTCATGGTGATCCATTCCATTGTCTTTGTTTCTATCTTCTTCCACGTAAGTCGTAATAATCCTAATCAAACTAAAAAAGTAGAGCTATATGATAATGGCATCTTGTAGACTAGTATGAATGTATGCATACTACATAGTCACTCCAGCTAGCTAGGTCAGGCTGGATAGGAAGCTGAAAGACTCTGGCACGGATAGATCATGGAATTCAGGTAAACGAAGGCAGCTGGCACATGCAGCATGGGAGCTACAGTTGAACAGTAGTAGATGAATTCTTTGCTTTAGCCATGAGATGACCATTATGCTGGAACTGCAATATACTACTGCATTTATGCCATGCACACTGTGTAAAAGCTGCAGGTTGATGCAGTTCTTGATCTGAATATCTGATATAGAGTAGCATAAAGAGAGCGGGGGAAAGATGGAGATGTCTGAACTTAATCTAGGCTGATGTACTGGCAGTGTCAAAGCTGTAAAAGTTTGATGATCAATTGTGTAATTCTTTTTTGTTGAAAGGGTCATCATGTAATGATATGCTAATGGGCATCTGCTTTTGCTAAGATGCTTTCTTTCTTTCTTTTGTTCCTTTTTCTTGTGCAGAGAGGGAAGGATAGATGCCAGCTTTTCATGGTGAGGACTGAGGACTCTAATCTGAAGGATAAAATGCACCTGTTGAAATAGTGTTGATTACATATGAAGACTTTAGCGAAGGCCAAAATTGACAAAAGAAAGTGTAAGAAGACGATTGCGATCGCAGAGAAACACAAGTGTTGGTGTTTTATATGTTTATTTGAATGAAAACTAACATTGCAAATTAAAAGAGATGTCTTTTCCAGGGTGAAAGTAAAATAGAGAAAATGGATCACATAACTTCAGTATAAACCCACTTGCAAAGTTGCAAAGGAGCGAACAAACTTCTCTCTCTATTTTTTTTTCTCAAGATAACAGTTTGGCACGGGGAAACCTTATCCTTCTGTTAAAAATCTTTCTTTCCTCGGTATTTGATTTGAATAATGCCCTTATTATTTCTTTTTATTTGTCTAAGGTTTAAAGAAATGGGTCTTGAAAAAAAAATAAAGGAAGGGGAAATGTTTGACCATTGAAAAGTTCTCTGTTTTGTTGAAAAAGCAATAGGCTCAGAACCACACGAAAGATTCAGTCAACAGGACAGAACTGCAATTTTGACAAAATCCTTGTTAAATAATCTTCTTTCAGATTTCTCCCCCTCTCCTGGACATAAAAATCTATGATAATCCTTTTCTGAAAGATCAGCAAACAAAAAAAAAACGTAGCTGTCGTTTTCCACCATATGTTCTCCGATTTCTTGGTTGCCTTCCCTTTTCGAATTTAATACAGGTGGAGTTTTATATTTCAAAAGCTGCAACAGGGACATGATCGTACTAAATTGACAAAAAATAAATAAAGTTGTGTCGATGAACTTTCAAAAGTAAAAGGAAAGAACGGGGGAAAGAGAGAAAAACAAAGGGAAAACTCACACTTTCGACCTGCTGTTCAATCATAAGATCTGCAGCGTACTTTTGGAACAAAAACAAATCTCTCCTCTTTGAGAACTACTAGTACTACGTATGACTAATATCGTCACTAATGCAGCATGTAGATGTTATTCTTTGCAGAACATTAATCCTGCACTTCGACAAATCAACAGCATAGACGAACAAAAGGGTAATTCCTGAAGCTTCGTGGCATGCTACACAACAAGATCATACCGATTTGGAAGGTAAAAGCATGAATGTACCAAGATAGCATAAATGTTGTACAACTGCAAACAAATCCAAACGAAATTACAAACATTCCTGAAAAGAAAACAAACAACAAACATGTTCGTTCCCATAACCAAATGCTGTCAGTTTTTAAAGCTACACTGGTTACTACAACCAGGTGGATACTAGATGGCATCTCACTTGGCCATCATCACCTTCACAAATTCTTCGTAATTGATCTGACCATCACCATCGACATCAGCCTCACGGATCATCTCATCCACCTCCTCGTCTGTAAGCTTCTCTCCAAGGTTGGTCATGACATGACGGAGTTCGGCCGCAGAGATGAAGCCATTCTGGTCCTTATCAAATACACGGAAGGCTTCCTTAAGCTCCTCCTCAGAATCGGTGTCCTTCATCTTCTTGGCCATCAGGTTGAGAAACTCAGGAAAGTCAATCGTTCCATTTCCATCAGCATCCACCTCATTGATCATGTCCTGAAGCTCAGCCTCAGTGGGGTTCTGTCCTAACGAGCGCATCACAGTTCCAAGCTCCTTGGTGGTGATGCAGCCTGTTCAGAAGGCAGACATTACTCGGTTACTTCGATTTAGAAAATACAAACCATTAAGAAGCACATATCGTTCAATAAATAAGATGTAAATGGAATATTATCAAACGATAACAGTCCCCCTCTGCCCCCTTACCCAAAAGGGAGCAAAATGTCAAGCCCCAACAAGAAGGTCCTTTTTGTCTTAAGATAAGTAGATAGCAAGCAAGTAATTACAAATACTCATTTCATCCAGAATTTTCTTGAATGTTAACACAATAACAATACCAACAAGATCTAGATTTGCACATTATTTCTGGCATGACATAGCTGGTGTTCATACAAGTTGAACCAAACTTAATGGACAGCATATGTGTATCTGGTAACCAAAAGATGAAAAATATGAAAGGGAACAAACATAAGAAAAAATAGTGTTTGTAAAAAAAAAAAGAGTCATGTCTCAAAAAGTGCTACTACATTCTATTACATGCATCCTGTCATCCTGCCAGCGAAGGAATAATTTTTGGAACAGATATGCATCATGAAGTGACAGTTGCACATCTGATCATGGAACAATATGAGTTTTTATCAAGACCTAGTTACCTGCACAGCACATGTGCTCACTTTTTAGCTTTTCCATGCATGCGAACTATAATTTACATTCCTGTAATTTCAGCTCTGATCACACAAAAGCCAAAAACAATGTAATGGTTCATCTATTATTATCCCCTACTTTATACAATTATACCAATGCATGGAATAATTAAAAAAAGAAAAATATTTATTAACTCAAGAACATATACAGTATCCTAGAGCTTAGAAGTTTATAACATATAGTTGTAAATAGTACTTATCAAAAACACTATCCCAGCTTGGGCTTTTGAAATATTCAAGAATCCATTGTAATTTTAAGATGTGTTTTATTGCATGAAATAAGAAGTGCAGTGTCATGATTTCGTTATCTTTAGTGTGTTTACAGAAAAAAGGAAGCATTGGGTGGGGATTTCAAATCTCCATGTCTTCAAATATTTAACTTCTATTCTCTTTCACATGTTTAACTTCTCTTCTCACAGTGGGAAGAACACGACATAGTAAATACCATAATCAACCTTACAGCATAAAAAAATAGCATGTTAAACAAAATATTGGAGAAGTAATGCCATTTTCTACCATTCAAAGAAACACATGAGCATCTGGAACCACTTATAAAATCTGCATGCTAGGTAAAAACACTATGATCATATGAGGTGTCATTAACCACCATATAGGACTTTTACTCTGCTTTGTATACTCCCAACTTTTGCCAGGAAATGTAAGAATATGCAGCAAGAAACTAAGTTTGTCTGCCAGCTGTAAGCTACTCCCTTTGCAACAGCATGTTTTACTACTTGCACAATGTCCCCTCGGATCCACTCATTTTATAAATAGATAGCAAGACTGATTAACTATTGCACACATCACATGCACTCTCTATGGCTCTATGCTATCATCAAATTCTCACTAATGAGACATCTATAGCATACATATGAGGAAATAAATACAGGCTCCCTGGTGACTTGTAGAAAAAAAAATCACATCAGCAGCGTCTTGTAATCTCACATCACGGCCATCAATCCATGGGCACACCGTGCGCCTATCTATGCCTATTACAGCCACAGCAGCACCAACTTATCGGGCGATTCATTGCCATTTCTAAGAGACCTTCCGTCTTTGAAAGGGGAATTCCGCGAGGCTATCCACCTCCACCATCTGCAGAGCGAACCCTCACGAGAGCTCAACCAAGCAGCCATTCTACAACCAACCGATCTACCTTCTACGCATTTTCCACCATCCTCAAACGACGTAGGCAAGCACTCTCCTACCCCGAGATCGCCGCCGCAACAGTTTCAGCAAATAGCACACCGCGCGAAATCTACATCTCGAAACCCCCTACACCCCAAATCGCGAGCCCACGCCCACGCGTCAATCCGCTTCGACAACGGCGACCGGGATCCCCCGCCGCGCGCACCACCCTTCACGCAGCTCGAATCTACCGCGTCGCATCACCAACCGGATCACACAAATTAATTAAAGCATGGAGAAGGGAATCTCAATATAAGTTGGGGAGAGAGAGCGGGGAGAGGGGATCACAGACCGTCGCCGTCCTTGTCGAAGAGGCTGAAGGCCTCCTTGAACTCGGCGATCTGGTCGTCGGTGAGCTGTTCCGCCATGGCTGGCCGAGGAGGGGAGGGGATCTGGGTGAGGACTGGAGAGAGAGAGATGGAGAAGTGGCGGAGCGCGAGTGGAGGAAGGGAAGCGGGGGAGCGCAACGGGGGAGGAAATTTTATGGAAAACGGACCGGACCGGACCGGGGGCAAATTGCTACGCGCACTCGCTCTCCACCGGTTTTCGTCGCTCCGTAGATTTGTGTGCGGAAATTCTGTATACTCTGACTCAAAGTTAGAGGTTAGAGTTATAATATAGATCATAATTAACCCTAAACTAACTTAAAAAAGTGTTTGGATAGAAGAGTTAGATTGGGTTAGAATGACACTAAATATGCTTTTCCAATTAGCACCTCTTTAAAAAATCTGGAATTTTTGTGGGCCTCACCCAAACGAGCTCCAAGCAGCGAGTGCTAGTTTTTTAGGGAGGTTTGTAAATAACCTAATCTAACCCCCATATGTTTGGATCCTAGTGAGTTATTTGGGACCTAAATAATCCAAACAGGGCCAATATATTATACCATCTGATCTGTCTTAAGAGCCTGTTTAGTTTGTTGCCATTTTCAACCATAGTATTTTTTTTGGTAATATTAAATTTTGGTAGAATTTGGCGCTATCAAATTTTGGTAGTGTTGGATGCGTTTAGTTTAAACCTTACCAAATGTTGGTATGATTTTAAGAGAGAAAGTTTCTACAATTGCCAAATTTTTGTAAGATGTCATTTATCAAAGTATATTCACTTTGTTACCCTACCAAATGTTGACAATGTTGAAAATGGTTACAATCTAAACAGACCCTAAAATATACTCCGTATAACATTTGTTTGGATAGACACATCCTATTACTATGAATCTGAATCATTGTAGTCTTAGGATGTGTCACATCTAAGCAAAGTTTGATATATTTTGGAATGGAGGTAAAAACTAATTTTATAAAATCAAAAAAAAATTATGATAGTACTACGATGGTACCTTTTCAATGCAAATGTACCTGTCTCAATTTTTAAAATTTTTCAACTAGGCATTTGAAGAAAAATACCGACCATTAAAGTTTTAAAAGTTTTGCCAATCTTTTTAATGTCAAATATTTATGAACGGAAGCACAAATTGCACGGATCAATCATTAGGTTGACTATAAACCTCAAATATGTGTAATTAGATGGTCCGTGATGTGATACGGTTGGTGAACTGAAAGCTATCCCAACCTTTAAACCCATATATGGTTTAAGATAAGAAAAAAAGGTACTTCATATATGTTTTTTTAAGGGTGAGACACAGTCACCCACAAACGTATATACACTCACCCTATAAGCATGCATGCACATTTTATAATCACTCTAAAGACCGGACCGTCATATATTGAGATAAGAAAAGTAACCGTGCTTTAATGCATGCATGATTTGTATTATATATTAGCATGTTATATCTGTGGTGTTTAAAAAACTTATGTACGTTAAACCAATGTACCGAAAACAACGCCACCGCATAGTACTGCCCAAGAGGAAGGCACAGAAGGCTTGTGTATATGTGGCACTGTGGCAGTGTTTGGCACTGCCCGAGCTAAGCCTAGTACCAAAACGCATAGGAGTATATTGGTTGCACTTGCATCCACATAAGGATAGCGATGCAAAGCTTTTAACAGTCGATGATATAATGAAATTTTAGCCTCCTTTAAATGTCTCCTATCAATATTATAATATATACTACGAGGCAAAACTTTTAGCCTCCTTTAAATGTCCTCAAACTAAAGTCCGTGCAGAAGATCACCATATATACCAAACTGAATCATCAATGTGGATCTAAAAAATCGACGTACTTCAGCATGTTGTAGTACATATAAGAATGGTCTGTGGCGTACAGAAAATACACTGTCGTACGGAGGAACAGATATTTTTACAACACAGTTGTGCCAATTGCCAAAAGTGCATTGGCTTTCTCGGAGGCTTTATCAGACCTTTCACTGCTTCGTACTGCTTCTAGCATAAAACGGCCTGAAAGTGCTCACAAGGCCAATAACTGTAAAAATGTTCAGGAAGAAGAATACCAGGTGGTCGCCTGCATAAAGACAGAAGATGCCAACAAAATTAGAGTTCCACATGAAATCAACAGGGCCACAACGTGTATGTGCTTACTATGAAGTAAGTACTTTTCATAGTTGCACAACACGCCTATTCGCCTTACATTCAGGCTATAAGCTTTACTAAAATTAATGCATGGATCAAAAGAGATTCTAAGATGGGGATTTATAGTGATCCTAAAATCATCATATCACAGAATTTTTACTCTACCATGTTGACTATTGGTCACGAATGAACATCGCAAAATCTAGAAAGCTGGCACATTTCGCTCTAAGTTTTAAAGCAAGAACATAGTGCCTGTATCTACAATCATACTTCAAAAGGAAGATATGAATTTTTTGGCCAGGAAAAATGAAGATATGAATCCCAATGGTACTAACCCGTTTGTACTTTCTACTCCCATTGGTTTTACACAAACAAAACAGACATGCCAGCTTAAATTTCTCTATTGTAACCATTCAGCATAAGGGGAGGCTCCACGGGGGGTGAGGGAGGGCGGCCCGAGCAACTAAACATAGGTAGCTTCGGGGTATTTTAGGAGATATAGCAAAATGTGAAGGTGTAACAGAGGTTAACTGATAGTGATAACAAAAAGAAATAATGCTTGTATGATGGCAAATCACAAAACTCGTCTTCTTTGATAGCATTTCTGTAGAACTGGGCCTTTGCCGATGGCAAAACATAGAATCAGTTATTATCTGTGCAGCTGTTCTTAAAGTGTTGGTATTGTGTGAATTCCTTGCCGACATTTAAAACAGCATTCTTTCTTTTATGGTACTTTCCTACTTAATGACATTATAAGTGGGTCTTCTATATATTATTGAAAAAATGTATTCTCATGAAAATGCCATGCATACAATACCTGGAAGAAATGAAGCTTTCCGACGCCTTTGAGCCCATGAAAATCTACAAGGAAAAGAGTAATTAGCATGGCAATGTGGCATTTCTCCTGAAAAAACACAATATTTATAATAAAAAAAAGCTGGAACCACAGTTTGCAAAGTGTGAATCTTAGTTGTACATCTTGATGGACTAATGTTATTAACAATATGTGGTGCAATAAAAATATTGGGAGTTGAACATCACAACAAACAAACTGGACTAAAATGTATTTAGTTTTCATTGTCATTAAACCAGCTAAAAAATAGGAAATAAACTGTCCAAGCAACTTGAGTTGTTGTTTGTCCAAATAAAATAGGGATATCCCTTATTTTCCACTGAAAATTTCATGTGGTTCTATGCATATTTCCCATTAATGTCCCACTGACATGTAGGCTTTGGACCCACATGTCATTATGACCATGACTGCAAATAAGGGATCGATAAATTATAGTGACATATAAGCCACTTATCCTATATAATAGTGGAATGCATAGCAGCTCTGGAACCATTTAACAGAAAGTTTTACTAATACTAAATTATATTATCTTCCCTTTGTGATTTCTACAGCACGCAAAAAGATGGGTCATAAATACTTACATAGCTCCTGCAACAGCTGGAGCGATAGATTTAAAGATGGACATCATTGTTACAGCAAGGCCGTTGGCTGAACCTCTAAGGTCCTGAGCCTGTTATTTATGTATTACATGGTTAGAAAAAGCAAAATTAGAAACTAGATATTACGCCGCAATTGTCATAAGAAAAGATATTTTTTATACATCTACCCAATAAAAATCATTTGGAAAGTGAAAAACTTACCACAGCATCATTCATCAAGATGTTAAATACAGTGATGGTAGTTACCTGAAAATATTTTAGAAGATCATGAGTCAAATTTTCTAGAAACTAACGATGGATGTGCCGATGTTGAAACAGACAGGGAAGATATGCTTAGAAATTATTATGATACGATAAACAGAACAACACTTTAAGTAATTTTCCAAAAATAAATGTGAATAACGAGTGACTTGTCCAAACTTTACCATACATTCTAAACAACAAGTAAGATTTCTGCACTCACCGTGATAGCATTCTTCAGAAAAGATGCACAGTTTACTACTAATTGAAGAACAAAACCTGATAATCCAGCCATAAATGGGTAGCTAGAAAGAAGTGGTATAGTCAATATCTGCAATACAGAGCTATCTTAGTTATACCATTAAAGTAGAATTGATCTGATCTAACAAGAAATAGATATTCTTACTGCCAATATACGGACTAACATGATGGGTTCTACAGATTTTGCCACTGATGGGTAAATCAAAATTTGGTATACCAGGAGGAGGAAACCTGAGAATAAGTAAAGTGAGTACTCAATATACCAAACATTGCCTGGAATATACTTAGAAGCTTCCATTAAGTTCATCACATACTTCAGATTAGGATTTGGTTCTAGCAAGAATTTATATTCAAGTTGAGCAAGTACCATTGAACCATCAAACTAGATCTATCGACAAGACAAAAAAACATATCCATATTATATATATATATATATGGCAAATTAGCATGTGGGGCAAGTGCTATTTCCGTAGATCCCTATCTCATCCATATGTCCATGCATTCAAAATTTCAAATCTCAATGAACAATCTTATAACTACAGCTGTAAATTCAAAACTCCAGTTTTAGTGGGAGTTATCCGGTTGTGCTCACTGTACCAGAGAATGCAAGTACACTTCCCACGTCTTGGGAAGAAAAGCCTAATCCACCATAATTCCTATTGCTGACAGCCCATAGAGAGAATACCTGCAATTTATGTCTTCTGAATGAAATCCAGTAATAACAGGAAAAAAACAGAAGCAGCTCGAAATAAATAAGACATGCATGAAATGCTAAATAAAACAAAATACAACTCCTACAATAATAACGTCAAATATTACCTCAGCATAAGCCACATCCTGAAGAGAAAATATACAATATACAGTTATAGCAGACATCAGTGGCCAGTTTGTGAATAAACTTGGACATCCACCACTATTTTCTTCAGCTGTTGGACCAGAAACACATTCTTCTACAACAACTGAATCGTTAAGAACCATGTCGTCAGTGTGCTTATGCAAAGTTTCCTGTAAAATGACACATAAATGATAAATTTGGTGTGTGTGTGTGTGGTGACTATGTTTTTGTGCAATATTTTCTGGGGTCACACAACAATACTAATGTTGTGACTGACCAGAATATTATAAATGAATTTATGGAACGCCATGAAGAACTATGATTCCAGTGTCAAAACATGAGTTATCAATTATCGCGATTATACTCGATATTATATTAATTTTACTCTTATGTT
The DNA here is from genome assembly GCA_000325765.3 of Leersia perrieri. NCBI lineage: Eukaryota > Viridiplantae > Streptophyta > Magnoliopsida > Poales > Poaceae > Leersia > Leersia perrieri. The sequence goes on from CM002476.1 coordinate 7,515,676, forward strand.
TATGCGTTAGAATTTTCTAGAAAACTAAAGGAATACTTTTTTTCCTAGAGAATTTGAGGGGTGGCACATCATTATATTATTTTATTCTTGTATTAAAGATATGGGCCTGTTCGGAAGCCCTATATGGTGCAGCTGTGCTGTGCAGCAGCAACAGCGCTTGCAGCCAAGCTAGAGCAGCAATAGAAACTTGCCAACAAGCTGCAGGATTTTTTCCACAACACACGTCAAAACATTGCAGCCGAACTGCAGTATTGTAAAGCTGCCACTCATCTAGCGCTCCCAAACAGCCCCAATGAGCACGACTCAAGATACGGCGAATGCAGAACCAAAAAGAGCACAAACTGATTACTTGATCAACTATGTTTTAGAGCATCGTCAGTGTTCTGTTCGGTTCACGGTTCGCATGCGCGAAGATTTGTTTGCTAGTGTGGGTTGCTAGTGTATGCAGTCGATTTGATGGATCAATGGGCCCACATCTGAAGGAAAAAAATGGTAAAGTAAGCAGCACTTTGAACTTTTCTCTCTTGAGCAGCAGCAAATGCATATTTTATTCATCAAAGTTCGACTTCTGCGGAGAGTGCGAATTTTCCCTCTGACACATAAGCATCGGCTCACGCAGTGTACACGGTTCGAGTTTTTGCTTCTACGGTTCGATTTCTGTCCACACTAGAGATGCTCTTAGGTCCTACAAAACTGATTAGTTGATCAACTATGTTTTAGGTCAAGATGCTCGTTGGCAGACAAAAACAATGCACTAGACTACTGTTTCAGTAGAAGAATTTTGAAATTTACTTTATTATTCAATAATAAACAAAAGAGTGTGGAACAGGTACTGTATTAAATGACCAAAAAAAGTTCTTAGTAGTTTTAACTCAATTTTATAGATGCAACACACTGGCATCTGACTAATTAAGGAAAACAATCAAGTTTTCTACTTTTCCATTATTTAGCTTGACATATATAGAAAGTATGCAACTTCACGTATAGTGATTATTCGAATGAAAGCATTTCTTATTATAAAAAATGATGCTTGCTTAATAGAAATGGTGCATTCTATGAATATAAGGTTTAAAAAACTCGCCGGTAGCCAGAAGGAAGCAATTAGAGCAATAACAGACAGGAGTGATATAGATAAGCAGGGGAGAAAATACGGAAACCTAAAACATTGCATGTTAAAAATCAGAAGTAGTGCAGCAGATGCAACCAATACATACAGATCTACATATATAGGAGATGGTACCTCCCAAATATTGACTTCTCAGAGAATACGCTTGGATATTTATCTGCAGGCTGGTATAACAGAAAAGCACAAGAAGAATTAGCATACAAATCCTGTGGTATTTTTTTAGTAGATTTGCATGCCAACACAAGAAATGAAACTCGCATTTTACCCTCAGATCAGCAATAGAATGAACATGTATGCGTTCGTGTTCTTCACAAATATTTGTCATGCCAAGTATAAACATTAATGTTTATGACAGCAGAACTCCAAAATTTACACATAGCGCATTAAGTAATTATACTTTGTGAAATTTGCAAATAGGTTTAACAAAATTCATGATGCTTTATGATGTCAGAACAATCTATTTGTGCCTGAACAACTAAAATGTGAACTAAAGGCTGAATCAAGCAAATAAAAGTCCACTTGTATTGGTACAATAAGCAAGGAGATTAGGCGCACTTCATTTGAGACTTCTGTAGCTAGCCGATGGTAGATGGCTGCCTTTGGATTCTCAAAGAATACCTTGTTTGACATAGTAATCAGTTTTGGCTGCAACTGAGTGAAAAATTGTCAGGAAAATGTAACATTCAAATATTGTGCAAAATATGCAATAATGTACTGAAATCCTACAGGAAAAGAGCTTAAGAAAGTGCAAATTCATAGTGCTCTAGTTGCTTGATTAATTGCAGCCTCGAGGAGCCCTTGTCGGCTTGCCCCTTGCCACCTCTGTTGTAGTTGTCATTACTGAAAATTGCAAACTGGAACTGCATAAAACTTTTCAAAACTCAATACGAGGGGCATCATCCACATATATGACATGTTGAGGAGAGCACCAACCTTAACAGGTGCTCTCCATAATATTTAGGCTGGCATATTTTAGAGATGAAAATGTTTAGAGTTTAGACATAGGATACTATCATCTACTTGTTCCATACGAAGTTCCGTAGTAGATAATTTAGGCAAGATGTATGATGTAGGCAAATTAACACATGCTTGCAGCTGAGCTAAATCCTAAAGGAGAAAAGACACCAATCCATGTCATTTTTTTTTTTGCTACTTGATGCATACTTTCTCGACAACATGACATCAAAGATGGACCAGGTAATTGAAAAAAATTAATATTATTAGTGGTTTAACTCATATATAAATTTACAGAGCAACAAAACCACAAAACCAAATGCAAGATCTTACCATTTAGTTTTTTTTTACATGCACGCCAAGTGGGTACCTGTATCTCCTGCTCAAAGCACTGAAGAAGAACTGAACAAGAGGGAAAAAAAACTTCTTCACAAAACAAAACTGATGCCAATATGGTAATTAAATTGGAAACAAATGAACATGGTAATATATAAACGAATGAAGTTTATATTATGCAAGAGTATACTTGTTGGTGATATGGATATAGGGGTACCGCCTGGGGTGCCACCCGGAGGTTTGTCTCTCATTGAGCTGGGGTCTGGGGTACCCGGACCCCCAACGTTCCCTACCCGGACCCCCAACGTTCCCTACCCGCACTTCTCTCTACTAGGAGAAGTGCGGGGAGCGAGATCAACCGCCAACTGACAGCTGCTCCGTCGTATTTAATGTGATATGAGACACGGCTGTCAGCCCCTCATCATCATCCTTTTTGCCCGTCTTGAGGGAAAGAGGGGAGAAAGTCTTCAGCCTGTGACTGTGAACTGACCGTGCGGTCAGTGACGCACGCCCCTCGCCACGCTCGGTCACCGTCGTATTTAATGTGTTGGACGACTGCGCAGGAGAGAGGTAGCGAGAGCTGGGTCTAGTGTCACCCCTGGCCCAGTTGGTGGCCCACTGATAGGTAGGCCCCACTGGAGGTCAGGTAGATTGACCATGCACCTCGTCAGCAGCATGATGGCATCACCGCACATTCTCTTCACCTACTCTCACAATGTGGCGACAGGGGGAGGAGCGAGGCATAGCCCCTGACAGGACAAGACTATAGCTGCTTTCATATTGTTTAGCAGTAGGTTGGAAAATGTGAGATCACTATGGTGTCCCCTTGCACTATAAAAGAAGGCCCTGGTCCAACGAGAAAAGGAGGCTGAAAGAAGGATGCTAACATTCACTTAGAAAACAGCCACATCCAACTCTTGTAGCTCAACATCCTCCACATCAAGAACAAGAACAAGAGTATGGTATTACGATTCTCAGCGGCCCGAACCTGTATAAATCACTGCGTCTCCTATGCCACAAGCTCTGGCACACTTCTCCCTTCTTCCCCACATTTCTTACACCTTGCTTCACGCTTTAGCCCACACTCCTGTGCCGAACAACAAAGGGGGTCCCTCAGATCCCCGCTAGACGAGCTCACGCTCCGACAATACTAAATTTTAATATTATCTGACAATAATGTTCTAATCAACGCAATGAATGAAAGGACCAACCTTGAGGAGACGGTGACGGTCAAAATCCATTTCTCTGAAGGGGTGGCCTCTTTTATTGTTCATGAAATGAATAGTTGAAATTTTATATAACAAAAGGTGAGCAAATCATATTAATGAAAGATTATTTCTAAATCTGCAAAACTTGTTGAGTTGATCATATATAGTTATCACTACATGCAAGACAGTATCACAGCAGAGTTCTCATATAAAAAATTTTACAGCACATTTAGAAATATGCTCAGAAATCATCAACCAATGACGGATGTTGCTGCTTAAAATATGGATTAAGAGCAACTCCAACAGGTTGTGTAAAAGTATTTGGATAGTTAAATTTATACAAAATGTCCAAAAACATGCATCCAACAGAATGGCTATTTTGCCTTGCTCGGTATTCGGCTCGGTTAAAATTTTTCCCTGTTCGGCATCTACCAGAGCGAGAGGCACTCGCTTTTTCGCCCCTCCCGCGCGTGCGGCAGCTCCCTCCCGCGACCGCTCCACCGCCCTCCCGCGCTCCTCCCACGCTACTCCCGCGACTCAACCTTCCTCCCGCGCCCCAAGAGAAAAACAGTGGCACAACAGATTAGCAACTAGCAGTGGCCAGCAGCAGGAATCCAATGAGAACATCGTGAGTTCAAGTACCTGCGTCGGCAGCAAAAAATTGTCCACGGCAGGGACGGCACGACTGCTACCACCTACACCCTTGCGGCGGCAGAGACGCTTGATCTCCAAACTCTTGCGGCGGCAGCAAAATTGTAGACCAAGCCTTCACTAGTAGAGAACGGGGCGCCTATCCCGGTTTTCCAACCGGGACTACGCTCCCGGGATTGAAGGGCAGACCTTCAATCCCGGTTGAAATAACCGGGACTGAAGGTCAACTTTTAATCCCGGTTCGTAATACGAATCGGGATTAAAAGCCTGTCTAGCCCTGGCCGGGGAAGCAGACCTTTAATCCCGGTGTGTAATACGAACCGGGATTAAAGTTTGGATTTTCTGGATTTTCATTTGCTTTTATTTGCTTATTCTATTTATTTTCATTTAGTAGTAGGTTTATATATTATACGGTAGTAATGTACATCTTTACTTACTAATATATGTCGAGCAATTAAATATACACCGATATAGAATACTCGTGGAACTATATAGAATATATTAATATATACAAATTGTTTCGTATGAGACTTTAGGTTTATAATACACATATACAATGGAATGTTTTCCTCTTAATCGAAGTTTGGATCGTCGAGATCAATGTTATAATCAACACTTGCAGGCTCTAGTCTTCCATCGTAGTAGTGCTTTTCTTTCGGATCTAATACGTCGTCGTTAAGGAAGCCTGCTAATGCTTCTTGGATAGCTTTGTGTTTATCTTCTTCAGCGACCCGATCCCTCCTATACTCTAGCTGCGAAAGGAAAAAAATAATACATAAATTTGTTTGTGTATATATAAGTGAACATTAAAGTATTTAATGGTATTTATACATAATTTTGTGTGTGCATATTTTTACTTACATCGCTCAAAGCACTATATGTCTTTTGTCCACGTGACATGATGGACTCGGCGACGTAGAAGGCAGATAGGTTGGTTCCCTCCCGTTGCTTATAAAAAAACTTTAAAAGAAAATAATTAGTACATAAATTGAAAGGGATACAGAAACTGGTGCGAGCTGAGGAATAGTAATTACTTTGTTTGCATTCATACTAAGAGGCACCTTCTATTCACCCAGCTCTTTTGAAGTGAACCTTACCCAAACACTGCTCAGAAACATAAAAGAAATGAATAATATTTTTATGTATGCAGAAAATAACTTATTTTACCGCTGGAGCAAATCAAGCGTGTTTTGGTATAGGAACTGATCCTTCTGCATCGAGTCGTCTATTGTACAGCTGCTATAATCAAGGTTGATTGACATCAATATCCAGTAATTGCTGCATTTTTTTTTGCAGACATTGAAAAATGATAATTAAAAATGATACAAACAATTCATAAAATGATAAAAAATGATAATTAAAAATGATACAAGCAATATCTAGAATTAAAAAAAATTATAGAAACACTGATAATTAAAAATTTAAATAATTGAAACAATCGGCGGCCGTAACGCTTATGGAGGCCGGCAAGGCGTGGAGGTCGAGGTCCAGGTGGTGCGAGGGTGTTTTGGACAGTTCCTTGCATTCATAGTCCCGAACAAACCAACCTCGACACCATCTGTACCTCTCACTCTGTGATAACTTGATAATACAACACGCGAAAATTTCCTATTTAGATTCCCTAATTACCAAGAAATGACAGAGTATGAAATGCTTGAAACCATCCAGTTGTCTTGAACAGTTACGTGCATGCACTACCCCGAACAAACTAACTGGATGATCAAGCACTTTGCACTCTGTAATGACTCGATTACTTACTAATACAATACGGTATGTCTATAAATATTATATACTATCTTCTACTATATTTACTTCTTTTAACAAAATTTCCTATTCGATGACCAAACACTCCACACTCTTTGATGACTTAAATGGCTTGGACTAGCCTAAAGTCATACTCAATACAATGTCGATGAACTAGGCTTGAAAAAGATCATCTCAAATGAATAAGCTAGCTATTTCTTGCTCAACTAATACTCCGTAAACCACCTCTTATTTCTTTAAATATAAAGCATAAAATGAGGTCTAGTAAAAAGGTATAACGAGAGGAAGAATATGCGCACCTTACAACCAAAAACGGACGGACGAATCGATCGAAATCTCGCGAAAATGATGACGTCGTGAAGAACAAGTTTGAGCAAGAGGAAGAACTTGAGATCTTGAGCAACCAAAAATGGTCTCGGGGCTGTCAGCTGGGGAGGAAGGAAAGGGATATAAAGGGGTGGACAAATTAATCTCGGATCATGGCTCAAACCCGGACTAAAAGTCACACTTCAGTCCCGGTTTGAGATACGAACCCGGACTAAAGGTCGGGGGACCTTTAGTTCCGGTTTGAGACATGAACCCGGACTAAAAAATATTTTTAATCCCGGTTCGTGAGCTAAACCGGGATTAAAGGTCCCCCTGCCGGACACCAACCGAAGTAGCCATTGGGACACGGAGCTTTAGTCCCCGTTGGTAATACGGACCGGGATTAAAAAATATTTTAGTCCCGGGCCTAATTTTGTCCGAGCTAAAGCTCTGGATATTTGGCCCGTTGATCTTCAAACGGAAGCATGTAGATGAAGCCAAGATCGTGTGGCCGCGAGCAGATCAATTCTACGGCTCTGCGGCTGCGTATACGACCAAAATAGGAAGACGTGTTCCCTATTTGGTGGTTAAAATTCTGTTATGGTTATTAATCCCGGTGGGCCCACAACTAATGACGTGGATTATCCACCTATTTATAAACCGTTCCACTTTTTACATATCTCCATATAAATTTACATATGGATATTGCTAATCCGTTGGAGTTGCTCTAATTTGGGTAGCATAGTGTGTCAACAGAAAATAGTAATTGTTATGATTACATATAAGAGATATCCTCGATACTCCGAAACACGATGAATAGAAAGACATATCTATATGGATATGGAAGGTGTGCACGTCAGATGTCAGATGTCAGATGTCAGAGAAGAGGTTAGCATAAAGGGTTTAATTCTCAAAGACAGCCGGAGAAGAGACGGAATCGCGTGTTACCTTCCACGAGGCCGCCTCCCCAACTTTCTCGACAACCTCGGTTGCCGCAACGGGGGGAGCTGGAGCTGGAGCTGCGATCAAAGGACATCAGATTGTGAAGTGATTTGAGCAGGCATTACAAAACTACAACCCCAGGGCACCTTTTCCCTTTCCCGGATCAGATCAAATAGTACCCGCTGCAATAGGTTCTAACTATTAATCTATCGATGCGGGAGGATTGCGTGAAGGGAGACCAGCAAGGCAGCAACCTAGGAAATCCGGGGAAAATGCAGATAAAGATTGAAGATTGAGGGGAAAGATTCAGTACCTGGGGGATCAGAGGAAGGATTCGTCGCAGAAGCGGGCACGGTGGTGGCGTCGTCCCCGGCAGCGGCCGTTTCTTCGTGACGCGCTTTCTTGGCCGCCCTTTCACCAGTGGATGCCTTAGCTCCGGCCATCGCTGCTGACGGGAGTTGAAGGGACGGTGAACGGTCGTCGGAGTTTGATGTGCGAACGGAGAAGAGGAAGAGGCAAAACAATTAAAAGCGGAATGGGGAGCGTGGCTAGCCCAGGAGCGGCGGCCCCGCCTATAAACCCTGACGACCGGTTGTTTGAAGAAATTATTTTGACTTAAGTTCTAGATTCCATCAAAAGCTCTGATTAATATATCCTATATATTATAATGTGTAATACATTGCAATTTAAAGATTCATTCTCATAGTAATATTTGTTTGCACCGAGCCATTTTTTCTTCCTCCTTTCTATTACCAACTTGATTTTTTTTAGTCTGTACTAATCCTTTCTCTTTTATCTGATTTTGTCATGTCAGTACTGCACTTGAGCCTCAATTAAAGCAAAGGGTTGGTGAGTGAGCTTAAGCAGAATTAATATTTTTATATAACAATGAATTCCATCCCATCTCAATTAAAATACAGAAGGATTGAACCGCAACAAATTTTTGTTCACTGCTACGATAATAGATGGATATATGATCAAAATATCATATTTCTATACTTTTTATTCTTTTTTCTTTGATGTACTGTATTGATAAATATTTATTGATTGTCTAAGTAAGAAATTAAGAGTATATAAGTGTAAGTAATGGTGTTTTAGCTTTGAGATTGCAGTGGAATGGATTGAAATTTATAACCGGCATTAAAGTTTGAAGTGGTAGAGAAAAAAGTATGTGTATGGTTTAGGCTGTGTTTGGTTGGGCTTCCAACCTGCTTTTGCTTTTGTAAAAGCCAAAAGACAACCAAAGGGCAAAAGCCATACAGGTGCTTTTATCCAAAAGCAGCTTTTGCTCTAGTACAAAATTAAAAGCAGGGTCTCCCCTTGCTTCTAGCTGCTTTTGGGTCAAATATTTACCCACCTGCCACTGGTTACACAAAAAAAATGATTCGCTGGTTCTATTTTTTCTCCCGTCGCTCGTCCGCTTCCTCGTCGCGGCCCCTCTTCCTCCCCGCCGCTCCTCTTCTCCCCTTCCCCAGCGCCGCCGCTCCTCTGCTCCCCCGCCGGCGTCGTCACTCCTCTCCTCGCTGTCCACCGCTCATCTTCCTCCTCATCGTTCGCTGTCCCCTCTCCTCCTCGTCATCTCGCCGCTGCCGCGTCGGGCTACTCGCCTGGCGGCGACGGCCTGTCGGCCGGGCGGCGGAGGGCTAGGGTCGCCGGATCTGGAGGCGGCAGCT
>CM002476.1:7537125-7568270 GCA_000325765.3 Leersia perrieri
CGTTTGCTTTCTAAGCCAATAAAATACTTTCATGAGATGCAAGAGCTTTTCTCAGGTAGTAACGCAGATGGCTCTCTTGCCATGGACCAACAAACATGTTGTGACGTTGATAACAAATCTGATAGCAGTGACGACGACGGATTGAATGATATTTCCAGCTATGCACGTCCTATCGACATTGCTGCAGAAGACTCAGACACATTACCATCACCCACAGGTGCAGATAATGGATCTTCTGGTACATCTCGAGTTGGTAAAAAGAGACCAAGAGGTTCAAAGTCCCCAAGTAAGAAGCAACCAAAGCCTAAGAGCCGTTTCACAGATGCCACTGAGAAAATTAGCAATACAATGGAATGTTTGGTGAATCATCTTGCTAATCCTCCTCCACCCCCAGTGCCACAATTTTGTGACCCTTATGCTTCATTGTGGAAGAGGATTGATGCATTGCCCATTGGTACCAATGATAAGGTTGTTGTTGGAAATTATTTGGGACGCCAAGAGAATGAGGGGGTGCGGGGATTTCTTGCTGCTTCTGCTGACACAACTTTAGAGACTTGGGTGTACCAGTTCATGTGCGACCGAGATGGTGCGTAGGAAAAATGAATCCAACTGTCAACATTTGGGTATGTTGTTGACCTTTTGCTCTGTTGGAACAGCTGTACTAATCAGCTATATTGAAACCTTGTGAAATATGTTATGTCCAAACAAATAGTTACTTTTGGGAAAACACTATACTAGATGTGGGAGCACTAATTAGGTTATCTTGGATCCAGTTAATATGTCAGGTTCAAGCTGGTAGCATCTTTTTTGGTTTCGAGTACTGTCATTATATAGTGATGATTCAAAAGTACAAACTTTCTGCTCTAGTATGCTATGTAAATTTCTCTAGTGATGAGTATTGTTGCCCACCTGTGATATATTTTGAAGCTATGTTAATTATGTGGTTTGCTATATACATTTCCGTATTGGTTGAGTGTTGCCCTCCAATGATATTTTCATATGCTTTAATTAGGTGCTTTTGTATGTACTTCTGTACTGGCTATTGTATGCCATGTGTGGTATTTTGATTTATCTCAATTAATTGTTGTTGTCTAATTTGACCAAATATCTATTATTTAAATATGATTATGTTTAATTGGACAACCTACGTTATAATCTATTTTCTAATTAATTATTTGAATAAAACATACAACAACATGTTTTCATATATCCTAGGGTGGTAATCTCACCACCTAATTGGACGGAGGTAATCATATTTAAGTTAGGCATCAACCAAACAACAGCCATAGACTTTTGCCAAACTTGTGGCTTACTATGTGGGAGGGATCCAAACAATACCCTTAACAAATTTGCCACACTTTTGTTAATCAACCAAACAGCTCTAACTTACCACAAAGTTAGTCAACACCTCTAACTTACCACAAAGTTAGTCATGCCACAACATTGGCATATGTCTAATCTTAGTTGTGGCAACCTTAGTCACTCAACCAAACAACCCCTTAGCCTCCCCTCTACGCCCGTCGTCCGCCGCCTCCGTTGCCGCCTCATCCTGGTTGTCCTTCCATTGCATCCATCGTCCGCGTCATCTCGTGTCGCAACCATCGCCGTTCTTTACCATCATCATCTCCCTACTACTCCACATCTATGCCGCGTTGTTCCCCTCCTCTTATGCCACGGTCGTCCCCCTCTCTCTGCGTTTGTGCCGACATCGTCTGCCTCCAAGCCATCACCGTTTTGCGTGCTCGGTGGTGGGTTGGTGGCAGCCGATATTGCCCACTTCCTCATCTATTCTGCTCTACGGCACTTCAAATCGTCCGTACGTGCGATTGCTTGTTTCACCTCTGCTGTAAAGTATTTGTTACACTCCCAAATTTATGCCTTTCTCCTCTACCTCACGCACTTCATTTTTTTGCATAAAAAATTGGGTCAGGTTTTCACCTGATCTGGATCGCTTCGTCAGTTCGTCTGTCCCCAATTTTTCATGGTATTTATATTACTTTAACATTTTTAGATTTTTTTTTAGGATTGTTCTGTGTCCGGATCTGTTGTGTGGTAGTACATTGAGATGGTAACTTTACCTTCCTCTTCTTGACTAATCTGTAAGCCAGATAAGGTCATATAGAACTGAAGCAGCACCCGTAGTTGTCACACGTTGCATGATGCATGGGGACCCCAAACGAGATCTCCATATCCCCATAAAATTCGTTGATGGCCCTGGTGGTACTCCTTGGTTAGAGCAGTTTAGTTTTGTTATACTCCCATTAAGTCAAGTGTTTCTTTATGCTTTATATAGTTGATTAAAAGATGAGCATGTACGAGGACAATACTGCACCGTATAGAGCTCCCATTTCATATCATAGTAAAAAAAAATTAACACGAAAAATGTTAACAAGGACTGATTGAGTTTTATTTTACTTCCTGCATGAAAAAATTCCAGTTTTTATTTTCTTCAATACAACAGCTTCTGTTAGCTTTAAGAATTTAAAGCGACGACATGTGCTGCTGGTGCTACCTGTATTTGTCACCAATAATTATTGTTCTGAGCTTTTGTGCCTCTAATATTTACATATTATAGAAACCATCTGCTATTATACTTTGGGTGCATTCTTTTAGCTTTATATTGTTGATGCCCAATTTTCACCCCCGCTAGCCGTAATATCCCATTCCTTTCAAATTGTTACACATACTCCTCTCATTTAATAATTTCAGCATTCCATATTTGTCTCATAGTATTTGTTACCGTCAGGTTAGCCAACAGCTATTAGTCATGTATTACCTTGGTGTGTCCTGCTGTGCCCAGTAGTTCCTTTTTGGAAGCGTTAGGAAGTCTGAGTATTTACTGATTTATTTTAACAGGCATGTTCTATACACGAATTTGTATTGTGCATTCCCGATGGAAGTCTAAACATTTACGGATTTATTTTATTGCACTTTATGCAGGGATTCTTGCAGTAATGTCAGCTGCATCTTTCCAAACATTTGCAAGATAAATTTAAAAATTACAGGTAGGTGAAAGAAAACAATGGTACCTTGCAAGTTATAGCTTGATTACATTTTTACTAGATATCTCTCTTGCATCAAATTCTAAAGAAATTTCTTTTTTATGTAAGTCTAGATGGGGTGTTTATTGATTTCTTATATTTTGTTTTGTATTCTAAGCCCAGAACAGTAAAAGATTATCAAATAAGCGTCCTGCTCGACTGGCTGAAATTGGCTAGGCAGAATGATTTTTTCTATAAGAGCTGGTTAAGCTGAGTGAGTTTTTCTTAAGGGCTGGCTGGGCTGGCTGGAACCAGCCAGCCGAACATGCCCAAGACTTACATTACAGTATGACTGATCTATGAGTTCAAAATTTTACTTCAATCAATGAGCTCAAACACTTATAGCGTCTTCAATTTGTTGTCAACCAAGACCTACAACTATGCTAAGATCAAGCAGGACTTCCCATATTTCGTTTTACCTTTATTTTTGGCCTTTTGCAGATTTCACGTCTGACAGATAACATTGTGGTTCGGAGAAGTGTCTCTGGTACATGTAAAGATGGAATCAGTTTGGATTATAGGATCATATAATAATAGGATTCTCATACGAGGTTTATTGGAGGGTTTGAATTTTTAAGTCCATTACCAATGTCAGGTCTTATTGATCTTCCGTTGCTCCCCATATATGGTAAGGTTTTTGCTCTTGAATTACAATAGATTCACAATTTTACCATGCCAGTTGATTCGTAACGATATAATTGGTTTTGAGTTTTTCCTCTTATGTTGATGGTTTGCCCAACCAAATGGTTAATTTAGAACATGCAAAGATATTTGTATTGTAAGTTAAGTGAGCACTAGCAGCGTTAATTGCATGTATAGAGGGATACCAATTAGCTTGGTTTATTTCGCCTATGTATTTGTACTGTGTTCTCTTATACCTACAATTAGTGCAATATGGCATTGAAAATTTTAGCTCCAGATATGTTCATGTGTGTATATTGTTCCTATACAATGTTCTTAGTTCTTCCATCACATGAAAGTCATTTAATTCATACGTAGAACGAGATATTCTTTATTTTGGATTGATATGGTTCAAGTTTGTACATATTTCTATTAATAAAAAATGATTAATACTATTGGGGCCTGCTGGTCAAAACAAAATTGACTATAGGGCCTCCTTTGGTTTTTTGGTTGTTATAGTGGTACGATTTAATGGATATTTTTTTGTAAGATAGTAATCTTTTACATTGCCCGGGGTTCCTGCTAGTTTGATGAGAGCTCACAGCAACACATCACACTTGTCCCTTTCCTCTCACCTCTCAACTTGCAAACTTATATATGATCAACACAAAGTCATGCCTGGTGAAGAGGCTAAAGTAGAGTCTTCGAAATGAAGAGATTTTACTAAGAAAGCAAGATAATCTACATATAATGCCATCACAAAGGATGACACACCCGCTCCAGGAAAAGTATCAACAACGAATGCAATATCAAGATCGTAAAACTCATGAAACTTATTTACACAAAACTTTGTTGTGTGACAAAAAGGTTTATTCGACTAAAGTTTACATTATCAAAGTTTGTGATGGTGATATAATTTAATAAACAAAAGTTTATTTCATAAAGTTTGTGTTGATCACATAAACTTTGTGCTGCAGGTCAGTGAATTGAGTAGGGTATCACTTGAATGAAGACACACAAGAAACATAATAGGGCATAGTAATAATAGTTTTGCAATGTGTATGCATCGAGTGCCGCGTTGATATCATTTTCCATGTTATATGATAGTGTCAGCAATATGTAAAAGAATAAACATTGAACCCAGTTATTATAGGAATAATTAGTATGATAGGAGTTTTCAAAGAAAAATTATAAGACACCTGGATGTTTGTGATAGGAGCTTAAACATGATGGTGTTTGTGAAGGTGTTCAGGTAATTTGACATGGTTCCTGGTAATTCCTTTTCTTTGTGGTAATCTGGTTCCATTGCTTGGAAGAACAACATATTTTAGAATTGCAGGAGAAACATAGGTAATGAATATCCTCTAATTTCCATGTTACATCAGATGAAGCACAATCAATATACCTAAAAGTAACAGATTTGATGTAATACATATCTCTTCCTTCTCAAAAAATAAAAGAGAACACAACTTTTTTGTTTTCAACACATTACTCAATCGCTTTTCTAACAATATGAAGGGAAGAATATGTCATGTGTTCTGTCAAAGAGATTGAGTAATGTGTCTGAAACTCAAAAGGAATTCCTTAGCAATCCTGTCAATCGGCATTAAGAAAAGCATTGCCTTGAAAGGTATTTCTAACTTTCTTTTACTCATTAGTGAAGTTTATATGCATTTAAATAGTTTGGACATTTTGTCAGCTGCTTCTGTCCTCTACTATGTTCATATTTTTTCGTTATCTTGACTATATGTGGTAGCACTAGAATTGGCAATAGTTTTACTTCAGTTTTCTCTTTTGCCTGGACTATTCTGCTTGCTACTAAAATGAATCTTGTTATCTACTTCAACAACATTTGACACCTGATACTTTATAGGGGTGAAAATTTTTTGCACTCAATTTGGGCAAGAAGGTTGTAGCCTCGTATGAGCTTTTGTTACCCAATAGTAACATAGATTTTAGAGAGTGCATTTCAAATGCTGGTTATGTGGGGTAAGCGTTACAATAGCACAACATGTGGAAAACCAAAGTCGAATGAGCATTAAGCCATCAGCGACAGCCTTACCACTGCAGACAGTTTGGTGAATGGGTGAACAATCATGGATTTTTTAATAGTATACAACATTTAAATTTACAAAAATTGATCGAGAAAAAAGCAAGAGGCGTGGCCCATCACTAATGTAATTGAGCAGCAGCCTGTTGTGTTTACAATCAGCACTTCCATCTGAACATGCCCCAATGATTGTAAACACCAGCCAAGTTTATCTTCTTTCTATGTCATGAGGATGAAATATCTCTATTTACAGGATTAATTTTGTGTCCAGCGAAGGAGAAAAATAAGGTATATCATCAATATGCTTATACTTGATCTTATTGTTTCCTCTGTTCATATCAGCTCTGCAGTTTCAGGATCCTTCAAGGGTAAAAGATGCACTGAAATATTTATTTTCATCACTATTTTGGGTTCATCAGTGTACTATGTTTGTCCTTGTTGAATATTGTGCTGCTACAAGAACAAAGATATATAGAAACATGCTTACTGAATCATGTTCATTTTGCAGCCAGTGAATTAAAATCTGGGGTATACATATGCTGCAATGTGCCCATACTGGAACAACATACAATATTGCCTGCTCCTATATATATATGTCGTTCTCCTACTGTTTATCAGATATTCTCAATGCTTGTGATCAATCTGATCAGTCCAAATTGTTTAGTGTATTGGCAGAATCCGTAGAACCATATATGGCTTCTTTTTCTGTGTGTGCAGTTAACAATGCTTTGGTACCTTTGATGTGTGATGTTATATATGGTTAACACCATATTTACTTAGCCTATGAAAATGCTTTTGGTTCAATACTCTCCATATGCATATAAATGGTTATGCACGGGTGTTTATCAATATACACACTGTCATTGTTCATTTGGTTTATTTATCTCTAATTATCTCCATGCTTTTGATGCGTACAATGTTATAATCCAATTCCATGCACAATTTGGATAATCCTTAATTTGTGCACAGGAGGCGCAAGGGCGTGCCCCAATATCTCTACTTCTATATCTATAATCTATAACTATATTATAAAAATAAGAGATGTTTTTAGTCTTTACGCTTTGGTACATTGACGTATTTTTAACTCCCCACCATCCCTCCGCGCAAGGATCGTATTCGTTCATGGTCTCTTAAGTCTTAACTCGCGTACACGCAGACCCCTTCCGTGGCCAACTAGATTGCCTCCTGCATCCGTAGCCCCGGCCCCGGGGGGCGGTTTTCTTGGGGCCCCGGGGCTTGGTTTTTTCGGTTTCAGGCAGGCGGGTTGGTTGCCGGCGTTTTGGGTTTCCCTTGTTCGTTTTGCTTTTTTTGTTCCTTCTTCCTTTTTTTTTTTTTTCATTGTTCAAACCCCTTTTCCATTTTTCCTTTTCCCCGGGAAATTTATTTTTTCGTTGTTGGCTTTTCGTTTTTGCACGGCGGGGCCCCTTGTTTTAAGAAAAATTCTTCTAGGCTTCTTTTGTTGGTCTTCTTTTTTTTTGTTAATCGTTGGTCCGTCGTCCCACCTGTTGTTGTTGTTTTTTTTTTTTTTTGGTTTTTTTTGATTAATGAATTTTTTGGACTTTTTTTGAACGACGATGATGATCGGGGAGGTTTTTTTTCGGGGGGCACTGCTTTATTATTCTTTTTTTTTTCGTTTTTTTGGAGCATTTTTTGATGTTCTTCGATGATTCTTCTCCTTCTTTTGTTTTTTAAATTTTTGTGTTGCCGCGTGTGGTTTTTTTTTCTAGTATTATAAAAGTTGATAGTGTTTGCGGTCAAGCCGTTTGGTACGTCGTCGGAAATATTCTCTCCTGGGCGAGAGCGTGCGTGCGTCCGTCCGTCGTTTATGGCATAACCGGTGCAGGAAAGTCCGATCCCTCTCTCCAATCAGATCGTATTCAGCTAGGATAAACGAATGCTTCTTATGGGCCAGGAGTATATAAAGTGCGGAGCGCAAAGGCCCAAAGCTCTTTGACTCTCGGCGAACGAGTAATGGCCCAGCTAAGCTGGTTATGCACGAATCTCGCAGAGTATCAAGGGCCCTAAAAACTGACTGAAATCTTGCCATCTAGCAAAATCGTTATGCTTTCAAAATTTTGGATTATCAACAATTTATCAAATATTCCCTCTTGTTTTTCTAAATGACGTTGGTTAGTTTAAAAGTGAACTAACCATCGTCAAGTATTGAAAATTTGAAATACGGAGGGAGTACTTAGTTATATAAACAAATAAAATGGTATGTGTACAATTCTTCTTCTTGAAAAACTTATTACCCCAATATATATATATATAGCAAATCATTCCGGTGCAACCGAACCAATATTAATTAACTAAACACATAAACACGAAAACAGAATCATGGGACGAAATCTACATTAGTTCGACAAGGAATGTGGGGCACTGCCAGAGAGAGAGGGGTTGAGTCATATTTATATATAGCAAATAGCAAATCAATCTGTTGCAACCGAACCAATATTAATTAACTAAACACATAAACACGGACACAAAATCATAGGATGAAATATCTACATTAGTTCGATGAGGAACGTGGGGGCAGTGCTAGGGGGGGTTGGATCATATTTGATGCTTCGAGGCAAGGCCTACGGTGTGTGAGTCATGTGTCTTCGTCAACAGTCTAAACATTGCAAATTATATGTGTGACATCATTGGTTTTGCAGATCCATTAATTAGTTGGGGAATTCTTGTGATTCGTTAGGGGTGACATGAGCAGCTGCAGGGTGGTGACAGGTTTGGACTAATTGGTGGTTCTAAAGTAATATCTGCAAATCAGACGGGCTAAGCAGTTGCTTAAGTCTGTAGGTTTATATAATTATTGTTCATATTCTATTTGATTCAAGTTAGCAGTTATCAGCCTGCATATATTTCATTTTCAATGGTATCAAGGAATTTTCTCTTTTCGGTTAAGCAGCAAGCCTGCAAATAATTAGATTTAATATGTTAACATGATCCGAATACAGTAGCAGTGTGCCTATGTAACATGTACTCATGCATCTTTATTTTCCAAATCTCTATTAAGTTTACAATCTGTTGACAGTAAGGGGTTGTTGATTTTAGGACTTAATGAACTCAAATTTCTGTTGAAAAACATTCACAAAAGGACATAAAAGTAACTTATTCTTTTGTTCCGAGGCTATGACTATTCAAGCTGGAGTAAATATATAATCAACAAATTATGTACACGTGTTTTTGCGAATGCACTATGACAAAATTAACTCATTGTTTCAGAATTTCCATCTCCCCATGAGTGCTTATCAACTGCCGCTGCTTCCCCCCCACTGCAGCCGCCACCATCTCCGTCTCCATGACCCCTGAGCAAGCGCCGAGGTTGGCCAATCCAAAGCTTTGCAGCAAAATACTTCATGACAGTAATTTTGTTAGTTGGCATTTCGTAGTACAATCGGGTGGAGGATGGGACCTTTTTTTTCATTATTAATCAGACGGTATTCGTCTCTGCATTTGCCCTTTTAACTATACTCATGGAAATTTGAATGGCCTTTTTTTACCATGAAATTTTAATGTCCTTTACAATGATAATATGACCTGATCTTCAATTAATAGGTTTAGTATTGACCTGGATGATATGTATGTGACCTGAACAATAGACCAGCTTACCAGCTTGTCGCGACTCAACTTGTCATACAATCCAGTGAGCTTTCGTAAGAGCTGATATCCTCTGGCAGCAGCATTGTCACTGAATTTTAGGTATATTATTACCTGTGACCAGTACACTTCGTTGTTTGTATGCAATCTGAAGTACATTAATTAACTCAAACAAACCATAAGCTGATTATGGTTTAATGATTTAGGTGTGGATGCAAAGAGATTCATAATTGTCCCATTGTTTATAGATTTATTTTTCCATGATTGGTAAAAATAAGCACTTCTATAACTTTTTCTATGAACACCAACAATAGCTTTATTCCTTAAATTTTTTACTAAGGTGACTTAAGATCATCCATGCCAATCCTATACTTTTATTGAGAAGATCACAAACAACAATCTGGGCACGATCTTCTATCAATGTATGAATGCCAAATTTTTTTTTCATATATACAAACATATTTGAATTACTGCTAGCATAGCATGCGGACTATTTTTATCTCACATGTTCATCGTGGAGTTATGACTCCTATGCTTGAGGCAATCACGCAATGAAACAAATCCTGTTAGATAACGAATTAGGTGATCCTAAGTTATGATCAGTGGAATTCTGCCCATTCAACTTGGAGCTATCTCCAAATTTATCCCTTCCTATTTCATATTAGCCTAAGTTTTCAAAACACCTGCATTGGAAATTGTCATGCATGCCCATGTCCATCATGTATGCTTCCAATTTCTTGTTTGTGCTGTTTTAACACATCTCATGTTCTTTCCAGTTCATTTTGACTGGTGGAATTGAAAGGTCGCATTGCAGATATATTGTTTGATAAAATTGTCCAATAGCCTTTGAATCCACCAATGAATAAACAGGAATTATAGTTCCTCAAAAGATTAAGATATGGAAATGATCGAATGGTAAATATCTTAGTTGGGTTGGGTTAGTGTATACCATGAGTCTGTGGTTCCTACCGAATGATATGACTTTGGTGTGTTTAGTGTTTCAGCTCAACTCATGATTCCGTTGTTCAAACATGCAAAAGATCTGGATGTCTTGCATTAAGCTATTTATGTCATACTTTTATGCTTTTACACATGCTAGTTAAATGCCCATGCTTTGCTACGGGTAAAATATATATTAATTTTTGCAAAAACAAATGTTTTTTATGATATGTGTTATCAATTTTCCTATAGGAAATACTCACTTTAATTCGACTTTATATGTGTATATTCATCTATGTTTAACTGGTTTTTTAATATCATAAAGTTTGAGGGTAATTTATAAAATTGCAGTGAGAGTTAGTGCCTTGGTGGGGGTGGCATATTCACTACCACCACCCACCACCACTACTCCCCTTTATAGGAGTATGGAAACTGAACCTAGATGTAATTAACCATTTGTGCATGAAACACATGGCAAACATATTGAAAATGAAATGAAATGGAGCAGTATTATTGCTAGATTTGGTCCTCACATATGTATATCTAAACCATTCATGTATATCCTTTGTAGTTCGGTGTGCTATGAATTATGATGAAGTGCCCCTAAGGTTTATCTCCAATAGTAGACATAGTTGTTATTGCATGTTATTATTCCAATGATATATCCTGTTGTCTACATTACTTTCTGTCTTGAGATGGTGGCAAATTGTGGAGTGAAAGATTATTTTGGTGGCTCACTCACCATATGGTTGCTGTCTGCTACAGCTGCTGCAATAGTAGGACTGACAATGTAGATGCTAAGTTTATTTAGATTTTGTTCTTTGCTGGGTTGTCCATGCTAGAGGCTCTAAAATGGAGTTTATTTATATTTTCTTAATTTCATGTTGTAGTTTTTGGGATTAATATTTGTGAGCTTGTCTGGACATGTATCTGAGAACTGGAAAGGTTAAGGTTTGTAAAAAAACTTAAAATATATATCGTGGCCTTTTGGACGTTTACCTTGCATTATCAAATACTTATGTAGTAATGTAGCATTAGTACAGGCATATCGTTGAACAAATTTTGGTGATAATGTTTCCCTATATGAGTCGTGGGGTTTCTTTGGACTTCCCATTGGCCACCCAGATTTAGAGGAAGGGGAGAAGAGGGACCTCTGACTGCGGTGATTTCTTGTAAACGAGATTGTTGGCAGCATTGTCCAGTTTTTCTCATAAAATTAACAGTACGCCGGCAGCATAGTACCTCCGTCCTAGGACTTCTATGGTTTGAGCTAGCCAACGTCAAAGAAAAAAAACGGAGGGAGTACTCCCTCCGTTTTTTTTATATTTGACACCATTGACCTTTAAACCCAACTTTGACCATTCGTCTTATTCAAAAAATTTATGCAAATGTTATCTATTTTGCTATGAGTTGTTTTATTATTAAAGATACTTCGAAGATGAACTTTGTTTTTATATATTTGAATAATTTTTTTAATAAGATGAATGGTCAAAGTTGTGTTTAAAAGTCAACGGTGTCAAATATAAAAAAACGGAGAGAGTATATTGTAACGTCCTACTAATTCATTTTACTAAAAAAATTTAAAAGTATTACTTATTTCAGAAAACTGCAACTTTCTTCACCAAACTATCAGTTTGCTACAACATTAGTGTTTAATTTCAATTTGCTATAACAATATGGTTTTAAATTATTAGAAAACTATACCTTTTCGCTAATGTTGCAGCAAACTGATAATTTGATAGTTTGAAGAAAAAGCTGCAGCTTTATATGATAATTTCAAAAGCCATTGTTGTAACAAACTATAACGGGTTATCAATATTGTAGCAAAATGAGAGTTTGGTAAATAAAACTGTTGCTTTCTAAAATTTAGCTTGCGATTTACTTTTTGATATTTTAAGCATGACTTATCTTTTTATATTTATACTAATTTTAAATAATACGAATGGTCAAATGTTCAAGCAAATAAACAAAATCTCTTATATTATACAACGTAGGAAGTATTTTCCTTCATATGTTTTCTAC
Source organism: Leersia perrieri (assembly GCA_000325765.3). Classification (NCBI taxonomy): domain Eukaryota; kingdom Viridiplantae; phylum Streptophyta; class Magnoliopsida; order Poales; family Poaceae; genus Leersia; species Leersia perrieri. Next base: position 7,549,399 of record CM002476.1, read on the forward strand.
AAAAAAGAATTTGTAGATTTGTATTACTAAATAAGGTTTAAGGTTTAGCATGCGAGTTACTGGTCACCGTGGGCCACCAAACAGATTATATAAAAATAATCTGATTGTTGTAATCTGAAGAGTAAATTTCAGTTTGGGCCAGGTTTTTTAACCATGTTTTCATTTTGGACTACCAGCAATACAATACAATATTTTCACATAAGACTAGTTTGCACTTTGGACTACCCTATCTGCCATTTTCTTCTCATCTGGTTCCCCAATGGCTCCGTCATCCTCGGGAGCGGCTACCCCGCATGGTATGGCGTCGGCGCCATCGTCAAGTCATCACCCACTACAGTGATCCGGAGATCCTCAGTTCCTCACTAACATCAGCGTTGGCCTCAAGGAGGCCATATGGGCTATGGCGACATCAACCTCTCCGACTGAAACATCGAGCATACAATGTTGCTGCTCCCCATTAGCTTCCTCCCTCCCCCCTTCCTTGGCATCAGATGCAGCGCTAAAATCAATCAATTGTCTTCAGTTCTTCTCTCCTATCGGAGAGATGGTGACAAGAGGAAGAATTCGTTCGACTTGGAGATGATAATGACATTGCTTGCTGCTATTAATACGGAGTAATAGGTTACTTCTATTTCAGTTGGCGGTAACAATATTTTCTTAGCACCTGCCCCACCATCCCATGGTCGGCCTCGAGCCCTCGCCATCCTGCACGCCCTCTCCACCTCGCCCATGCCGGCACGACGCAGAACGTCGACGGCGGGGAAGATGTCCACCGTGCGGTCCTGCTGTTAGTCCACGTTCCTCCTCCTGGGTATAATCATCGTCTCGTACCTGAATATGCTGGCCTTGGTCATGATCGTTGTGCTGGTGATCCACTCCGGCGCCAGGTAGTCCACGTCTTGTGTATCGTAGTCAGCATGCAGCTGAAGTCACGGCCCAACAGCTTTGGCGAGCCTGAACTCAGCAACCTTGGCGGCAATTCGCGAACGCGTCGTCGAGGATAATGTTCTCCAGCTTGATGTCGCAATGGATGATGCAGTCCCTGCACCTCCGCGTGGAACGGCTTCTCCCCTATAGCTGACGAACATCTTCACCGCCCTGACGATTCATGAAGTTTCTGGTGCACGATGGGAACCGGAGGAGAAGAGAGAGTGTGGTCCAAAGAGCAAATCAGGTGAACCTGGCCTTATGTGAAAACATTGGATTGGGGGTAGTCCAAAGTGAATCTATGGTCAAAAAAAACATAGCCCAAACTGAAATTTACTCTAATCTGAATCTGATTGTTGTATTGTAACTTGCTTGCCCATTGCAACGCACGGGTATAGATTATATAAAAATAAAACATTCAGTTTTTTAAGTACGCTGATACAGGACAACGACCAAAGGGAAATCATTATACAAAAGATTACTTGTTATCTACTACTATGTTGGAAGTATCCTGAGCCATTACAAACACTAGTACTAATCCAAGGCATCGATGACTCCATCAGAGGTCCACGAAATATTTATCCAAAGCGTCGGATGGCAATGTTCCCATGAGACTGAAAAGATAAGAATAAAAATTAACTCAACAAATTATCTCATTGGGTGTTCAAACAGGTTTTAGCACTATTACCTGTATAAGGCACCATGAGCAGCTTGGATCTTGCTTTTTATCACATCAATTGGAGCAAAAATTTGCAATTTAAGATCTCCCATTAATCTGCAAAAAAGGGCCATCAAGACTGGTGGTTTGTTTTTGCTCTTTTTTTGGACAACCTTTGGGGAGAGATGGATTTGTTCATGCAATATGAAAATAGTAATTTTTTGTGGCCAAGTTGCAGAAAGTTGCATATACTTTTAACAGTTGTCACTTAACTATAAGTATGATATTAATGTTTTACAAAACTACTATGCTATCAATGAATCATCAATTCTTACGTGTGAGTTCCACTTGCAGGATGACATGGTTAAAGATGCTCGACAATTGTCATACGATGAGTTCATATTCGCTATGGTAGATAAATATTCAGTTGAGAATTGACACGATTTGCTGATAGTGTAGTTTTGTATAATACTAATACCATAATATATGTAATTAAGTGACAAGTGTCAAATTGTGTGTGGTTTTCTGCAATTTGGACCACAAAACATGTGATTTTGTGAAATTTACTCATAAAAAATATATTTACCGTAAGGATTCCGAAAAGGCAAGAGAGCCACTGCCATCATTTAAACCATTTCCTGCATCCTACGTCAAGATTTTACAATGGAAGTCCAGTATCAATAATCTAAAAAATAGAGAACTACTAAGCCATTGAGAGTAGTTAGAAGTAATGGATTTTTAGCTTGAGGAAGTAACTAGCAAATGAACATGGACACTCTTTACCCTGGCAATGTGAAAATCCAGGAGAATATGACCAGAAGGGAGCTTACTGCTTGGATTTTCTGATTGAGAGATGACGCCGAATCAGAAAACAACAATGGCATACTCCAATTGTACCTTCTGCTCAGTGATTTCATGTGCATCTCTACAAAACATATAGGCATTATTTCGCATGCCTCTGATCAGGATCATGCTTAAAGTGACCCATAAAACAGTCCAATATAGCACCAACAAATTGCAAATCACATAGTTCTAGCGGCCAGAATTTTTCTTAACATACTTAAAATAGAATTTTCTTGCTCCTGGTATAAGTTCAATTATATTTGACCAAAGAAACTGAGAACAGGTTTAATAAAAAAAAAAGTAATTATGCAATAGACAGGACAAGAGTGATAACAGGTATTAACATCGGCACACATAACGACAGAATCAAGACATGGGGTTATATCAACACTCATGCTTGCACGTCTATGTTGTGTCATGCATTATTCAAAATATTGTCATAAAAATGGTATCATCAGAACAGACTTATCAATTACCTATATTCTGGAGCTGCTCCAATGCAGCAAGAAGATTGTTCTCTACCAACTGAATCTTTCGCCTGGTATAATAATTCAACAAGAGCAGCAAGTGGCATGTCAAGATACAGCATATTAGCATTAATTAGACAGCAAATGTGTAACAATAACGGCTACAAATTACCTGTTCGTGCAACCATCCAGTACCTTGGTCAAGTGAGTATCTAAAAAAATAAGGGCACAACAAAACTGTTAAGACCACTCTTCATTGCATCAAAATGGTTCCCATAATTAAAGAAACAAAGAATTAATATAGTTGTACATGTAAGTAGAAAAACACGTATCGATAAGATTACCTGGAGCCTTGCTGAGGTGCTTGGGAAATTCAGATTGTCGGTAGACAGGGAAGTCAGACAAACCTTCCATTGAAAAGGGTGAGATTTTCTCCAGCTTCTTGTTCGTAATGTTGACAGAGAGCACCCAACCACTTGGGCTGAAAGCCTTCATGGTGGCAATCATATAAACAATATCGTTGCCACAGAAATCCATTGTGGGGAAATAAGTCACCGCATTGTTCAAGGTGAGCTTGTTGTTATCCTTGGAGTACAACACGTCAGGCAAAGATGCCGGGCAAAACATGATGTCAGGCGATAGCTCGTCAGAGTATGCGGTGCCGCATGGCTCCCATTGGCATTGGCATTCATGATCTGAACGAACCAACCTCTTGAACATAGTGGCCTCCCATCGAAAGTCCGACTGCTCGTCATGCAGCTCCGGGTAGCCAATCTCAATGAACCTGAACCAGCCGTCTCTACAGATGACATGGCGAATCGTTTCCAGAGTAGGCAAGCAATCACTGTAACCCACACTGAAATTGTACCTATAGTTGATGGGCATCAATGGGGGCAGTTGGATCAAGCGTGTCTGGGGTTGTTCTTCCCCGGCGACCGAGTCGAACACAAGGATACCATAGCGGAGATCAACACAGGCCATCGCTCCTCCGCCAACAGAAAACACCTCGGAGGGACAGAAATCAAGGGCCAGACCGCCCGGCGGCCTTGCGACCTTAGTGGTCCACGACTTGGTCTGAGTCGAGAACACACGCAGGTGATAGGTTTCCCATCTGGGGTCGACGACCAAGCAATGCTCACCGCCGTCGCAGGATAATACGCAAGTAAAACGGGATAGGTTACAACCATTGACCGACGGGGGGTGGACGAGCTCGAGCGACGGCACCCCGGGGCCGGACCTGTAGATGAACAAGTCGGACACATCTCGCGGCCGGTAAAGGGGGTCGGGGTAGGTGACGCGTACGAGGACGAAGGCGCCGTCCGCAGCAACTATGAGGGGATGATGCCCACTGGCCGTGGGATTCAGGCCGGGGCATTGGACGACGCAGCGGGTGAGGGCGGGCGGATCGGCGGGAAAGAAGGACACCTCGATGGGGCGGCCATCACTCGTCTCCGCCGCGGCGGTGGTCGCGTTGTTGCTGCTGCAGCAGCGGCTGATGCGCGCTACCTTGTCGAGGAGTACCCGCTCGGGAAGTCGTCGGAAGGCTGCTGCGGGTGCCTGCATCTGCGGCGATCGGGAGAGGCGGCGAGGCCACTCTACTCGATCTTCTTTCTAGGGGGTGCCCGTTGCTGCTGGGCCGTGGCCGGGATTTATTTCCTTCTACGGGCGGCCTACCCTCAAAGACCGAGTGCGAGTCGAACCCCTAGTCCCCGAATTTTGTTATTTTTATTTTTATTTTTCAAAAGTTTCATTAAAAATGACAGTTTCAAAATATTTCAAGAATATACTCTGCTCTATAGGTTAAGGAGTAAATACTTCACCATAAATTTAAGATGGTGTATCACAGAACTATAACTAATTTTATCACAAAACAAAATTATATGCTTAAGACAAACTACCACAATAATATAGATTTAATATTGAAATTATTACAAAATTATTTATTTTAGAACAGGACCGTTAGGCAGGCAGTGCGGCTGTCTAAGGTGCATGGTCGGCAGGGGCCCACCATCCACAACACCCCAACCCCTGGCCATCTTCACTTTAAAGTTCAGACCATTTACTTAGTAGGAAGGCTAAGAGGTACATAACCCAATCGGCTAAGGTCAATCCCAACACCTATGACCATAACATGGCCCAAGAGCTGAGCGACACTGCGACATAACTAGTAGACCTCCGCTGCTGCATGCCCGCATCACCTCCTAATCACCGCGACGCCGCCTCCGCACTTCGGCCAAAACCACATGGTATCAGATTAAAAAAGACGAAAAAAAAACTATGGAAGCCGGAAAGGATTAGGAGTAAGGATCAAACTCAAAGACAGCATGTGCTAGACCGAACCCTAGCATCTAGTGAATGCGGATTGCGGCAGCAACGAGCGAGTCGGTGAGCGGGTTGGGGATTGGTGATCCACGGTGGAAGGAGGAACCCTTTTGGCTTTCGTGTGGGAGTCTTTCGGCTTCCGCATCGCCTATGATCTCCATGACATGTCGTCGTTGTTTCCGGTATCTCTTGATTGTTTGTATCATATTAATGAAAAGGTAGTTTACATTATATTTAGAGCTAAAAGGACTCTGTTTTAGAGTTTAAAATCCCTACCTCTAATGTTGCTTGCGCCTATAAGCACCGTTGTTTTCTTATTAAAATGGTGATAAAAGTTTAGTTTATGTTAATTTTTGTACTAAATCTGTTGTGATACTCCGTCCTAAATTTATAGTTTTGTTACAAATTTAGTACAAAATCTGTAGTGTCCATTAATATAGATAACCATTATTTTAAATCACTATATCTTTCCAAGTATTTTTTAAAAATGTTATTTTCTATTTTAAATTTAATAGAACACCCACACATCATCCCTCTCATCCCCCCTTCCCTTCAACATAGGCGCATGGTGTAACATACCATAGTATAAACCATTAGCTGATCGCGGGGTGAATTTTTTTAAAAAATTTGAACCGACATACAAACTCGATCACCCTAGGCTCAACATGGGGTTAGGACCAAACAAGTAAGGTAGGGATCGATTATTGTCCTAACCTAGCTCGACCAGAACAAGAAAACACAACGCGCGAGCCCTTTAAACTGGGACTCGACTAGGTTGAGTAAGTATGGAAGTCCACGAGGAACTACAAGATGGAGAAGTGCAAATCTCTACGACTCACCTATACAGCATGTAAAACCACGACAACACTTGGATTAATTTGGAGTTAATTAAATATAGTTGAACTAGATGGGACACACGAGGCAACTTTTGGGAAATATTAAAAAGAGCATGACCAAGTCAACTAAAAATAAATTCAATTATAAAACAATCATCATGTGTGTGCTTGTTTCATTTTCATTGTTTTTGGATCTCTTTGCATTACATGTTTAACCATATACATATAGGGCCTGTTTGGGGGAGCTTAAGATTCTGAGAAACAGCTGTCTGGTAGCCAGCTTCTGAGAATCTGGAAAAGTTCTGAAACTCAGCTTCTCTAGCTTCTGACTTCTTAGTTCAATTTTCAGAATCTGTAACTACAGCTTCTCAGAAGCTGTGAACCGTTTGGGACAGCTTCTGTCAGCTGCAGCTTCCCCATAAGCTGCAGCTGGCAGAAGCTCCCCCAAACAGGCCCATAGCGCCTTGACTAACCAAAAATTATTAGGAGCAAAATTAGGAGTCTAAAAATCCTGGAAATTTTCACAAAATGAACTTCACATGGAGGGTAGGCAACCTGCAATTTTTGAGAATTTTATCACCTCACTTAGTACCTTGATGATCTACTTTAGAATCCACTAAAATCTAGAAATTTCAGGGCTCTGATGCAAAACCTTGGGCATTTGCCAAAATTCAACCAAACCTGTTTTAATGAAACCATTTCAACCAAAATGTGTACCAACATGTGTAGTACAAACCCTAGCATTGTACTAGGCTAATTCTTTCTCTAGCTACCTTAATCTCTGTATTCAAAACTGAATTCCATCACTATCTAGAACTTAGAAAATATTCTAAGTCTGAGAACTCTAACAACATTATCACATGGTCACTTTGCTCAACCACATAGACAAACCCCAAAACCCTAATGGCTAGTTCCTTTTAACCAAGTTGTTGTGCATACACTAGAGAGGCATGAGAGCCCAAGCTTCAACAAATATCAGCCACCTACAGTAGTTATTAAGCAAGGGAGGGAAGAGAGATGGCTGCACAATGCTCACACCTAGATATTTTAGCTTGTTTCTTGCACACGAAGCCTGCCAGTGGGCCCCACATGCCCTGGGACCCACCTGCCAGTCCCAAGCACCGCCCCAGCCTATGGGAGAGCCGGGAGATGAGCCACGCCTCCTCCACACGCGCCATCCTCCCTATTAGAGTATATGGTAGTTAGAGATGTATTAGGATAGGATTGATTTGTATGGACTGCTTCCAAATCTGTAATCCTTCCTTATCTCTACCCATGTATCTCCTATATATACCGGCCCCCGAGACTCAATACAACAAGTCCAATATTCCACAACCTATCCCTCTCCCTATTATTCTTACATGGTATCAGAGCGGGCGACCTAGAGCCGCCACTCACGCTTCCGCCGCCATCGCCCCTGGGAGGGTTCCGATCTCCCGGGGGCGGCCACCTTCGTTTTTTTTTCGTCGTCGAGTTTGTCTTCGTGTCGTCGTTTTGCTTTGTTCGGGATCAATCTTGATCTCCTGGACGGGCTTTGTCATCGATTTGCGTAAGTAGCAGCAAGTATCTACCTTCACCGTCGTTGAGAGGACGATTCCTTCTAATCGACGGCCACCGTGTCCCCTACTCCACGCCACTCCTGCAGGATGCCACCATCAGCGCCAACCGGACCCGACACTGGTTCCTCCACATCATCTGCCAGCCGCGACTCCCTCTGTGGACCGATCTCTGCACGAGGCTGCCGACGCCCCACCGCCGGGCCCCTCCACCGTGTTCAGGATCTGGACCTCGTTGGCTCCCTCCAGGATGTCGCCGCCCAAAGCCCCTCCCCGCCGAGGCGCGTCACTAGCTGGTCCGCTGGCTCCCGCTGGTTCCCTCGTCTTGATCTGCTCGTCGCTGGTTCGATCTGCTCATGGCTCTATGACTCCCTTGGCTCTGTCTCTCTGATCTCTGATGAGAAGATAGGAAAGAGGTGGGCCCGTGAAGTCAACACAACAAGTTGATTCATGCTTTCGTGAAGATCTAGACAAAGCAAACGATGCTGAGCTGCTGCTATACGTGAATTATTTCTTTCTCCTGTTCAGTCCAGAACGGATTTGTGTGGACCACCGCCTCGTCGACATCTTCGCGTGTTTCTACATCGACATCAGCATCGACCCCTCACCGTCGTCGTCTCGTCTCGTGTATGGTCGGATTGATCACCCGACGGAGTGCACGAGTATGACAAGTTTCTCCACGATGTTCGTCCTCAAGCACGTCCACTACGCCATCAAGCACGTCTACTACTTGTCGTCACACGCCGCTGCATCGACATGGAGCTGCCGTTGTGTCACCCCCTCGGGTCATAACGTCGTCGCTCTCGTCTTCACTGCCGTTCACGCGTCGACACCCTCATCGTCGGCATTGGTCGTCATCAGCCGTCAAGTTCTACTTCGCCTACTTCGAGCACCGCAGTCGTGTCTTCCTCAAGCTGCCACTGTCGCCACTCTAGCCCGGTGGTCCAGCTACCTCTACATCGGCTACCGATGTCGCCTTCGCGTCGTCGGTCCTGCTGTTTCACCTTCGTCTTCGATCGCTACACCTCGTCGCCTACGTCGGTTCTTCCTTGACTACACTTCGTTCTTCTCCGACAACTGCGTGCTGCTCCAGTATCTCTCCCTCTACGCCGTTCTCGCGCCGCGACTGTCTCGGAGGCCTTCTCTGCTGGTAACCTCTAACATGGCGCAAGGTTTAAGCTAGTCGACTACCTTGCCCACACGGTATTGGCAACATCGTTATGCACATTTGTCCCGAGTCGTCCACAGGTTTGGCACACCCGGCGTGATCGCTCATCCTCCACGGTTTGACTGCATCGGCTCTTCGGCGTCATCTTCCTCAACGATTGCCGCGATAGCATCACCGTGTTCGTCTACTACGCATCCTCGCGCACATTGGTCCTTGGCGTCCTCCTGTGCGTCCACGACCACTTTATGGCGTCCCTTGCACGCCTCGCGGCTTGGCTGGTTTGCTCATCATCGGCACCGACTTTGGCTACATCGACCATGGCTACTCTACGCGCGGCTACCACGACCACAACTTCGTCGGCTCCTTGCTTTGGCTACATCGACTATGGCATAAAGGGCTATCACCTGTTTTGAGCTCTCTCGACAGTTTCTTCTCCAGTCCAAGTGCTCGCGTTGCTTACGCTTGGACTGCGGGGAGATGTTAGAGTATATGGTAGTTAGAGATGTATTAGGATAGGATTGATTTGTATGGACTCCTTCCTTATCTATAATCCTTTCTTATCTCTACCCATGTATCTCCTATATATACCGGCCCCCGAGACTCAATACAACGAGTCCAATATTCCGCAACCTATCCCTCTCCCTATTATTCTTACACTCCCCTCTGCCGCTCTAGAGAAGCACCACGTCGTCGTCAACGTGTCGACCATCTCCAAATAGCATGAAACTTCCCTAGGACGTGTCTCTGACCGTTTACATTGCGTTCCCATAGTTGCCCTCATCTGAAACCCTAAGAAACAGTGCTGCCTCATTCATCTTCCTCGGCTCCGGCAGAAATCCCACCATCGCGCCGTTGTCCGGGTGAGCTTCCCCGCTATTGTTCCACACCGCCGTACTCTTCTCACCATGCCTGACATCCCCATGCATTTTTTTTCTTTTTGGCTTTGATCGAGCACCTGGCGGAGTTGTCGTTCTCGCCGCCGGACTTCCAGATGCCGCTGCCAGGACATCGTCGTCCCTGACACCGGCGCGGACCATGAAGTCCCATCTCACTTCACCACTAGCATCTTCGCATCAACGGGAGTTCTCAGGCGGGAGGAATCGAACCCTAGCGCCACGTACGCAGAAAGCGCCGTCGCCCCCTTTCCTCACCGGCTGAGCGCCGCCGCGGCCGATTCGTTGTCATCGATGAGTCCGAGTTAAATTCCTCGCGTAGGAAGCATCTGTAGACCCCATGTAACATCTCCAATGCCTTGATGTTGTAGATCGTTGAACCCAATCGGGCAATCCTGATCGTCACCGGTTTTCTGCCGCCGCAGGACATCTCCTCTCGCTGCTGGCGTTGCCCGAACCTTCCCGTGCCTGAACGCAGCCCTGGTAAGTAACCTGGAGTACACGAGATCCATATGCATGCACCGGATTGGCCTATAGTCGCTTCTAGCGCTGCTGTGCCGTACAATCTGAAAGTTGCCACCGCCCGTGCTCGTCGGCGGCGGGACTCCGGGCACCAGAGACTACCGCACCACCACCATCAGATTCGCATCGACTCCCTGCACATTTTACCCTTTAGCCACGTCCCATGATTTTGCTTCGTTCGCCGCCGGAGTCATCGGCAAGTTCGTCGATCGCCGATGCACAGCCGCCCGTGCCACCGCGACCGCCGGCAGGAGGATTCCGGCCACGGTTTGCCACCATACTACCTTCCCTAGAGTTGCCAGGACCTCATCGAGCTTTGCCGCCGCTTGCGCCGCTTGCCGCCGGCCGGCCAGCCGGCCCTTTGTCTCTATGACACCTGGGCCCAACTTAATTAGGCGCGTGAGAGTTAATTAGGGATGATTTAAAACTTGCGAGGACCTATTTGAAAACAGCCAGTCACTGACCGATGGACCCAAGGACCTAAACGCAAATAATTAAAACATGAAGAGCTCTTATAGAACCCCTCACCCACGTGGCAAGGGTTGCGGGTTAAACCCTAGCTTTTCCAGGGGGCTTTCTGAAAAACCATCACAATGACATGTAGGCCACCAGCTGATTTGAATTTCGAAATGAAAAGAGAAAATGATTTCAGTTAAGCAGAAAATGTGATCTAACTTAAGAAATTCATAAAAAATCCATTCCTACTCCAAATGCTACCAACCCAATTTTGTTAGATTCATAAAATAAAATCATGTACTATTTTACTGTAGAATTAAATATGGTACCTTTTGTACAAGAAATATCTCTAAAATTTGTGTAATAGATAAGTGGTACAAAATGCACCTAGAACTTGAAATATTCATAGTAAATTTATCCTAGTTGCTAAAATTATGAAACGTTAGGCTTCTGAGATTTTTCTCTGTACAGTAATAGCAGGAGACTTCTATGTCACTTAATATTTGATAGCTTTATTTAAACATACAACCTATAAAATTCATAGGATATTCACCTTAGCTTTAAAAATGGTGAAATAAAATTTGTTGGACTCTTGGAGCCCTCCTCTGTTGGTTGATAACATGAAACTTTCCACCTTGCTATATGTTGATATTTAATTATTAGAAACATAGTCTCCAGCAATGGCGCCAGAAATATAATGGTTATCTATGCGTTTGACTATCACCACCGGCCTATCAGGAGATGTCGTTGGGTGTGTTGGCCGATGGAGTACTCCGCGCGCAAACACGAAGGTCTGTTAGATCTGTTTAGCTCCAGTGCAGGTCCTAAATGTTCAGGATACGGGCGTGCCAGTCAGTTTGATCCTGCAACTGACAAGATGATTATAGTTGATCGCCAAGGAGCCTGATCGGTTATCGAGCCGATGGGATGAAGCGCCTTCAGGTGATTTTGTTGATGACCGTCCAGGAGCCGATCGGCCGATGAGCCGATAGGATGCACTTGTCATAGCCGATTGTAGATAGAATATTGACGGTAATCGATTGTATGTTAGACATAGATTCAAGCAAACAGATAAACAAGTGAGCTCAGTAATAGTATCGGCTATAAATAGGATATAACATGAGAAGTCGATACAACACTTAGATCTAGTTGTAAGATAACCCAACGGCTAAAACCCTGATGGAACTCCATACGCCGCCAACCGATACACCTAGACTGACCAGCTCTAGTTTTAGCCCAAAGGATCGAACCCAACCGAGACAGCTTGCGCTAAGATTATCGCTAACCGATCTAAGCATACCAATTAACAGAATATATAGTGGTGGATACATCGTGTCGTATTAGCCTAGCCTTGATACATCAAACCGATAGCAACCCGATTAGAATATTGGACCGAACCGAGAAAATCCCAACCAGCACCTCAACCAGAATATCAGACTGAATCGAGAAAGTCCTAACTAAGATGAACCGATCTTGAAGTAGCAAGCTGATCTATAAATTGGACGATGTATATGATACGCGGCATACGCATCAGTGAGCCGACACGCATGAAGTTTGACGAAACTTTCTACCTGCCGTAGTTCGGACTTAACCGATGCAGCACGACCCGATAGCACAGTCTAGTCAAAAAACTAGCAGCGCCAGGGTGGCGATGCGCCGAAAGTGTATTGATCGTTGGATAGATTGTAAAAGGACCCCTGGCATATAATGTATACCCTTGGGTCGACCAAGTTCTAGTAGGACATGACTCACTCGGCTTGCTATATGCAGCGTTACATGAAAGGAAACTAGGACTCCTGGACTTAGAAAACTAGGAAACCGATAGGCTTTACTTAGACTCCTTCCTAATTACATAAGGAAAATAACTAACACATGCCTAATTAATAGTTAGAATTAAATTGCCAATTCGCAATCTTCATGATTTCTTCCCGATTTCGGCCTCTTCTGGGTATCTTCCATCGGCTGCTTTTGTTGACTGAATCCAGTACAGAACCTACCAAATTTTGGTGTCAACAATATCCTATTATGACACAGCTATTCCTAGATTCAACACTAACCCCTTTAACATTGCACTGTGTCCATCCGGACTCAACACCTCCTTGGTACTTCGCATAGTTACTCCGGACTGCCGAGTTACTTACGATAGTCTGTCATAACTATCCAACCGAAGCTAGATACGGAGGTTCACCTAGCCCCAAGAAAGTGTGTGTAGTGCTATCTACAACGGGGAAGACACCCTGTCGGTGATATGGATATAGGGGTATCCATAGGAGGCTAAACTTGGTTTGTCACCTAAAGGTCCGTGTCCGAGGGAGGAGTCGAGGTAGCCTGATGCCTTGCCCAAACATAGGGGCTAGGTTATCGCGGCAGCCCGATCCACCTCGGATCTGTGCACGAGGATTACGGCCACTCGGACCCACGCGGCGTGCCCCTGTAGGGATCGGGCCCTGGGTCCGGCAAGGAGGCCACGCCCCGCAGAAGGGGTTCGGGCCACCTGAGGCCACGTGGCACACCCTTGAGTAGGGCGTGCCCGGAGGCCTGCGGGGAGGCCACGCACCGCAGAAGGGGTTCAGGCCACCCGAGGCCACGCCCCGCAGAAGGGGTTCGGTCACCCGAGGCCACGTGGCATGCCCCTGAGGAGGGCAAGCCTGGGGGCTTGCAGGGAGGCCACGCGCCGCGGGAGAAGGTTGGGCCACCCTGACCCCCCCCGGCACGAGAGACTCGCACGTGGTGCACCACGTGTATGACCATGACACGCCCCCAACGGCCAACCACCGTATTTAATGCGATTAGAGGGGTCTGGCGCCTGCCCCCTCGCATTTACTGCGATGTGAGGCGCGGGTGACAGGCCCTCATCATCACCGCTTTCTCTCATTTCGAGGGAAGGTGGGGGAGAAAGTCTTCATCCTATGACCGCGACTTGACCGCGCGGTCAGAGCGCACGCCCCTCGCCATGCCTAGTCATCGTCGCATTTAATGCGTTGGGCGGCTGCGTGGGAGGGAGGCAATGAGTACTTGGTGCTTGACGCCACCCTGACCCGGTTTGTGGCCCGTTGACAAGTAGGCTCCACTGATGGTTAGGTTGGTTGACCATGCACCTTGTCAGCAGCATGATGGCCACGCCGTCCGTTTCTTCACCAACTACCGCAACGTGGCGACTGGGCAGAAGAGAGGCATGACCCCTGACAAGACAAAGCGGGAGCTGCTCCCGTAGTGTTAGCAGTGAGAGTTGGTGGCATGCTGGACTACTGTGGTGTCCCCTTGCACTATAAAAGGAGGCCCTTGTCCATCTTAGAAAGGGTTGGTGACTGCATACTTCGATCACCCCCCACAATCCCCTAGGGAAGAACTCCATTCTAGTAGTTGAGAAATGGATAGGTCGAAGAGTTAGATACTCTGATTGTTACACAAAAAACACCATACCAAATTCTTGTAATCATCCCTCCACCATCAAGAACAAGAACAGGAGTAGGGTATTACGCTTCCCAGCTGCCCGAACCTATATAAACCACCGTGTCTCATGTGATTTCTGTTTTTCTTCCATCTTCCCCACCTTCCTCCTCTTCTTGCCTCAGGCCTCAGCACCGCACCCCTGTGCCATACCAAAAAGGGGGTCCCACGGATCCCCGCTAGATGAGCTCACGCATCGACACACCCGTACCAAGCTGTCATCATTGGCGGCCCACAAATCACCCAGTGTAAATACCACCAACTAAGGGTAACTAAACACCTAGTGTGGAGGATATGGGTACCGGGTACCCACTCGGCCTGCTTATCCGACTAGAGATAGGAGGTGGCCCACATTCATGTAATATGTAATAGGATAAGGCCCGGCTGTATTGCCTTATTTTCCATGGCTTAATCATAGAAACCTAGCCAGGTAATACCATCTAATGGACTAGGACTCGGTTTCCATGTTGCCTTGTATCCCAAGGCAGGGTATAGAGCCCTGGCCGAGTACTTCCTAGTATAGATTTAGGAAATCTAAGCTGTATCCGGCTGAGCCTTTTCATGTAACCCGGCTCCTCAACCCTATATAAGGGGAGTCGAGGGAGCCCCCAAGGGCACCTAAGAACACAATATCTACAACAACACCCGGCGGTTTACATCCAGTAATCTGTCTAAGGATGGAGTAAGGTATTACTCCTCATATTGAGGGGGCCCAAACCAGGATAAATCTTGTTCCCCTCTCCATCGTTTTTTTCGAGCTCGTGCGTAACCCTATAAGTTTTATTGCTGGTCCAAAACACCGACACCTAGACACCTTGCCTAAGATATTAGTTACTACTCTATATAAGTGCACTTTATATAAAGCAACTAAGTCCCGAACTACCCACCCTTGGTCTATATACCTAAGCAGTAAGTGGAAAATAAAATGGTTGCTCCCTTGTGTCTCCTCTCCTTTGTGGAAATATTTTTGTGAGGGAGTAGTTGGCTGTATTTTTGGAAAGGGGGTATTGGAGAGAATTCATACTCATATTTTGGGTATAGCACAAACTTTATTTCTACTCCATGCCACTGAGTTTGCATCGATTCAATGATCTACCATCGACTTTGTCGAGTTCTAAAATATACCATCGGTTTAGCAGTTTTCTCTACAATAAACCATTGAATCCTATGCATTCTTAACAAATGCCCAAAATACCCTTTAGACATACAATATTGACTATTAATTTATCATGTTAGAAGATCAAGAAAATTATGAAAATTTTTGCCTCGCATCCTAACAAATTATTATAGTTTGTGGGTATATTTTAAGATTATTTTTTATATTTTAATTTTTGGAAAAATATTTTCTTGATCTTAAAATATACTTACAAACTATAATAATTTGTTAGGATGCTAGGCAAAAATTTTCATAATTTTCTCGATCTTCTAACATGATAAATTAATAGTCAAACTTGTATGTCTAAAGGGCATTTTGGACATTTATTAAAAATGCATAGGATCCAAGGGTATATTGTAGACAAAACTGCTAAACCGATGGTATATCTTAGAACTCAACAAAGTCAATGGCAGATCGTTGAATAGATGCAAACTCAGTGGCATGGAGTAGATTTTCTCTTTTTCTAGCCACTCTCCTCTTTTTCTGGATTTTTGTGGAGGGAGAACAAAGATAATGCTGGAGCATTTATTGAATGGATATTTGGTGGAGTGGAGTGGAATGGATGCTTACTTCTAGTGTAGAAGCATAGCACGTGCATATGTGGGTGTAAGATCTTGATCATAGAGCATAAAAAGCATCTAATATAAGTCACAACGTTTGACAAAGTTCAATGAAAGTGTAAGTAACCAAAATGTATGTGGTTTCATCTTTTAAAATATTTTTGGTCTGGTGGGTATTCATATCAAATGAGAAACTTTTTATTTTTAGGATTTTGAAAAAGAAAATTCTTCCATAATTCAATTTGAACTTGGAACAAATTCATAGCAGTCATTTACCATATCAATCTCATAACAACCTAGACTTAGCTCAGGAAATGTCTAACCTCACAAGTCAAGATTTCTAGGTGTTGTTAAGCTTCCCTACTTAGAGCTAGAGAGAGCATTCTACCATGAACCCATATATTCAAAACATATAGACATAGCAACTATTCATCATCTCAACAAGGAACAAGTTGTCTTACCTAGCATGGGAAATCAAACCTATATTTTTGGTATTTTCATTTTCTTCAAATTTTATGTTGTTTTATATATTTTTATGGATGCAGTGCAAAAAGCAAACATGCAATGTAGAAAGGAAATATGCAATGTGATACAAGTTACCTTGGTGGGGGGAGAGATCTCTGCCCACAAGCTTGCTTTTCGCTTAGGGACCCTGGTGTGGGTTGAACCCCCTGGTAGTGAAAGTAAGCCTATAGGTCATTGTGGATGCTATCGAATCGAGCATCAGCACTCTGCTGCCACGTTTGTGTCTGCACCATGTATGCCTCCAGGTTGTGCTAGACTTCTCCCATCTGGAACTCTAGTGTCTCCATCCTCCGAGTGAGTCCTTCCAAATCCCCATGAGAGGAAGTGGAATGTCTTAGTCAATAGGATGGGGGCATGCCGCCGGAGCTCGAAGACGGGGCAGCTCCCCAGTTGATTGATGAGGACATCACTCTATCCGATGCACACAATACACCTCCGTTGGATATTCAAGGTCCAATCACTAGAGCTCGCACGAGACAATTAAATTTAGTGGTGAGCTCGTTCCTATTTTCTTCTTTGTATGATTTGGAGAATAGATTGCTACTTGATTGTATTATGATTATGAATCATGGAGAGGTCATGGATTCATTTGGAGGGATGCTTAGAGGCGTAGAGGATCATCAAGGACATCCAAGTCAAGGTGGAGGCCCAAACCAATTCGATTTCGGCCACGGTTCGGAGTCCAGGACCAGTGTGCACTAAAACGGGCGCCCCGGTCGCATACGTGCTCGGATTGAGGCGTTCTTTATATGGTTGGAAAGCTAAGAAGATAACCTTTCCAATGGTTCTGGTCCCACATCCAAATTCCATCTGAGTCAACAGGAATCGTCCGAACAAGTTGATATCCAGAATCTACAGGATCGACGTGCGTTGCGACTCCGCCCAAATCGTTGGTTATCAGAACCTTTCGGAAGATCGAGAACCGTAGTCCACATCAGTTGATATCAGAGCTCTAGGTTCACCGTCAGGTTCACTCAGTATCTTTACCCTAGTTTTATTTTCGTTTGCATCCTAGAGTCCACAAAAAGCCCCCCAAAAAATTAGTCGATAGTTTTCCCTTAACCTAGACCGTGTTTAGCCTTTGCATAATTTGATTTTAGAGTCCGTAGTGTTGAGTTTGTGTCCTAGTCGAGTTTGTGGTCGTTGGTTTAGAGTCATATTTTTTTCTAGTCTTATCTGTCGTGTTGTGCGAGAGCCTTCCTTGAGAGATCGAGTTCTACTCGGTTTCGGAATTGCTAGCCGCCTTGTATTAATAACCCGCTATCGCAAGCCTAATTAGATAGGTCGCAAGCCACCTTGTATCAATCGCCTTGCTTCCGATAGCCCCCTTGTTAGCCGCTTGCTAAACCTATTTGCAAACTGTCCGTGATTCCAAGAAACCGAGCCGTGAAACCCTAATTCGTGAGCCTTTGGTAAAACAGGCATAACTTTTGCATACAGACTCCGAATTGGACAAATTTTAGCTTTTCGGACATCTACAGAAAATTTCGCATTTGCTTCTTCCCAACATTGTCAGGTTCAACGAATTTTTCGTTGTGAAATTCCTTTTAGAAGATTTAGTTTTCGCCCTCGGAAGTTTGTACCACAATTTTGCACCTACTTGAGAAAATTCCACAGACCACATCTTATGTTGAACTGAGCTCTAACTTTTCGAGCTTGTTTTTGGTGCTTTCCTGGTTGCAAATAAAATATAGAAAAAAGAAAAGAAATTAAAAAAAGAGTGAAAAAAATGAAAAAAAAGGAATTGAGAGCACTTGTTTACTGCTTACTCTTGTGGTGTGCTGAGTACAACTTTCAGAGTTGTTTCTTTACTGAGAGACTTGTGAGAGAGAGCCTATTCCTTTTGTTTCCACTCTCGCTTGGTAGACTAGTTCTAGGAACGTGTCTCTTCTAGGGACTGCTACTTGTGTTTAGGCCATTTATTTAGCATTACTATCTGTTATTGAATTGTGTACCACTCACATATATTTGGCCTTCCTAGCTCTACATAGCAACACAGTTTCTTGATCGTTGCAATCGCTGCCTACGTCTTCCTGGTATCCTTTGTTTGCTGGTAAGAACCTTACAAGGGCTTGGTAAGGAGCTCCATATTGCTGAGAGTTATTGAGGGGCACCACTACACCTGCGTAGTACATTATTAGGGATAACCTTCACTGTTTGTTCCTGTTTTGGTTTCTACAATGCCAGGTGACGATGGAAGTACTACTCCCAAGGACTTCAACTAATGTGTGGGTCAGGAGCAACTACAAGTTGCTCTTGACAAGCTGCAAGCAGAGATAAAACAGGCGATCACCAAGGCCGTCACCGATGTAATCGTCCAAATGAAGCTTGGCGAAATCGTAGAGAGGGTGGACAAATGTGTATCAATGCTAACCGACAGGGTTGCTGCGTTGGAAACTCGTCAACCAACTAATGGGGATGAAGACGTCGTGTATGATGCCCAAGGTAATATGGATGAAGTAGCTACACGGCAAGCACGACTTCGAAGTCGTCTTCGCACTAACACCACAGGGATGGGTGGTGGACGACATCA
>CM002476.1:7568370-7722215 GCA_000325765.3 Leersia perrieri
ATACATACATACATACATACATACATACATACATACATACATACATACATACATACATACATACATACATACATATATATATATATATATATATATTAATTAATTTCAGATATGTTGGTTTACATGCAATTTTATGATATTTGATAGTATGATGAATAGTGGGACATTATCTAAAAAACAATGAATGCTTGGTCTTTCTTATGGAGTGTTCTTATTTTGTTGATATTGAACTCTTATGACACCAGGCTATCTGACTTTCTGACTGTTTATCCAAATTACGTGCAATATATACATTTTTAATACTATGATACACAAAATGGTTCTATCCTATTTAGCACATACTGTGAATTCCATACTTCCATGGTGGTTCACGAAGCATAAATAAAGGGGTTAAGATGTTACTTGTTAAGTTTGCTACAACTGAAAGTTAGTCTCTATCTATTTTCCATGCTGTGTATACTTTCACATCTTTGTTCAAGATTCTCCTATCTGGTACCGTCATCTTGTTGTACTTTTTAGCTATATTTTGGTTGCACGCTAAACTGCTAATTTTGTAGGTTTTAGAAGCATTAGATGGAGTTCGCACAAGGCCTGGTATGTACATTGGAAGCACAGGATCACGTGGGTTGCATCATCTGGTATATTGATCGCAACAGATTAGGCCTCTTTTTTTCTGTGGTACAAAGTATTCCACATATTATTCTTTTCTGATCATTTTCCTGATTGGTTCATCATAGGTTTATGAAATATTGGATAATGCTGTGGATGAAGCTCAAGCTGGCTATGCTACTAAGGTTGATGTTATCCTTCATGAAGACAATTCAGTTAGTGTAACAGACAACGGTCGTGGGGTACGTAGTTCCTAATCTTATCAAGGGGTACTTCCTGTATGACTGATCATTTTCCTGATTGGCGCATCATAGGTTTATGAATATTTTTTTCGTGATAAATTTCATGTTTCATGCTACGATACTGTTCTATTGAGTAATCCCGCTACTTGGGAAATCAAGCAAAAGTGAACAAACATTGGAGGAAGCTTCTATATCATATAGTTACATAAAAGATGAAGTTTATGCTGCTAACACATTCTGATGTACCAAGCAATGGATTACGAATTTCCTTTCACATCTTATCTTTCATCACTTAAATGACCAACATCAACATTCACATCTTATCTTTCATCACTTAAATGACCAACATCAACATTCACATGAACAAAAGAAGGATCTTGGGCAATGTTGTCTGATCGGTCGATCAGCCCTGATCGCCTAGGCACCGATCAGGACGATCAGGGCGATTAATCGTCGATCAGGACGATTAATTGAGTCTGATCGATCCTGTATACAGCAGTAGTCCAGGACCCATATATATTATACTATATACTATAATCTCTATATTATGTAGTATAAATCAAGCATCAAGCAAATATTAATGGTTAGATGGTCACTTAACTGTGAGTTTTGATTTGTAAAGCATCAAACATAGTTTTTTCTGAAGCATCAAGCAAATATCTGATCGTTTTCTACCTTAATCGGACGATTAATCGACAATTAATCGGACGATCAGATAACACTGATCTTGGGTATATTTGTTTCGAATAGGTATATTTTACAAAGTAATATATCTAGTCACATTTTCACAACCCACACATAGATCTAGCACAATATCAAAATAATAAATTATGGCGGCATACGGCGAAAGTAGGACATTGAGACGGGTTTGATCATTATGCTTTTCTGGGCCCATAGTTCGTTGGATTTGATGCTGCCACATTCTTGCTGCATATTAGTCATCACCTGTTGGAGGTTGTAGCTACTGTTATTGGTTAATTTCTTAAGTGTTTATATTCTACTGGGTACATTTGCCTTATTGCTAGACAGCACACTCATATATTAATATCACCGTGCGTGTCTGTATAATAAAAAATGTGTACCAGTTAAAGTGTTAGAACTTTCATTTTTCCTTAATAGTACAAATGGGACACAGTTATTAAAGCTGGACCAGACCATTGGAAAAACCAGAACTAGAGCTCATCACAATATGGTTGCCGCTAAAGATCAGAGTTGCAATCCAGCCGCTTTGATTTGGGAAAACAAGCCGGGTTTTAGGTGAACCAGGCATTATATAACTGGACTGTATGGACCCTGGGTGTGGAAGGAACATCGCCTGTTAACAGGCTGAATGAAGGCCTAATTCCTTGCCGAAGGCCTGCTACATCATTTTCTAACGAAAATCCACGGAGAAGGCTGAATTTATAATTTTGAAGGACATGCTTCTTAATATTGCAGCTTGAGTCCATTTTGCATTTGTTTGCTTCTTGGAGTTTTATAATTTGTGGACCACACTTTCGATTAGTTAACTTGCAGCATCTTTCAATGGTTACCTTTTGTGGTTTATCTGTTCATTGTTTTACTGAATAAATGTGTAAACCTGTGCATACTGCAGATCCCAACAGATATACACCCCCAGACGAAGAAATCTTGTGTGGAAACTGTCTTAACGGTATTGTTACTCTCAATTTTGTTCTATTCTGTAGATCCTAGCAATTGTGTTATCCCAAATTTATAAACCCATTTGACATTTTATTTTCTGGGGTGGGACCGAGGGAGCATGAAATATTACATGTTATGGTAATTTGGGTGTTGAGAGTTGAGACCTGACTAAGGTCCTGTTTCTGTTAACAATGCACTGTTATCATAAATGCATGCCCAATTGCCCTTTTTTTAAATACTTCAATACAAGAATTGTGACGTTCCTTTTGTGACCTTGTAAGATGTTGTCGACAAGATTTTTGCACATACCTGTTAATTCCCTATCTTCTAAAAAACAATTACACAACACTGTTTATCCATTTTGCAACTCCAAGTAACAATGCCTAGTGTTCAACACGTTGAATGACAATTTTCTAAATATTCTTTTAACCATGCAGTTATTGCACGCTGGTGGCAAATTTGGAGGTTCAAAGAGTGGATACAGTGTTGCTGGAGGGCTGCATGGTGTTGGCCTTTCAGTTGTTAATGCTTTGTCAGAGGTTCTTGCTTTCACCTTTATTTACTTAGTATATTATTGTTCTAAGATTTGCTGAGAAAGTGAAAAAGTCTCCTTACAACAGATCGAAAATGATGGTACAGACAAAAAGTTGTCTCGGGTTTCTACACCAAGCCATTTTTTGTCAGGCTTTGATTTTAATATACAGATCTGGTCATAATGTATACTGGCACCCCCTGCAATAAATCTAAGAACCTTTCAACCCTCCACTTTCAAGACAGAAAAACAATAAATAATGCTTTACACCTTTTTTAAAGAAAACATTGGTGATTGGTCCTTTACCCATGCGCTTGATTCATATTTTGCTTTTGGATATGCTGCTTGCTTTTAATTGCCATGATATTATTTTACAGGCACTAGAAGTTACTGTTTGGCGCGATGGAAAAGAATACCGACAAAATTATTCACGTGGAAAAGCAATCACAACGTTAACTAGTAGGACACTATCAGATGAATTGAGTTCTCGTCAAGGCACCCGCATCAGATTTTGGCCTGATAAACATAGTATGCTTCTATTCCTACATATTTTGTCAATGGTACCATTACTTGTTATGTTCCACAGTGTGTAATTATTGTTCTTGATGTAGTATTTACCACTACAATTGACTTTGACTTCAATACGATATCTGGTCGCATCCGGGAACTGGCCTTTCTAAATCCCGAGGTATAAATTGCATTGCTTTGCTTTCCCTGTTTTTATTCTTGGAAGTATCACTGAGCAATCATTATTTGCTTTATTTGTTTATGGGCCAGCTGATTCTAATCATATTTGTGCTGTCAGATCATTTTACATTCTAAAAAAATGTTTTGAACCTTTACTCCACCATTGGTTTTAAACCAGGCCAAGCACTTGGGAATTAGGATTCCCATGTCTGACTTCCAGGGAGGCAAGGCCTTCCATATAAATATGTCAATCCTGTATTGTTCTATCAATAAAAAATGAACATAAGTTACTATGTTGTCAATTGTCATGATTGGAGGGTGCGATTCATTTTGCATTTTTATTCACAGCCGAGACAACAATAATATATTCTGTTCTTCTCTCCATGATCCCTACATAATGTCAAGACATACTTACCTGATATATGGGAGTCCACAACAGCTGTTGATCATTTGATATTGTGGAGTGTACCAATAGATATTTAGGATAAAATTGTCAAACCAACGTAATCTCTCAACGTGCTTACAACATTTGCTGTGATGGGAATTCTTGAGTTAAATGTTGATCAAGAAGCTCTCGGTTTGAATGTTTCTCCATTTATTAGTGCTGTTTTGGTCACCTTATCGTAGGTCAATTTTTACTTGAAACAATTTCTCTCTCTGTGAAATCCTTATGTGTCCAATTAAAATACTGGAGAGTTATCACTTGGCAGTTTTGTTTCATTATCCTTATGCCTCTTTTTTAAAATTATTTGTATGCTCAGCTTTAATGTAATATTCAATATTCTTAAGTAGACATCTTGTTAATTTCTTACTATTCTCCAATGCCAGCTGACAATAACATTGACAAAGGAAGAAGGGGACTCACAGGTTCAACACAATGAATACTGTTATGCTGGTGGTCTGGTCGAGTATGTTAAATGGTTGAATACTGACAAGGTTTGGCCTGTACTATTGGAAACATGCTCATGCAGCTCCATTTTGCCTTTCTTTTCCAACATAGAAAATGGTTCATATCTGCTGTGCTTTGGCTCCTAACATAGTAGTGCCAATGGTCATGAACTGACTTATTTAAACCTTTCAAATGACCTATAAAGCTTGCTTTTCTTCTTTCTTTTCTTCATTTCAACAAGTAACTAAAAAGTGCCATACACATTCTAGTTTATACTGATATTGGCAAACAGTTACTGATGCTAATCCTTTGGATCGCAACTAAAATTTTACATTGGCCACCAATGATAAGGATACAAGTGGGTTGGCCTGTGGGTACCCATTGACCACGCTATTTTATTTGATTTATAGTTTTATACCCAAAACAGAAGTGCACCTCTAGTTGAATGGTGTGGCCATGTGGGTTATTGAGCAGTAGTTGGGTACCCATGAGTGTACAAACTTACACACCTAACCAACGCCTGTCATCCTGATTCTAACCCAGAAATGAAATGTAGAAATGTATGCTATATTTGCTTGTTTCTTTGGTCAATTTATAGATTTGAATTAGACAGTATGCTGATTGGCTGAATCTACACTTGCCTTATGTTTACGAGATAACGAGATTGTAAAATGCCGAAGGATCTAGATTTAATTTGGTTATATTTTCCTATCATGTGAATTTCTTTATCGTTCCTTTGAAGAAATTAATGTCAATTCACCTGGAACTAAGAGCAATATGCCAATATCATATATATTAATATTATGCCACCAGATATGAGTCGAGTTCTGCATATAGCATGGTGTGATGCATTTATAATGTTATCCAGTAGCAAATCTAACACTTTTTGCTTGGGCATGCTTTCTTTCCTAGAAACCCCTTCATGATCCAATCGCATTCAGAAAAGAAATGGATGGAATAATAGTGGATGTTTCCCTTCAATGGTAATTTTACTTCCTTGGCTTGATATTTTGGGAAAAAAGAGAGAAAAGTCTTTATATCATGTCCCTTTATCTGTTTGGATGATCACAAATTCACAACTTATGACAAACTACTGAATTGCTATCATTTTTCAGACTTAAATTTGTTGAATTTGGATCACATTAGCCTAATCCTATATATCGAACAAATTAAATGTGCTAAAAATGACTTAAAAGTATTATGTTTGTCCATTGCCCCGTTACCTCACATTTTCATGCCATTGAATTTTTCTTCCAGGTTGTAAACTACTCCCTCTCATACAGAATGTAGGTGACTGTACCAGAGGTGTAGCACGATTTAGATTGTGTAACAGAGGGAGTAGCGTTTATTTATCAATGTTCTTGTCGATTTTTATCAAACCATTGAAGGGCTATAAATGCGGTGGTACATAAGAAGTCTTTTATTGTGAACAAAATCAATGTGCAATTATAAGTTGATTGACACCCTTCAAGTTATTAGGTGTGGAAGATTACACTGTTCAAACTGTCGAAATTTCAACCATTATCTACAAACGGAAATAAATGATACTTCATCCGTTCCACGTTGTAGAGGTTTTAGCTTCTTTCTCTTGTCTAAATTCATTAATATCCATATGAATTTAGACACATATATGAAGCACATACATTGATCCACAAATGAATCAATTTAAAAACTAAAACACCTTACAATATGAAATGGAGGAAGTATTGCCCATTTTACTAATGATGGCTGTAGTACCCTACTACCCTTTGTCATAACCATACAAGAAGTCAAGCTTTGTAAATTTCATAAGGGATGGTCCATGGACCATGGTCCATGTTCAAAGATCATCATGTGTTGTTGTATTTCAGTTATGTTTTGTTCTTTTTGTACTTGCTCTTTTTTCATATTCCTCCTTTTACATCATATTGAATAGCAAGTTAGGAACCAGGTAGAAACTGTGCATTATTCTGAAACAAGAAATCACCATTTGCAGGTGCTCTGATTCATACTCTGATACAGTGCTAGGATATGCAAACAGTATCCGTACAATTGATGGTGGTACTCATATTGATGGGCTGAAGACTTCATTGACAAGAACAATTAATAACCTTGCAAAGAAGTCAAAGACTGTTAAGGTGATAGGCTACATACTATTAGTTTTCTTCTGTCCTACTCACTGAAATACCACAGTGCTGAAATGTTTAAAGTAAGGACTTTGGAAACTTTATTTTTGGAAAATTCTATTTATTCTGCACTTTGAATACTACTCCCTCTGTGTCGAAATATTTTGGCATATCATTCATCTGATGAAATCAAAATTTGACTTTACTATATTGGTAAATTTTAATGGGATCTATTTAACAGACAATTCTTTTCGTAGGATAAAGATATTAGCTTGAGTGGGGAGCATGTAAGAGAAGGAATGACCTGCATTGTTTCAGTGAAGGTTCCTAATCCAGAGTTTGAAGGGCAGACAAAGGTAGCTTGGCTTTCCTGAGACAGACAAATGTGCCATAAGAATGATGCATTAATTTTTGTATTGTCATGATGATTGGTCATTTTTTTTTCTGTTTTTACAGACAAGGTTGGGAAATCCAGAAGTTCGAAGGATAGTTGAACAATCTGTTCAAGAAAATTTAACTGAGTACTTAGAGTTACATCCGGATGTTTTAGATTTGATTCTGTCGAAGTCCCTCAATGCTCTCAAGGTAAATAATCTGTGATAAATGATAACTGAATGGTTCATCCTGCTTGTTCTTGAATATTCAAGGTCCAGCCTGTCATATGTACTTTGACAAGATTCTAATTGACAGTGTATGAAAAAAATTCCTTATTCTATTCACAATGTATGAAAAAACTCTTCCCAAGAGTTCATAAATTGTAATTCTGATTGAGTGCATGGCATATGCTTCTGTTTCAGGCTGCATTGGCAGCTAAGCGAGCTAGAGAGTTAGTGAGGACAAAAAGCGTATTGAAATCATCTTCACTTCCTGGGAAATTAGCTGATTGTGCATCTAGTGACCCTGAAGAATCTGGTGAGTTGCCACTGTACCCTGAAAACCTTGTAGCATAAGTTGCTCAAGTTGATTTGAATTTTATCAGTACCATTTTGGTTGCCTTGTGATTTGACTGCTCTATACCTGGTGTCAACTCGCTTTTTATATATGTGCCCCACAAAAGCAGTGTATATTTGTTTTTAAGTTATTGTATATGCTAGTGTACTACCGTTTCTACAATTTGACCTCTGCTTATCACACATGATTTCAGAAATCTTCATAGTTGAAGGTGATTCAGCTGGGGGTAGTGCAAAACAAGGACGCGATAGGAAATTTCAGGTATACCATTTTCCTTGCCAGTCTAGTGATGCTAATGTGCGTTCAGTAATTCTTTACACCATAAGAATTGCAATATCCATGATATTGCCAATGGTATATATCTTTATAGCTATATAGATGTAGTGTCATTTAATCTTCTCTGATGGAAGAAGTTTCATTTTGCTAATTCTTCTTATGCACAGCTATTAGCATCACTCATCAGCTGATGCATTGAGCATTATTCATCTATTGGTGGTCTTCGTTCACCCTTTCAATGTTTCCTTGAATATGTGCGATTTTTTTGAGAAGAATTTCCACCAGATCAATTTATGCTTTTGAACTCTAAAGATGTTAGAGCATGTCTTCTGCTTGTTGTGCCTTTTATTCATAAGTAGTAGTAATTATGTTTATTGTAGGAAATTCTTAGCAACAGACTATATATTTTTTAATTTGGCTGATTTCACAATTGAAAGCTGCCTGGTCGTGTAAGCCAATCTTTGTGTGTTATTTTCCCCCCCTGCTAATATAGCGTGGATGAATCCTGATGGCTACAAGTATATCAAACTCGGAGAAGCCTGTGTGCCCTTGCCCTCCTGTCATTCTTTTGTATGCAAAGCAAACATTTCTAGGTTCAGGGTTGACATGGATGGCTGCACTAGAAGCTGGTACAAGTAGAGAATCCACATAAGTTATGGATTTGGCCTGCTTGAATTAGAGCTTCTCCAAAGTCGAATCATTTGATCAATTTGCTTGTCACATCCACCCTCAATCCCATTCATCCTTTTCATTTTCTAGCCTCACCTTATGACAGCTTCGGATGGCCCAAATTCTCGACTGTCTCCATCTCCTGTCTCATGTTCCTCCACACCAATGACTGGATCAGCACGCTCCCATCAGTTGTTGGTCTGTTGGATCCGTTTCTCTTGCCTCTTGGTCTCTTCACCCCTTGATCCATGTCGGCTAACAGAGGTATTCCATGAACAAGCAACCTTTGCCTGGAACCTAACCACAGCTGAACTGTCAAAGCTACATGGGCCGAGCTTTGGTTTCTCCCAATTTGGAGTATAAAATATAAAATTACTACGGTCTTTAGGCAGCTTCAATGAACCTGCGCTGGGGAGCTCTGGTTCTGGCCCAGAAGCTTGAAGTTGGAGCTTGGCCAAATAGAGTAGTAATTACGTTGCTTTAGTAAATGTGTTCTATCTTATTAGTCCATCAAAATAAGTATTCCTTCCTGTTCAGAAATAAGTAAATAAGTAGATCAATATTCCTAATTTTTTTTCTCCTGTCAAAGCTGCAATCTTGTGTTAAATTGCAGAATCCTAGATTCAATATCAGCATGTTAAGTCCAACAATCTCAGTAAACACTCTGCAGAGTTATCCGGCAGGGGTTGGCACATAAATTAAGTTACTACCAAGAATCTGAGCAAATACTTTGCATAATTGTCCAGCACGAATCGGCACATTGATAATTGCCGAGAGCTGCATGTGTCCTTCTGTTTTGTTCACTGTTATTGTGGAGTGAGATGAGAGCTCATATATTTGTTCTATACCAAGCATTTTTGGACTGGCATGGCATATTTCTGTCATTCACTTAATTCTAAGCATACATTCAAAAATGGATGCAGGCTATTTTGCCTCTAAGAGGCAAAATTCTTAACATTGAAAGGAGGGACGAGGCAGCCTTGTACAAAAATGAAGAGATCCAAAATCTAATTGTTGCTCTTGGATTAGGAGTAAAGGTACATACTGTTTTGTTCCAAACATCTACTATTATTGTTCTCTTTTCTAATATTTTCTTTCAGGGTGAGGATTTTAACAAGGAAGCTCTTCGGTATCATAAGATTGTTATACTCACTGATGCTGATGTAGATGGTGCACATATCCGCACTCTTCTCCTTACTTTCTTCTTTAGATATCAGGTAATTATACCCTCCTTTTTGATATTTATCAATCTGGAGTTATGGCTCATCTGTTAGTGGTCCTACTTTGAAACTTCAAATAAATTGGTCTCTGATTTTCCCCGTGTCATGACCCAAGGCCATAACGGGATAATCACCGCCGGGAGGATAGCCGGGCGGTGTCGGCTGCTAGGGAAGGGATGTAGACTTAGATTGGGGAGAACATTTTGGGAGAGGGAACCAGATTAATTTGATTTTATTGCTTAATGATAATTGACACCCTCCCATCCTTATATAGATGGAATAACTTGACCTCTAAATAAGACTCGATTTTATCTAATCTCTAATGGACTGCTCATGGGCCTCGACCACTCGGCCCATGCTCATAACAGCCCGTGTATTTTGACTCCTCTACAACTAAAGCTTGACAATGGATTGGGTTGTGTCTTGAATATGATCAGTTTCAACGGGTTGGAGTTTGCTGTTATAATAATCTCAGTTTGGATAGAGTTAGTTTTGAGCCTTGTCATGTAACCATTTTCTAAAATCAAGAATATGTTACAGTTGAATTACTATAGGGTATATGCTATAAGTGGCAATTGTCTTACCGTATTATGATGCCAAATGCTTATTTGTTAACAATAAAAGACATGTTTTTGGTTCTGATACTACTATCTATGCAGAAAGCACTATTCGATGAAGGTTGCATTTATGTTGGTGTACCTCCTCTTTACAAGGTTTGATTGTGAATTCCGGACCAAGTCCTTCAAATTTTAAATGAAGAGTGTTGTTGATGCTTATCTTTTGTGTTAGGTTGAACGTGGGAAACAAGTACACTACTGCTATGACGATGCTGATCTTAAAGAGCTAGTTAATACCTTCCCAACAAATGCTTCTTATCATATACAGAGGTTCAAAGGTACAGACACTTAAATCAATCAAATAATGCCAATGAACTTTGAAAAAAAAATGAACACATTAAAGTCATTTGGCAATTTTTTGTCACCAGTATTATTTGGTTGATGATATTTTGTAAGCTATTCCGCTGACCCCTCTCAAGTCTCAATTGATGACATTATCCAAGTTTGTTTTCTGTTCGTTTGAATTATATAATGAAAAACTTGTCTGCCTAGAAGACCATTCACTAGAAGACAATATATCACTTTGCTTAGGTAGAAACAGCTACACTATAGAGTTTTCCTGACAACTATGAACTGTTGAAGATCCCTGTGTTGTTAGTCTTTTTTTTAATAATTTGCCAATTTGATGCAGTATCCATGTTTGATCAATATCTTTCTTAGCACTTTGTAATATTCACATTGATCTTTCCTTTCTCCAGTTCCACTCATTTATCAACCAAGCCAACACTAATTCCACCATCTATCCCATGCATGCCTTTGCCTTTGTGCTCAAACATTTCTAGAAAATGCATAAAATCCATTACTGCTGAAAGTCTATTTGTTCTTGTATATGTACTCTGCCGATCTCCATTTCTCCTACCCTTCTAATAATATTCCTCCCATAGTTCCTTCCAGCGCTGTATCACAGGAATCTTTGTCATCTACCTAACTTGATACTTCTGTGGTGTATGTACACCCACATTATGTATGTGAAACAAAACTCTTTCTCTCTGTGTGTCCATGCACGCGCGAGTGAATTTTGGTTTTTGGACACTTCCGCTGGTACTTTTCTATGTTTTAGAGTTCTTTTTTGTGAAAGATCAAACATAAGCTTATTTTCATATCTCTGTAATGTATACACTGTCTATACAACATGCATATACTGAACATTTACTCCTGTGCAGCTGTGCTCAACTGCTGCCTGTTAAGTTTATAAGGGACCTTGTTATTTGTGCTTAATTTTTGTGGTGACTCCAGATCATGCATGACAAAAACAGGCACATGAAATTGTCACTAGGGATAGTTTGTACAATCTTATATACTATGCACATTTTATTTGGTGTTACGTCTTCAAGGATTCATCTGCTTCACTTATGTCAATGGTAGACATTTACCTTTTGTCCTTTTCTCTTGTGGATAAATAGGTTTGGGTGAGATGATGCCTGCACAATTATGGGAGACAACAATGGACCCTGGGAGGAGGCTGTTGAAGCAGCTAAAGGTCGAAGATGCTGCTGAGGCCAACGTTGTTTTCTCTTCTCTTATGGGTGCCCGGGTAAGCAACTAATTAACTTTATTCTAAAAACAGACAACTGATCGTATTATGTTCTCTCTTTACTCTTTAGCATCATACCCTTTTTTCTTTTCTTTTCCAGGTCGATTATAGGAAGGAACTGATCCAAAATGCTTCGAGCATGATAAACATAGAGCACCTTGACATTTGAGGGCATTCAGTAAGGCTGACAGTTGTGTATGGTATAGGTTACCCGCTGTCTCAATCCCCTCGCACAGGAATCAAACGTAGAAGAACTATAATTCCTTGCCAACATTGTTTTGGTGCTAATTTAGCAGTATATGTAGGCTAGGGAAGAAAAAGAAAATGATTTCATGGGGTAAAATTCCTTGTTGGGGGCACCTGTCATTCCCCAACTATTACTTGGGTTCTTTTGTGGTCACATTGTAAGTTACTCCTTAATTTTGGCTTGTAATGACATTGGGACTTGGGAGTAATTGGGAAGAACCCAGGGCAGCTGCCAACTTCGCCATTGATGCAGTGTAATACGTAATCCCCTGACCACTTGCAACGAGTGCTACTATGCTACTAGTAAGGATTAGTTTCTTGATGTTTCTCGGGCCTGTCTTTTCTGTTTAGACGGGCTTCTTTGCTACGGGAATGTTAGCGTGGGAGCGTTTGTGGCGACCTAATCGTCAACGCGAACGAGTTCGTACAGCGGTTGTTTCACTCCGTGCCGCTGGGTAAGTAGACCGGTAGAGTGGGGGAAGAAGATTCTGTAACTTGTGTGAGTAGCTTAGACAGTTGGACTCGTATGTCAGGGACCATACGGTGATATGTGGGTTGTGGTTGCACAGTGCTGGCCTCGTTGCTGCTAGGGGTTGAGATGGGCGTAGACGGAGCAAATTGGCAAAAGATTGAGCTGGTCGTTTGGACAAGGCTATTCAAATGGTTGCCCTTTCAACCATTATATTATTTGCTAAATCCATAAAAGTTAAATGCATTTGGTTTAATATAAGATATTGGTTTTGCTCATGGAATTCAGTAAATTCTATAAACTTTCTCCTGATATTATACCAACATTTCGTATGACATCAAACAACAATCATCTTTACCTTTTGACGTCACCAAAATTTTAGCATTGCTAAATTCTGATTTATCTTTAAATGGTAAGATTTATTTTGGCAACGAAGTGAAAGCCTGTGATGTTTACCGTGGATCATGGAAGCACGCAGACATGCAGAGAAATGCATTGGACCTTTGATGCCCCCGAACGAGTATGCATCTGGACTTCTGGACACCTCCTGAAGGATGTCCATGTCCATTGTTTGTGCTTCTGCGTCAACGCGCGGGCGTTGCTTTGCTCGTTCGTGTAACCCGTTTTCGCATTTCCGCGCGTTCGCTGCGTGCGCGCCTCAGTTCGTCGTACCATCGTAGTTGAATTTGAACGGTCTTGGCCAGCGCACAGGGCGCCCTCGCCTCTCCTCTTTTTGCTCCGTGGTAGTTAAGATAATTAGTTACTAAAAATATTCATATTTATGTCTAGAAAAAAAAATCCTCTCCGGTTCTCCGGCCCTCTCCCTTCTCCATCCGCAAGAACAAGCATGCACTGGCTTGCGAACAGGTCTGTAGCCTAGTAGTTACAAGAGCTCTTAGTAGTACCTGAGGTCCTGGGTTCGATTCCTCGTGGGAACGAATTTTTCAGTATTTAACGGCTTTGTGCTTTCAGTGATAAGCGACTTACCCGTCGACAACGAGGCGCCTGTGGTGACTTCGTCAATCTCAAGAATTTGCCGACCCAGTCTTCGGAGTTGCTCATAGGGGTAGGGTTTGCGTGTGTGTGTTCATAGGGGTGAGTGTGCGTGCGCTGTGGGTGTCTGCGTGTGTTGTACTGTGTAATTTTAAAAAAAAATGCATGCACTGGCTTAATTTCCGCATGCAGGAGCAGGAAGCACATGCTCCTATGGTAGTTGATTAGAGATATGTAACGTATGGTGATGGAAGATGGAAGGATATAAATATAAAGTCATATTTACATATTAATTTTGGAGTTTCTATTATATTAAATAAAGGCTCTTTAAACAATTTTATCTTAAATATATTCTGTTTATGATTTGTTTGAGCCATTGTATATTTATAATTAATCAATAAACCCTTGGCTATTTGTGTTTACTACTTTTGAGTGGCAAGGAAATTATCACATGTTGAACCTACCTGTAGATCTATCGGTTTATGTTCATTGAACATTCTCTTAAGCACTCCTAAGCCACCACGTGACCTCTAATAAATTATAAAAATAATATTGTAAGAAAAACACAACATCTAGCCATCAGTTACCACTGAAATCAATGGGTCCACTATTTTTAACCATGTGATCAATCTTCTGAAGCGCTGCTAACCCGCCACGTTGCACTCTAATACATTAGAAAATTAATATAAATTCTACGAAAAACAAAACATCTAGCCAAAATTACCTCTTAAACCAATGGGTCCACTATTTTTAACCATTTGATCAATCTTCCAAGTTCTAGCAGTGTGACATAATATCAGTGACGCTGGATGAGATGAGCGTAGGCCGAGACATGAAAGGAATTTTTTTGGAGAATCTCAAGTTCGAGATTAGATTAATAACGTACAAGGTTAGCCTTATATGATATCTATATTGTCAAGTATATTTCTTGTCATATATAACTTCTCCCCAACAACCAAAATATATCTTTGTTTCACATTATATTTTATTTTAAAAAACATGGAAATTCCAAGCAAAAATAATAATACCTAACAATCGAATTCAACTTAGTTGGTTTAGATTAATATTAAAAACAAAAAATGCCCACCAAGTGTCCTCTAGAATGCTCCTAAATTACCATATGCTACCCAATTACAAAATATATATTATTCATTAGCCTCACAATTAATTACGTCATAGATTTTGAGTCCCTCAACCAGGGCAAAACGATAATGCGTCACATCTTAAAAAATTAAATAAATCTTAGAAGTTCCTAGGAAAAAACTGAAAACTTCTAAGTATCGGTTTCAACTTAGTTTAAATCAATTTAAAAAAGAAAAAACTGCACATTAAATGTCCTCTAGAATGCTCCTAACTACCATGTGGCATGTTTTATGATTAAGAAAACCCTTAGAAATTATGAGGAAAGAAAATATCTAACCATTTGTTTCCACTTAAATCAATGGATCATTACTTTAAACAGGATCTACCTTTACAAATAAAACTAAAACCAGCAGACCCATCAGATATAAAAAAAAAAAGTCCTCTCCCTCTCACCTCTCACCTACCATATTTTTCCCAAGCTCGAGGGCCCTCGAGCAAGTGGCAATGAGACAGAGGAGGAGGAGAGGATTCTAGCGCCAGAGAGACCGTCGGGAAGGGATTGGGAGGCATGTCAATGGCGGCTAGGGAGGTGAGGTGAGGTGGTGACCAGTGGATGAAATGAGGAAGGAATGGACACTGAGCCAATCAATTCTGCTAAGTGTTGAATTTATATCATGAACGGGCTAATGAATCTCTCACTCCGTACATTTTAGATATAGCAGTGGTTTTCATAGTCGTTCTATGGATTTAACCATAATCTATAAAAATCAGTTCACAATGAATTGACAGGGATAGTGTTTAATAATTAGAGAAAAAACATTCGATCCTTGATTTTAGTTTAATACGGTTGACGTATTATTTTACACCATTAGTATGAAAAAAATTATTTACCACATCACCTAAACATACCCTTCGTCATCTTATTATGTATGTCCCTCTTGCCGGTGACCCTCAATCCCATTTACCATACGTAGGTACGCACAAGTATAATTTAGATTTGCATTGGTTCATAAATATTAACTTACATTTACACTAAAGAAACCAAAATCCTACCGAGCCATCCTCCCAAAAATAATCTATAAAAAAATTAGGTGGCTATATGATGATAAAATCTTAATTTAGTTTATATTAGTGTAGGACAAATAAACAACGATAAAATATTATAGAAAAATTGATAGTGTATATAATGTCAATACTATTATATTTTAAATATCTACCAATTAAATAATAAGGTTCATTAAATGTCCTCTTAAGCGTCCCTAAGCCGCCACATGACGCTCTAAAAGAATTTGAAAACCCTTACCACTTTAACCAACGGGTCTACTATTTTTTACCATTAGATCAATTTTCTGAATTCAAATGATGGCGTGATATGGGTCCTCGCTTTTGAGTTATCAAATTAATTGATAAACAATCAATAATATTATATCAGAGTGACAATAATTTTGAGTTATGCATTAATATTCCTAATGTATCTAAATTATTCATCTATTTATAAAATCAATATCAACAATTTACAAAAAAAAAATGTCATCTAGGCATGGGTTGTGCACTTTGCATGCCATTCAAATAGCAATAAAATGCTCTACAATATTGACATCATATATTAAGTCATCATATATCATTTACAAACATGCATGTCTAAATTAAATCTACAATACACAACGAAAAAAAATAAGTTTTAACTATTAAACAATATTTATGGAGGGACAAACATCCCTACACTTTTAATTCTCATCCGAATTGACTAAAACAATTATGAATATAATTATATGACATGTTTAACACTAAATATGCATATTGTTAGTGTTATCATTAGTCAAAACTTTTAAATATTGACTTTATATCTGGATGGAGGAAGTATCATACAGTATACTTTTAACAAATAGCTTGGAAAAAATATATCTAAGCAAATGTTACACAAAAGACTGAGAGGGGACCAAACCAAAACAAAAACAAAATTAAACTAAACAATTTTTTTTTGAAGATTTCATATTTTTAGATACTGGCATGGAGTGAACGTCTTAAATTTATGAAACACGGCTTAAGATACATGCCCGCGCATTTGCGCGGGCCACCTTCCTATTTTAAAGAAAAGCCTATGACAAAATTCGACTCTAATTCTATCCTACACCTACTACAACACCAAGTCCTAATTTGTAACCGATATGTACACGTATTCGACACAAACTCTAACATTATCTTATCTCCGCGTGCTTTGTGAGCTCCATACACACCTTCCTGATGGTCTCATCGGCAACCATGGTGACCATCGACACGTCGCGCACGGACGTCTCGGTGCCGGAGCGCTGTGCCGTAATGTAGATTATTGCGGCGGCGATGGACTCCGGTGTGTGCCTCGCGTCGAGGCACTTGTCCAGCCTCTGCGCCGCCCGCTTCGCCGTGTGCACCTTGGCATTCCCCATCTTTAGCAGCGACCCGAACCGGTCCATGTATTCGGCGGCGCGCACCACGCCGACGTCCATCGTCTGTCCGTTTTCCTCCCCGGAGTGCTTCTTGATGAGGGTCACCACCTTCACGATCTCCTGGTCTTCTTCCTCTTCTTGGTGTTGTGGGCGTCGGGCATCACATTGCCGATCTCAGTGTACGTCCGCGGATTTCTCTCTTTGCGGCACGCCGCGTACATGGCGTCGTGGTTGCAGCCCCGGCAAATCTTCGCCTTCTTCAGCTTCTTGAACAGCTCCTTGGCGTGTTCTGTGGTGGTCGCCATGAGGTGGAGCTGTTCCGCCATGTTGGAGATGGCGCAGAACGCGACGTCCAGCGAATTCTTCCGGCTTGACGACTTCGGATCGATCATCGGCGGCTTGGGCGGATGCCGGGAGGTGGGCCGCCGGCGAGGTACGCGTGGAGGCGGGAGAAGTGGCGCCACCCCGACGACGGCGCGGCGTCGGGTTGGAGAGCTCCTTCTTGTACCGGCGCTTGAGCGCGTGGAAGTGTGATTTGCACTGGGTGCGGGTGCGGTTGTGGCAGCGCCCCGCGACGGCCGCTCCAGCACTCGTACTGCTGCTGCGGCGGCGGCGACGGAGATATGACGAGCTTGACATGGTGGTGATGGAGCTTCTTGGCGCTTGATCGATCTGTCGAGAGTGGTTTGCAAATTGAACGAACGAGTTTGCGTTATGAGCTAAGGGGCTTATGGTCGTCAAGTGCAATCACCGTACTCTCTTATAAGCAGGCAGGCAACCATCAGTTTGAGTACTTAACTTCTTAACACCAATTCTATCCAACCTAAAGATCCCATGTGATCTTGTGGGTGGGTGATCACTTCCCTTGCGATGTGATATTTTGGTTGGACAAAATATCAGCCCACTGACTGTAAACGAATAAAAGTAAAAACTGTTATTACAAATTTCACAAGTTAAGTACTCAAAGGTCTATATAGGCTATATGTTGTACTAGAACTAAGGTGGTGAAGTAGAGGACCTTAAATGTAGTAAGCTTACATGTGTACCCAACAAATGTGCACATCTCAGGAGAAAACTTACAAACTAATGTGCCGTTTTACCACAAAAAACAACTGAACTATAAGCATGCCACGGCCTTATCTGGAACAGAATCCGTACGAAATAGACCCCGAAAAATTCCTGGAGTAATCTAAACTAAGAATAAAAAGGAGCAGTTCTTATTTTTATCTAACAAAAGTGAGGCTGTCATCGTGTGAGTCTGCCTCGAAACGCATGCACTGTCCGATCAAAGATCAACGTTGCTGTGTCCATCCCCTATTCCCCTCCCAACTTCCGCACGCCCTCCGACTCCGCTGCCGCAGCACGCAATCTCCGCCCGTCCCACCTCCCTCAAGCCCCTTCCGTGTCCTCGCCACGTGTCTGCAATCACCGATGCGTGCCGCCGCACGCACTTGCCTACCAGTGCCCTAATCGCCGACCCGTGCCTCGTCGCCATTCCTCCCACAACCAATTCCTCCCCCGACCTGTGTCTCGCCGGCAGGCCTCATCTCCCCCGGCCACCGCCACCAAACCCTCGCCACGCCCCCACATCCACCTCACACGCTCGCCGTGGTCAGCCATCCCTCACCGGCGCAGCCCCCTCCCAACCACCACCCTAAATCGACCATGAAGAGGATCAAACATGAAGCTGCGAGGCAGATCCGGTTCCTACGGTTTCTGAACCGCCATCGCCGCCGCCAACGTTGCCTTTGCTCACCGTCGTCGCGTTGTCGTCTCAACGCCAGGACGTCGTAATTTCCTCATTGCTCACTTTCTCACTCTACCACAGCACCACCATGTGTCCTGCCTCAGCCATCAGCCGCATCCACCACGCATCCATCGCACCTCACGACTAGCACGACGAGGACGAGCGGAGGCATGTTTGTCTGCCGCCACAGCCACCCCACTGGAGGGCGCTGCCCAGGCAGGTCGGTGAGTGAGTACAGCTGCGACGACTCCTCCGTGCTGTTGCTCGTCTCTGCCGACCAAAAGAAAATCAGCATTTAGGGTTTTTGCATTGTGGGCTGATGATATGGATCATGTTGAATCTCTACTATAATGAAGCAACTTTGTTGCATACGTACAATCCTAACCATTCAATCACAGATTGAACGTATCAGATCAATTCCATTTTCATCCTGCTATCCCGTCTCTAATCTGTCCCCACTACCTGCATCGAGGAGCCCCGTCCCCCTCCCGACGGCTCCACCGCCAAGTCCGCCATCTGCAATCGCGCATCTCCTCAGCCACGACTCCCTCTGCCTGCCCCCTCAGATGTTGTCTGCGTGAGCGTGACTGCCGTGACTCTGCGTGACTCCCTCCCCTCCCCATCAACCGCCGCCTCCACCTCCCTTTCACCATTGCGCCCGCCTCACCTACTGTCGTCGCCGTCGCGGCGTCCGCTTCGCCACCACCACACACCAACATCACAAATCCTTCTTCCTCGCCGTAATACACATGCAAAATCGGGATTTTCAGCATGAACAAATCCTTCTTCCTCGCCGTAAATAGGAATGACAAAATATTATTTTCCTCTGGCCTGCTGTGCAAGTTGTAGGTGTCGATAGCAATGGACACACATGAATTTCTACTATATTTGGTATATTTGGTAGAGTAGTCCGGATTAAATTACCTCATCTCCTTCTGGTGGTGGTAGAAAGAATGTAAGCATTTTTGGGTTGGATGTGGCTGATTCTAGTACAACGAATCTGGACAGACCTGTCCAGATTCGTTGTACTAGAATCAGCCACATCCAACCCAAAAATGCTTATATTTTCTACGGAGGGAGTACTCCGTAGAACGAACTCTCTGCTTGGTTTGCTGTGCGCACTGCTGCCGCGAATCTGTCCCCGTGTAGCACACCAAAGCCGTCGCAAACCGTGTCGTCTTCACCAGTCGCCAATCAACTCTGAGCACCACGTCTGGTCGTCTCCTTGTTGATTGCAGCACATCGAACAGTTCAGGCCGCCACCTGAAGTGTTCGACTCCACCGATCAAATTCCGTTGATCGCCGCCGTGCATGCTCCACCTTGCGCCATGCCCTATCCCAGACACCGTGTGCAACTTGGCGCAGTATGGTGCACCTCCCTCGTACCTCTATCCTTGAATCTCCTCACCATGGCTCTGATACCACTTGTTAGAAAATTAGCCCTGATTAGACCTCGGAAGCTAACCGCGGAAGCACAAGATATACGCCATAGAAAATCCAAAAGTGAACACGACACCGAGGCACGGTGTTTTTTAACATGGTTCGAACAAGCCTACTCCACGAGGCTCTGATTACAGGCGCTCCTCCCCGATCCAACATAATTACAGTGTATCCGGTATCCACAACCCTCCAGCGGCCGTAACCGGCAAGCCGCACCCACACCTATGCTAAAGTAGCCTTGCGGTTATAACATGTGTGCCTTCCTATCTATATACTAAAATTCCATTAAACATTCTCTAAATCAATCCTAAGCCGACACGTGGCGCTCTAATAAATTAGAGAAATCAAGAAAATTCTGAGAATAAACCAAAACATCCGACCATCCATTTTTATTTAAATCGGTGGACCCAATATTCTTAGCCGTTGGATTAATTAGATTGGCTTTGATGAAAAAACAGACCTCACGGCCTTGGACTCACGTCAAGTCCCAGCGCCAGTGGCGGAGCTAGGGGGTGGCCGACAGGGGCCATGGCCACCCCCACTAATTTTCTTTTTCCCTATTAGTATATGATTTTCTTATAAGATTAGTCCAATTTTTTATACGAAATCAAGAAAAATCTAAAAAAAATAATTTCTTCTTTCCGCAAGAAGATATTAATTTGCGAAAGGTCAAAATGATAATGATATGATTAATCAAAATCTTCAATTAGAAGAAAATAAAGCTCTAGCTCCTCCCAAAATTTAGAGATTAAATTCAGATGGCAAGCTAATGTATGCTTGTGTGGATAATGAAAAATTAAGACTAATTGCTAAATTTTTGAACCGGCGAGTGTTTGTTTGGCCCCCTTTAATTTTCTCTCCACCTCCGCCACTGCTTGGGGTTGGAAACCCGGAGGCATCTCTGCTATCTGCAGCTTACCAATTGTTCACGAAAACATGGGAATTTTATATAGTTGCTGTAGTAGTAATTAAATTGATTCATATATTCTGTAAAACTCGTAAATTTCAAAGAAAGAGACGATGGTTCCTAAATTGATTTATGGCCCATCATCACATTTTTTGTGCTTCCACTCGGGCAATTCTTTTAAATGGTGCAAGAGGTTATTTTCGAGATAAATGTCTCAGTTTTCAAACATTATTATGTTTAAAAGTACTTACCGTATATAAAAGTGCAATTTTACACTTATGTCTATACAAAACTTAATTTTCACTCTACAACTTTTGTAACTTTTTTTTGAGAGGAAAAAAGTATTTTCATTAATTTGACATGGCTGAATCTTCAGCAATTACACATTGAATTTGGGGAGGAATAATGACCGGAAGAGGTTCATCATCCAGATCACACTCCCTACCAAGAGAGGCCAAAGCATGAGCTATTTTGTTACATGAGCGCAGGTGCTGCTGGATCCTCCAATTTATAAAGTTCCATTGGAGAAGATTACGCAGTTCATTCACCAGAAAAGTCCCCGAACTGAGATCATAATCCATTGAATAGATTGCTCGAGTAACTTCGTTGGCATCCGTCTCAATGATGACGTTGCCGATGCCCACTGTAATCGCAGCCTGGACACCCTGAATACAGGCAACCAATTCACCGTGGAAAGGGTTTATGAGAGCAGGCACCCTCCCCCGGGACATTGAGATCACCTCACCAGCCGAATTGCGAATGACGCATCCCCAACCTCCATTACCAGAGTTCGGATCAAAGGCCGCATCACAGTTTACCTTTGTGTATTCGCCGCTTGGCCTCTCCCACCGCTGGACCACTTTAACAGCTTTCTCTCGTGGCTGGTTCTTCAAGTTATTCCATTCCCCAGCGAGCACCCGTATTCCCTGCGCCAACTAGACTGGATTGCGCCGAGCTTCTCCTTCCCTGACCCGATTACGTTCAGTCCAGCTTGTCCACAAGGCAAGGCAACAAAGCAGCTTCTTCTCCTCCACCATCAGAATACCAGCGCCTCCTTCTCCCTAGTTAACCCTAGGTAATCCCATACCTTCGCCATATTTTTGCATTTGAAGTAGAGATGGCCTCCATCTTCATCAAAGCGATTGCACATCACACATTTTGTGTCCAATGACACTCCACGACGCTCAGATTGATTCGCAGGGCATGGCTGTTATAGCTGAATCTCCACATAAAATGCATTACTTTATTTGCACAATTTAAATCTCAAATCTTCTTCCACACTTTATCGGTAGCTAGGTCCGGTGATGAAGACGATGCGGCTTTGGATTAGAGAAAGTTCTCTGTTCCGAACATTTCCTGGAAGTAGACGACACGTTTTAAATCTTAATGCAGGCATGGCATATTTCGTTGAATCAGTCTTTTTCGCCACATCGCGTATAAAGGGAATCGAACCCAACTCTTCCACGAACCCCCCACGAATGGCCCTCCCCTCTCCTCTTCTACTGCTAATCCAGGACAAAAGTCTGTGCAACTTATATGCACTCCTGACCGAAAACACCCCTTTTCTATAAAAATGCCAGGCTGCAATGTTGTCATGTCCTTCATGGGTCGGAATCTTAAGAATGAGTTGAGCATCATCTTCCCAAAAGATGTCATTGACTAATTGGACATCCCATCCTCCCCTCACAGGATCCATTAGTTCATCTACCCAATTCAAGACATAATTTACTTTCGGTGTGATTGGTTTCCTGGTCATATCTCTCGGAACCCATGGATCCGACCAAATATTAATGTCACTTCCGCTCCCGATCCTCCAAATTATCCCACTCTTCAGCAAATCTATCCCCTTTAGAATGCTCCTCCATGCATAAGACATGCCATTTCTTGGCTGGACATCCAGACAAGATTTTCCCGAAAAATATTTGGCTTGCAGCACACGCGCACACAACGAATCGGGATTCTGAAGCAACCTCCATGCCTGCTTGCATAACAACTTTAGTAACTACTAGTAGACGGTTCTAGACCACCCATGAAATTGCAAGGCACGTTTGATTTTCTTTTTCCTCGCTGATCCAACGGCATGCTCCCTCCATTTTTATCCATCGGATGGCCCAGAATTTATTGTTTACGTGGATCAATTAAATTTTGAGAAAGGTTTATCCTTTCACTACTTGTGATTCATAAGGACAGTGGAGCACAACTTTTGTGTGAAATACCACAGATACACTTTCTTGATCAACGTACGTAATTAATTAAGGAATCTGAATTGAATCCTTGGGTATCACCGATCCTACTTCTATCCATCTCTTTAATGTTCTCTTCTTCATGTGACTCGATCGTTAGTCGTCCCTTTCCATGTGTCCAACCAAACTGAATTAGTGAACGTCGCTCGTTTGGCATGATGACAAACAGATTGTTGTACGCTTGTACGTCATGCGGTTCTATATATTGAGAACATTGCCGTGATGGCGGGAAGGTTCATGGTCACTCGCCCACTCGCGATGAGACGCAAGGCATTGCACTTGCACGTGCCTTCACGCTATAACTTTGCATGGATGAATACAGCTTCGAAAACGTCCAGATGCACGCATGCATTCAAATCTTATAGGCTTGTAACATAGATAACCGAATTTCATGCTAAATTACGTTCTAAAGCATGAATAGCCCCTTTTGATACTCCTCCATTTTTTTTACCATCAAATATATAAAATCAGAGGGAGTATATATGAAGAAAAAATATAAGAATTTTATAGAATTTCAATTCTATAGGATTTTTTTTCCCAAATGAATCCTGGATTGACCTATATAATTCCATGTAATGGTTTGTTTCTTTCAATTAATCGAACTAAGTAGTGTCTAATAGAGCATACAAAAGTCTAAAAATGAACCAACTTTTGGACGGAGGGACTATATGAATTTTGTTAATATAGGCATAACGCCAAATTAAAATCGCTTCAATATATCGTGCATTCGTGCTCCCACTCCCACACATGTCTATTGTCATAGATGGAAACCTCTGCTAGGTTCATTGCATCTAGACATATTGGCCCGTAAACGTCCCTCCCTGGAGCAGTCGAGCTATATTCATTACACTAATAGGATTACCAAGTTAAGAGGCCTTGCCTCCCACACTGTTTGCTGCTCGGCATAGTTGCCAAAGCTTACTGTTAGCTTGAGCTAGCATACACGCCTTATATTGTACTAACTTCCAAAGCTCCCCTAAAAAAAAAACTGCCAAAGCTAACTGGTAGCTTGAGTACTATACAAGTCTACGAGATGCACATTGCCACAATCACGGTAGCATTCACAACAGGGAGGCAAACTTTACAAATAAAGGAACCCATCGTTGTTGTTACCATTAGTTTCACTTTTATCCTTGTGACTTTTCACCGTGGCTAAGATAAGACCGTTTTAGTTTGATGTCAAAACGGGCCCTATCAGTTAAAATAGTAGACGTGGAGGTATATATTGCCAATGTTCAATTAGTACTTTCTATATTCTAATGAAAACTTGGATCTTTATTGTCATCAAACCAAATACAATTCTACTACCCTACCAATGAATTATTAGTGCCACAACTGGCCTAAGATTTAACACTCTAATAATTTGGTATTTTTGTAGGGCTTCAAATGCAAACAGACTCAAATACAACCTTTATATTTTATTATTTTTGCATCAAGTTATTTCAGAAAAATCACAAAAATATATAAATTTATTTGCAGCAACTATAGTAGTTTATAATATTTGCATAGTCAATTAATTCTATTATTAAAAAAACTTGGTAAGTTACGTCACAATCCACACATGGTAGCGCGCGGGGTCTTCGTTTACATTTATGAGGTTTGACAGGTTACAATTGATTTGCTATACACACACCGAAGAGCCAAACTGGTCGACAAAATGCATGCATCTAATTTGCTATAAATAATTTTACAGACTTAATTATCAGTTTTAATTTTATATACAATTTTACCAAAAGGGAAACTATGTGAAACTTGCAATCGTTAAAGTTTAGTTGCAAACTTGCAATACACTGAGATCTATGTTGAGGTGTGTAAACAATGAAATTAACATTCCTTACATTAAGTACCCACTTCCGAGCATAACTAAGTTGCCTCATTTAACTAACCCGAACATTGTGTATGTAGTGCAAAGTTAGTTCCAGCCTCCAGGTGACTACCCTACTCATGAGTCTAGATGGCTGTTTTCTTTCCTTAAACAACGCGTCTAATCTAATTGCTTAAAATATAATTTACGCTTAGGAAACTTCCTATAAAAATCCTAACATAAAATTCAGTACAGAAACTCGGTAAAATATAAAGGGAAAAATCCAAATACCCCCTGCAAGTCATTCCTCCTTTTACTTTTCTCCTTACAACTCAATCTTGTCCAAATACCCCTTATAAGTCAATATCTTTTTTAATTTCCCACCCCCGTAAAGTTATAGGCAATTTCTCCTTATACTCTCGTTTTCTCGCGCTCGTGAATTTCTTCTTAGGACTATGAATTATTAGTTAATAGTCTCTGTGGTCTTGTGAAAATGTACAGCGAACACTCTGTTTTTGTCGTATGATCATCTAGCATAACCCTGATCTGTTCATTATCTAGAATCAGTACAAGGCCTTGGGTAGGGGCCTATCTAGGCTTCAAGTAGTATACACCATCTCCTTCTTGCTATGCATGTGGAAGCAATACCTGCTCTAAATCGATGAAATTTATAGCCCCTGTCCGGCAAGGAGAAATTCACGAACGCGAGAAAACGGAGTACAAGGAGAAATTGCCTATAACTTTTGTAGGGATGGGAAA
Source organism: Leersia perrieri (assembly GCA_000325765.3). NCBI lineage: Eukaryota > Viridiplantae > Streptophyta > Magnoliopsida > Poales > Poaceae > Leersia > Leersia perrieri. The sequence continues at coordinate 7,594,460 of CM002476.1, forward strand.
TTGAAAGAGATATTGACTTATAGAGGGTATTTGGACAAGATTGAGTTGTAGGGGGAAAGTAAAAGGAGTGACTTGTAGGGGTGTATTTGGATTTTTCCTAAATATAAATTAGCAGGGCGCTACTACAACATTATTGGAACCGTTAATTTATTATAGAGGAAAATCTAAATACCCCCTATAAGTTGTTTATGCTTTCACTCTCACCCCTACAAGTTAATTTCTCTTCCAAATTCACACATCTATTAAGTTTTTTCATGATTTTTCATGGTTTTCTCAATTTTTTTATGCCTTGAGGGACTCTGACACGTTCGGTAAGTAGCAAAGTTGTCCCTACCATCCCATGAAAAAAGTGTGTGTTACTTTGCTATATGTGTATCGCATTAGAGTTTCAAGGACAAACACATTAAATCAATCTAATAAAGGCTTGAGTAGGCACAAAATATGGAGGAAAAAAGTATGATTTTATATCCAAGATAGTCAGGGGCAACCTCACTGCCGTAACGACATGTTGGAGGCCGACAAGGCATGACGAATTGCATGCATAACAAAAAAAGATTTAGTATAGATGGAAAAGTGGAAGGTAAGTTGACTTATAGGGTGTTTATGTATGAAATTAAGTTGTAGGGGAGAGAATGGAAAGGCAAGTGAATTGTAGGAGGTATTTGGATTTTCCTCTTTATTATATTATTTTTAGATTGCATTACAGTATATGCATCTCTATTAAAAAATAATGAAAACTGATGTTAAAATTATTATTTAAAGTATATTAGGGTTGTGCAGTGTAAAGTATTTTAAGGCACACCTTCAATGTTAAAAAATCAGAAGTTTGAATGGGTCCATTATTAAAATGCATAGAGGCCTCTGACTTGGTGAGTGAGCTTAGAGCTAGTTTGGTTCGTGACATAAATTGGCTTAGTCCATGTTTGGCACAACATCATTGATAGTTTTTCACTGTGTTTTTCCTTCTTTTCATGAGCATGTTTTCTGAAATGCTATGACTCCCTCTTTTGAAAAAAAATCTAAACAAAAGTTTTTTAAAAAATGAGTAAATTACACTTTACATCGGGTAGAATGTATCTAGCTTCACTTCGCACAGGTTTTAGCGCATACTTTTATTTTGCACCGGGCTACATTAAAATAAGTTTTACTTTGCACCGGGTTAACATATAGAGAAGTCATCAAATCTATAAAATTTTCATGGACTTTTTAAATTTTGAATTAAACTTTTTTAAGCCTATCTTAAATTCAAATTATTTAAAGTTCCGTTCATATATTTTACAAGATTTTCTTTCAAATATATGTTACAATCCGGTGCAAAGTGAAACTTATTTTGTGGCACCCCGGTGCAAAGTAAAAGTATGTGCTAAACCCGGTGCAAAGTAAAAAAGAAATACATTCTACCCGGTGCAAAGTATAATTTACTTGAAAAAAAATCAAACCAATCTATTTTGTTTGAGATAACTAATACTTAATTAATAATGTTTAAATAATATTTCTCATTTTATGTGAATTTTAGCCATTTGGCTGAATCAACACAAACAAACACGTCCTTAATACAATTTATCAATGTCAAATTTTCTACATCGTCCTTGCAAAAAAAAATTTCTGCATCGTCTGAAAATTCATAGTAATCCACATCAGTCAAAAGGAGCGCGTGCTCTCCGGTCCCACCACCACCTGGCCCCCACCCCCCTTCATTCCAGAATCTATTTCAGCCAATCAGCTCACCCCTTGTCCTCCAAGCCTCCAAACCGAGCAGAGCATCCGCGCCTTCTCGCCGCCGTCGCCGGAGAAGACATGGCGGCGCAGCCGAAGACCACGAAGAAGGACCACGCCCGCCTCAACAACCCCTTCCCCCGCGCCGTGCCGCGTGCCTCCGTCCGCCACCGCGACGCCGCGCCGCCGCTCTCCTTCCCGCCGTCCTCCAAGCTCGCCCACGAATTCCCCGTCGGCGCCCACTTCCGCCTCCGCTGGGACCCTTCCCTCGGCGGCGCCCTCTCCCTCTCCTCCTCCGGCGATCGCAGCCACGCCGCGATGTGGGAGACCGTCCCGGGCGTCGCGTTCGTGTCGGCGGCGCGCGCCCTCCGCGACGGCGCCGCCCGCCTCGTCCCCGACCGCCAGCGCGTCGACCGGATCCGCGCCCTCTACCGCCGCGACGCCGATTTCGAGGCGACGGTGTTCCCGGTGGTGGTGATCACCGGCGCCGTGTCGGCCATGAAGCCCGGCCGCTCCTCGCCGTCGTGCCTCTGCGGTCGGCGTCGCCAGCGCCGCGGCGGCGCCGGACGCACGGTGCTCACGGCGAGGTACTGGGTCGTCCTCGAGGAGAAGAGCGACACGCAGGTGGCGTTCACCGTCAAGCTCGGCGACTACCAATGGAGCTGCGACCACCACGAAGACGACGCCCACCCACCGAAACCCCCTCCTCCGCCGTCGCAATCGCCGCCGCCGCAATCTCCCTCCCTGAGAATCCACCGCGCCGGCGGCAGCCTCCGCCTCCGCCTGGCGGCGCGCGGGCAGAGCAGGAAGAAGAAGAAATTCCCCTCCGCCGGTGTTCCGGTTATGGAGGAGCTCGCGCCGCTGGTGCCGCCGCCTCCGGTGGCGGCGGAGGAGGAGTTCAATCGGGTGTTCGTGACGTTCGCGAGTACGAGTGATGAGAGATTCTACGGGTTTGGGGAGCAGTTCAGCCGGATGGAGTTCAAGGGAAGGAGAGTGCCGGTGCTGGTGCAGGAGCAGGGGATTGGGAGAGGAGATCAGCCCATCACCTTCGCCGCCAACCTCGTCAGCTACAGGTAAAAAAATAGCAAAGAAAAGCAAATACATTTTGCAACACTCAAGTCTAAAATTCAATCATAAATTTTAAAACCGGGTACTGTTATGGACTTTAAGGTGTTCATTGATCCAAAATTTTAAACCGTTTACTTTGCATCCCTCGCTCTAAATTATAGTTGTTTAGTCCACGTGATATTTACATGGAATCAAATAGTTACCGGTTTAAAAGGATAGGGGTGACTTTTGACTTTCGGAAAGGTTGATGATATAAAATGGATTTATTCAAAAAATAAAAAGGTCAAAGCCAGGTGCAAATTTTCACTTCTCATTTAAAATTCTTACTTCCCATTTTTACCACATCAACTTTAGGAAAATTGCATTATTGCTCTTGTGGCTTTTGAGTAAGGAGCTCAATAGCTCTTTTTGGAGCACAGGATTTTTTTTTTCCGGATTCCCATGGAAATTGAGCTGATTTCTGTACAAGTCAATCGAACTGGTCATGTTTCTTATGTACATAGTATGACTTATTCCATTTTTTAACCCGACCAAACTTTGACTTCAACCAAGAAAAGATCTTTCAAAGTTCGCTGTTACCGGTCTTCACACGGTCAGTTCGGTTGCACACTCGGTTTCTTTTGTCTTGGCAAGCAATAGAAATTGGAAACTGGTTTCTTTGAGTCTTCGTAAGAAATAGAAATTGGGAAGTGGGAATCCTCATTGTCACTTTGCCATGCCTGAATTTATCTAGGAGTAGTTATCCACACGATGCCACTTGCAGCTCTTACAGGCACCATGCATATGGATGAGCTTGAAGAGTACAAAGAATTAAGGTATAGAAAACGACGGGTCTCATTGATAGAAACAATCAATAATTTCAGGAATTGCAATGGCCCGTCGTCTGTAGATTTAAGCCTCTGAACTCTGAAACCGCACAGCACCGACAGTGACGGACTGTATTTGTGTCGTGCGTTGCTTTAGCTTGTGCGTGTGTGCTTGGAATTCCTGTGCAGATCGCACATCTCTTGGAGAGAAAATTATCATTTCAGATTGTCGATTTGTGAGCACTCGTTCATGGTTTCTACGAGTTCTGTTTCTCTTCTTTTGGATCAACTTGGGATGATTTTTGATGATTTGTTTTATGGTTGGTTTTTTTCATCATGTATATAGGTCTGGAGGAAACTGGAGTACAACGTATGCTCCTTCTCCCTTCTACATGACCTCAAAGATGAGATCTTTGTACCTCGAGGGATACGATTACTCCATTTTTGACCTGACAAAACCTGACAGAGTGCAGATTCAGGTAAGCAGCACATTCCATCAGGCCTGAGCGCATTTCTCAGTCCTGAATTTATGATGATTTATCAGTCTGAGCTGTACATACTTAACTACTTTTTTTTTTGAGGGGTCATACTTAACTAGCTAAATTTGCCAAAATCAATATTTGAAGATTTCCAAGGACTTACATTCATCCTGCTTTGCAATTTGCCAATCACAAATTCTGTGCTGAATTCGGCAGGTTTATGGAAATTCAGTCTCGGGAAGGATCCTGCACGGCGAGTCGCCGACTGAGCTGCTCACGAGCTACACGGAGTCGACGGGGAGGCCGCCGGTTCTCCCCCGGTGGATCACGTCCGGCGCCGTGGTCGGGATGCAGGGCGGCACGGACGCCGTCCGCCGCGTGTGGAAGCAGCTGCAGGATTACGACGTCCCGGTCTCGGCATTCTGGCTGCAGGTCTGAATTGAACCTCTCTGTCTCCCTGAAACTGAATTTTCTTGTTGCATTCAGTCTGAACCTACTACCTAGTAGTCGAATTTCCTTCACAATTGCACAACTAGGAACATTAGTTGGTGTAGATTGGCTTGTCATAGTACATGTCTAGTGTAGGGTAGATGAAGCTAAGTTTGTCACATCACCACCATGTTACACATGTGGTAGCATGAGCATCAATGCTAATGTCTCCTTTGCTGGTCCATCCAAAAATTATGAAGTTGGCTTTCTCTTAAGTTGGTGACAATTTGTGATGCAAAGATTAAGTAGCAAACTTTGCCGTAGAGAAAAAGATACTCCCTCCTACGTTTTCAAAATATAAGATGTTTTAATTTTTTCAAAGTATAAATTCTTTGAGTTTGACTAATTTTATAGAAAAGCATAGCGTCCTCTCCATTTCATAATATAAGACGTTTTGACATTTTGTTTGCAATGTTTGACAATTCGTTTTATTAAAAAAAATAGAAGTATCATTTATTTTGTTTGTGACTTACTTTATTATCAAAAGTACATGAAGCATGACTAATATTTTTTATATTCATAGTAAATTTTAAATAATATCAACGGTCAAATGTGGTAAGAAAAAGTCAAAATGACTTACATTATGAAATGTAGAGAGTAATATTTATCATAAAAAATAATTCTATTAAATAAAATAAAATATTAAAACTATTTTCTAGCATATCTACTTTGTTTTCAAATATTGTTATGTTTGTCTATAATCAAGGACAAACTTAAATAAGTTTTAAAAGTCAAAAGTGTTATGTTGTGGAGCTGATGGAGTATATTTTTATTCAATGAAATCAATGCCTACATCGATCCTTTCATTTCTAGTTTAGCTGCTAGTGTTCCGGTGTGTAGAATTTGTATGTGCCTTTGGATAGTTCATGCTTATTTTCCTATGGAATGTGGCTTAGAAATTCCATCCATTAGAATTTTTCCTAACTCATTCATATGTTCCGAAGGGTTTATATGGACAAAAAGTCCTAACGAAATCATTCAATTTTTCTTTGAAATTCCTTTGTTCCAAAAGAGTCCTAAATGTGTAGCATGCCAAGCATTGCCATATTTTTCCTAGAATGAAGTCCTTGGCCCTGACGCACTCTGAATTTTTTGTTCGATTTTAAAACTTTCCCTGCCAAATAATGGTCCTTTACTGACCTTAATAGTAAACTACTAGCACTCTGAAGAGTCTGATGTCTGAAATCTTATACTCCGTTTTTTTTTAAAATGATGTTGGTTAGTTCAAAACTGAATTAACCAACGTCATCTATTCACATCTGGAGGGAGTATAATCCTGATGCGTTCCAAGCTCTGAAACACAATTCTCTCGTTTCGCAATGCAGGACTGGGTTGGCCAGAGGAAGACATCCATCGGGTCTCAGCTCTGGTGGAACTGGGAGGTTGACGACGATCATTACCCCGGATGGAATGATCTGGTGCGCGATCTCCGTCGCCGCGGCGTCAGGACCATGACCTACTGCAACCCTTGCCTCGTCCCGGTCCGTCAATTCATCCTTAATTGAGCTCCAAACCATCAATCATGGCGACGCAGAACGATCGATGCATCATTTTTTTTTCCAAAGCTTGACGAACAAATCAATGGCAAATGCGTGCAGATGGGGCAGAAGGGGAACACGAAGAGGCACCTGTTCGAGGAGGCGAAGGAGCTGGGGATCCTGGTGAGGGACGCGGGCGGCGAGCCGTACATGATGCCCAACACGGCGTTCGACGTCGCCATGCTCGACTTCACCAACCCGGCCGCCCGCGCCTGGTTCAAGTCCGAGATCCTCTCCCCCATGGCCTCCGGCGACGGCGGCGTCTCCGGCTGGATGGCCGACTTCGGCGAGGGCCTCCCCCTCGACGCCCGCCTCCACTCCGGCGAGCACCCCGTCTCCGCCCACAACCGCTACCCCGAGCTCTGGGCCCAAGTCAACCGCGAATTCGCCGACGAATGGAAGAATTCCTCCGCCGATGACGTCACCGGCGGCGAGGAGGAGGATGGATTGGTGTTTTTTGTGAGGGCGGGGTTCAGGGAGAGCTCGAGATGGGCGATGCTGATGTGGGAAGGGGACCAGATGGTGAGCTGGCAGGAGAACGACGGGATCAAGAGCAGCGTGGTGGGGCTACTCTCCGGCGGCGTCTCGGGATTCCCGCTCAACCACGGCGACGCCGGCGGGTACTGCACCGTCGACCTGCCGCTCATCCGCTACCGCCGCACCGAGGAGCTCCTCCTCCGGTGGCTCGAGCTCAGCGCCTTCACCGTCGTCTTCCGCACCCACGAGGTAGGTACACATCGATCGATCGATCGGCCGTGATGAAACTAGCTATGAGGTGATGGTGATTCGAGGTGGCTTGCTTGTTGCACGCGATCGGTGATCTATTGGTTTATTGATTTTGAATTTGGATATGCAGGGTAATAAGCCGGGATCAAACTGTCAGTTTTACTCCAACAGCCGCACGCTTGCGCATTTCGCGCGCTGCGCCAAGATCTACAAAGCCTGGGAGTTCTACCGGATTCAGCTCGTCCAGGTACTGACCCGTCACTCTGTTTTCCTTTTTTTTTTTTAACAATACTCTCTTTTCCGGAGAAGGATTTTTAGAACTTAAGAATATATACACATATGTTTTGCATGCGGTCCGAATAGTTATATAAAAATTTGAAAAAATTTGGTTAGATGTGTAATGATAATATAAGTTAGTTCACAAACATGCAACTTTAAATTTGACCTACATTTGGACATATAAAAATAACAAAATTTGACATTGCACAGTGTAGATATAATTTGTTATTTTAGTTTCTCCAAATATAGGTCAAATTTAAAGTTGCATGTTTGTGAGCTAACTTATATTATCATAACACATCTAACCAAATTTTTTCAAATTTTTATATAACTATTTGGGCCGCATGCAAAATATAGGTGTATATACCTCTAAGTTCTAAAATGACTTTCCCTCTCTTTTCCTTCTTGCGCTTATGGTGCACAAAAGCTTTCGCGTGTTCAAGAAAAAAGTAATACATATATGGCACACCTAGCTCACCTCTCTGATTGGGTGCCAAATACCGACCCTGGTGGCATGAAGATTTTCGCCAATTGTTGAATTAAATTTTGGTCAAATTTGAATTCTTGAAAACCATTTGAAATTTTGCTTTTGTCGTTCCACCTTGAAATTTCATGAATTTGATCGGTTTTGGTCGAAAACGTAAACATTGTTTACACCAAATACACTTTTCATGGGTCGATGTACATGATTAAAAAAAAAGTTTTCCAAACATATTGTGTCATGTTTAGTTGTCTACACAATGTATTTGGAGTGTACTAATTATTCCGTCGACCGGTTTCTTCTCAGGAGGCAGCAGAGAAGGGTCTCCCAGTGGCGCGCCACCTCTTCCTGCACTACCCAGAGGACCAACATGTGCAAAAGATGACATACCAGCAATTTCTAGTTGGGAAGGAGATGTTGGTAGTGCCAGTTTTGGACAAAGGGAGGAGCACGGTGACTGCCTACTTCCCTGTGTCAGATGGCGGCTCATGGAAGCACGTTTGGACTGGTGATGAGTTTGATAGTCGTAGGAGTAGAGGTGGTGCAAGGGAGGGGATGTTGCACGGGTTTGAAGCTGAGGTTGAGGCCCGGATAGGCTTCCCGGCCGTGTTTGTGAGAGTTGGGTCAACAGTTGGAGAAAGGTTTGTAACAAATTTGAGGGATCTCAAAGTATTGTGATTTGATGACCAATTGTACACACAGGGAGAAATAGAAAATTAATTTGGGTTTCAAAAGGTGTTGAAGAAAATGTGGGTTTTCTGGAAACTTATCAACTCTTGAACCAAAAAAAAAAGAAATTCTAATATTTGTGCTGGTGGGCTCAAATTGGAATTTTATATTATATCCTCAGCAAAATAATATTAATATGTCATATGCTTTCTTCATCCATAACTGGAGATGTATTTACCAGTAAACTAACACAATATATTTACAAGTTTTACGAAAAATTCTTCCATTAAAACTCATTATGTTGGAGGATATTCAGATCCAACTTTATTGAGTAGTTATTTGATTTGTGTTCTTCGCAGCATTTGGTTCCAATCAGATTCACTAATATCTGAATTCGATTTGTGTTCATTAAGACATGAACACTGACATGGGAAGGGCACCATTATTCAATCTTTTGTCACACCGACAAAATACTTCATTATATCAGCCTTTCTATTGTGAATTGCAACACGAATCGAAATGTGTCAAATTTGATCGCATTTTGAAAGAAAATTGGTTGATTGATTTTCCCTTTCCTCATACCTTTTGTTTAACAAGAACATTTGGTGTTAAGCATGGACACATATAGGCATATAAGCATTTCTAGCACCATGAAGCTTATTTTGACTTCCCAATATATATCCAATATAAATTAAGCATATATATGCACCATGCAATCATCCAAATGCAGAAAACAGCTGCGCAAATTAAACACGGTTGAGCTTATTTCATTTAAACATTTTAATCTCGTATTCTATCATTGTTTATCTACATATATATTTTCTTTATGCAATCTAGGCAAATTCAACGATATGCAGTAATCTGTACAAACACACATAGATGCACATACACAAGGAGATTGGGAGATTGCACACACATACTCCATATCAAACAAGAACAGTGTGATGATGCAAGAGAAAAAGAACAAGAGGAGGAAAAACCTAAGTCAATTTAATTCAATTAAAGTGATCAGATCATCAATCATGTCCTAATGAAGAAGATGGTGAGCTCCGGGCCGGTGGCGCAGCCCTCCGGGTTGTGCATGTAGTACGTCTCGGCGTCCTTGGACCCCACCACGCGGTCGAAGTGGGCCCGCATGTACGTCACCTCGCCGTCCGCCGCCGTCGGGTGGTCGTCCGCCGCCGGAAGCACGCCGGCGCCCATGGACGTGGCGTGAAGCAGCCGCATCACCCGCTCGTCCGCCTCCGTCGCCTCCCTCCTCGCCGCGTACCCCACGCTCTCCCCGTTCACCTCCGCCGCCCACACCGGCTCGTCCAGCAGCCGCCTCTCCGCCGCCGGCGGCGGGTGATGCGGGTGATGCTGCTGCTGCTTGTCGCACTCGAGGGTGACGCGGACCATGCCGGCGGCGCTCACGTCCTGGATGAATTTTGCGGTGGGGACGGCGATCTCGAGCAGCAGCGCCGGCGGGGCGCCCGGGCTGTCGTGGAAGGCGATCGTGATCCGCGACCGCCGGTGGCCGTAGAGCGTCCCCGTGGTGCGCGTCGCGCCGTGGAAGTGGTTCCTGAGCCGGCCGCCGCCGCCGCCGCCGTGGCCGTGGTGGTGGCCCGGGAGGTGGGGGATCGGCAGCGACGGGAGGCCGCGGCAGGACGGCGCCGGAAGGATCGGGAACGACCGGAACGCGGCGCGCACCGACCGCACGAACCGCGCCGGGCGCGACCGGTGGTGGTGCTTGGAGGAGGATTGCTTCGTCGGAGGAGGGAGGGGAGGGGGCTGAGGGGTGGAGTGTTGGTTGAGGAGGAAGGGGGGGACGTCCGGGAGAGGGGTCGCCGGCGCGGGGCGAGGGGAAGGGGTGGAGGCGGCGCCGAGGAAGGAGGCGGTCGTCGTCGTCGTCGTCGTGTCGGCGGGTCGACGGGGAGGCTGTGTCATGTGGCGCGTGGTGGCGCTACCGCCGGGGCAGCGCGGCGGCGGCGGTGAGGGGAAATGGGGAATTGCGTGGCGGCGGCGGCGGCAGCGGCGGCGACGGTGGCAATGGCATGCGGGAGGAGGAGGAGGAAAAGAGACGGGTGGTTGGAGAAGGGACGCCTTAATTGGAGAGGGGAACAACGAAAACCACCAAACCGGCGTTCTGATGGCGTTGAATGAAACGAGGAGGGCCGCCACAGGCTGGCTGGCTGCTGAAAGTGTTGATTTTGATGTCAGTTTCGAACTGAAAAACAACTGAAGACGATGAGACGAAACAAAGCACTAAAATAGCACTGTCGTTCGGCAGCATTGGATCAAGAAGAATTTAGATGCCGAACAATCTAGTAACAATATGTCCCCGAAAAAAAAACTAATAACAATATGAGTATTTCATGTAAAAACGTCATTTGCAATTAAAAATACTAAGATTTTAATGTACTCCCTTTGTCCGACGAGAAAAAAAAAACGGAGGAAATATGTTTCAGTGTAACACCTTTACCACCCGATAGAGAACCGTTTTGATAGCAATGGGATCTTCTCTTTCGAGAGATATCCCATTAAATTCAGATGAAATTCTAACTGAGCCTTGACAAAATTAGCCCTCTTTGATTTTAATGAATTTTGGAGGAAGCAACGCAAAGACGCAACCAGTCCATCGTGTCTGTCCTTGGATAAGTCTATTTTTTCTCCATTCTCTTTGGATGGTGCCTTATGTATGGGTGAGAAACAAGTTTATTTCCCTCCCTCATTTTTAGGCCATGCCAAGCCATCCCATCGTGCTGAGGTTGAGGCCCAAACACGACCCAACAGTCAGGCCGTGTTGGCAGGAGCCTGACAATGGTCGGGCCATGCCATATGTTTAGGCCAGGGCAAAACCTTATGTCTTAGGTGGTGATATTGGGTTTTAGGCAATATAGCCAACTATACTTTGTGGGTATGTGCAGACGTATATCATAACATGCCATTCTCATTGAGAAATAGATCTTTTGTAGTATTGCCTCTATAGTGGCAGTGCCTGATATGTGCGTCTGGGCCCACATGTCAACCTCTGCTACTATAGAGACAGTATTACAGTCTTACAGACACCCCTATTGTCATTGGGTAGGAACGTATAGACATATATAAGAGAATGATCAAGACAGTATGCCAACAAGATATAGAGTGTTAGCCCTTTGGATGGTCGATCGATAATGTGCTCAATCATGGATCGAAAAAAGGAACTAATGCTCCTAAGCCCAAGCTAATTTTCTAACAAAGCCCGGTTTTTCATGCGGCGCCTAAATTACTTGTTGTGCATATGCATATATGCAGCAAAGAAAGTACGAGGCGATGACTACCATTGGACAAGGTGGTCACATTGTTCAACAAGGAGACATATAAGGATCAAAAGGAGGAAGATGAAGTAGCTATCAGTGAGCACAAGAACAAGGATGTCGTCAACCAGTCCTAATAAATCTATTATATTCAAATACTATAGCGCGGGATTTTCACTACACTCATATTTTATAGCGAAATCTCTTCTATTTTAGACCTAGGAAGCACTTTACTACACCACGTTCGGTGTTTAGCTATGTTCCCTCTACCAATCCTAGGGCATATACGTATGTGTTTTGAATAAGTGACACCAGACAGTGTGTGTCAGTGTGTTTACTGAGGATATAACCTACGCATTACTTTCTTTTTACTTGATTACATGGTGAACTAATTTGAGTGTATTGCGCTTTGGACCACCTTATATTACCATGGTTTCATTTTGGACCACCCTCTAGCCAAACTTTTCATATTGGACTAGGTAAAAAAAACATCTGTTGTACTTTGGACCACCCCTAATTATTTTTTGAGCACATCAATAAACTTAAGAACATCAAAACCTACACACATATGATCTTTCTCACTGATATGTAGGCTACACTTTGCTAAAGAAGAGGCTAATGCAGCTAGTAAAAAGAGTTAATAGTGAACCAAAGTGAAACAAAACAATCTAACCTAGTCCAAAGTGAAAGGATATGTTAGAGCAAACCCAACAGCTCATCTATCCCGTCCTTCATCTTAAATATAGAATATGTATGAGAAAAATATTGCTCCATGAGATACTCCATCACATCATCAAAAAATAGAGCATCATCTGTATCGGAGAGAGAATGGATGTTCTCTCTTCACTCTATATTTGAAGCAAGCAATATGATAGGAGAAGAGGAGAGAGATTGTTGGAAAATATTATTAAAATATAAGAGATTGAAGTATGATCGTATAGATGATGCAGTATGGATGGTCTCTTGGAGTGCACCGGGATATATAAGAGGGATTTTTTTGCATGATTATTCAAATGGATATATAGATGATCAAAAATAGATGAGCTCTTAGGTTTGTTTTTAAAGTGTGGTTCAATGTAAAACTAGGATAACGTCTAAAATATGATTCACTTATATTAGAATACTGCGTAATTTAAATTTTTTGTTTAAATATCAAGTAAAGTTTGTACCAATCCCAACCGAACTAAATTCAGACCTCGAGTTTGTCTAGAGAGCTCCACACACCGGAGGAGGAGAGTCCAAAGTTCCAACTTCCAAGTTTCCAACTACCACCACCGTCAACGCCTTCGTTCCTTCCGCCTCATAAACACGCCGCTCACATCGCCTATCTCCCTCCCCCTTCCTCCCCACCTCCGTCCGTACGCCGCCGCCGCCGCCGCCGCCGCCTCCTTCACACCGGCCTCCGCTCCGCTCCGACGAGAGCGAGCGAGCGGCGCCTCCGGCGTTCGTCGGAGGAGGAGCGATGCAGGGCGGCGGCGTGTCCGGATTCCGTAAGCGCCGCCGCGTCCCCCTCCCCCTCCCCCCATCGGATTCCTACCCCGGAATCGACCGGAATTTCCTTCGTGCCTGACCGGCTCCGCCGTTTGTTTTGCAGAGAACGCGCCGGTGACGCGGGCCGTCGTCCTCGCCAGTGGCCTCCTCTCCGTCGTCTTCAGCTCCCAGCGCCGCGCCCGCGCCCTCAGCCTCTCTTACCAGGTCAGCTTCCACACGGGGGATCGGACGCCAAATCTCGATTGGTTTCCTGCCGTGGTTCCCTGGTTAGGTCTCGAGAGTTCGTGCTCTGAGTCTCCACTGGCCACTCCTTGCCGACTTTGTGCTGATTTGATTAAGTGCCTGAATTCCCGATTGAGTCAGATTTATGAATGCGCATGATCGCCGAATCATACGTGTTCATATGCCTTATTTATGTTGCTTAATTATTAATAGTCTATGATGTCGGGGCATCCACTATCCAGGTGGTGTTAGATTGCAGATTTATGTTCGTTCTGGAAATTTGAGGAGTGGCTCAGTAGATGGTATTCATTGATGGCCAGTAGCTGTGGGAAGACATGGCTTAAGCTGCCTGTTAGGCATGTATGCTTGGTATTGTGGCTCTGGGCAAGTAGAGCAGAAACCAAATGTGTAGATCAATTTAGGACTCATTTAGTCCAGGAAATACGTGCCAAAAGAAGAAGAAGAACCATCTTCAGACCAACTAGCAAATATAGAAGTTTCGTCAGCGTTGTAATTGATATTATGACCTAGGTAGAGTATCATGTTCTTTTGGACAATAGACAATGGGTTAAAATTTCACTTGGAATATAAATGTACAACGAAGCTAATCTTTGTTATTAATTGGTAGGGTGTGATTTTATGCCGATAAGTTGGTAAACATGACATTTTGGTTGCACCATGCCACTTTTATATGTCGAACCATATATTAGTACCTTACTGTTATAGTGATAGTTAATCCCTGATAGTAGCACCTAAATCCTAAGCAGTAATATATATTTCTCGTGCAATTGTGCATGTAAGCTGCAGCACGTTAAATTATTCTTGTTATTACCTGTCCTTTACCTTCCGTCTTGGCTTCTCTAATGTAAAGCTTGCGTAATTTGTATGTATAAATCAATTGTTATGCCATTTCAGGGGTTTGTCAAAAACTTCCGGCTATGGAGGATATTTGCATCTGGGTTTGCCTTTCAATCAACACCAGAGCTATTGTTTGGAGTGTACCTTCTCTATTACTTCCGTGTTTTCGAGAGGCAGATAGGCTCTAACAAATACTCGGTTGGTACCTCAGTTTTGTAGTTCTCTGTCTCTCTGTTGTGAAATGAAGAGTGATAAACAACAGTAATAGTATGGTAGAAAGAGGGAGATCTATTCTTTATTGGCAAATGGATATTGAAGATTGATAAACAACGTTGTACAGTAGAAGCAGGAGTAAATTACATCTGAACCTGAACGGTGGAAATCAAGAACTTAACCATCTAGCACCCTACTAACCTGAACATTAAATTTGCCCATTGCTGTTTCATGTAACATACTTAAATTTGTACCTCACAAATCTTAGTGAAATGCTTCTTCTGAAGTGTAAAAACTTATATTGCAACTTTGCAAGTGTAAATACTCTATCAAGTGCATGAGTCTAAGTGTGGAATCAACTCGGTTTTAGGGCCATATAGTGCAATTTATGCAGGATGTATGTTTGGTTTGTTGTAACTTCCAGTGAAATAAAAAAAAAAGACGGTTGTCAAACAACTTGCTAGTAAGAGATCGTTATATAATTGCTTTTTTAATTGTGTTTTGCAGGTTTTTAGTTTATTCACTATTTCAGTGTCACTGCTTTTTGAGGTCCTATCTTTGGTTCTCCTGAAAGGTATGTCAATGCGACAAATTTCTGACTAGCATTGTCTGACAAATTTTAAGAAAATCAATTATTTTAAATTCATTTTGTAAAGTAGTTAAGAATTGTGCTGCAACTATTATAATCTGGAATTCTGGGTATTCTGGAAACTGATTAGATGTGTTTCCTATATAAGAAAATGTTAAAACAATATAGTTGAGAGCCTAGCTTAGTTTATAGGTTGCATTTCGATAAATATCAGCACTCTGACCGATGAACTAGCAAGAAATGCATCATTTGGTGCAATTGCGAGCAAGCACATATTTATTGGTTCAATAATCTAGTTGCTATCTAGAGAGATTCATTATGTCATCACACACTAAGACTATCCAGTTGTTCCAAAACACTTTTTCTGGCATGAACTCTCTTGATTTATTGCCCTTCATTATTTTGCAGTGGTCTTTGAAACATTAAGCTCAATGCATATGCTAGTTTCCTTCTCTCACGATTATTTCTCATGAGCTTAGCTATTGAATCATGAGCGATTTTCTTGAGTTCTTTAATTTTTTTGAACGCACAATTTTTGTATAATTTTGTGCGTAAATGTCGATTTTTTAATTCTATTTGTCATTATTGAGCTTCTTTTGATATTCCCCTTTTTTTTTTTGCAGATACAAACTACCTCAGCACTCTTGCATGTGGACCTTATGGCCTTATATTTGCCTCATTCATTCCATTCTTTCTTGACATTCCTGTCACTTCACGGTTTCGTATTTTTGGTGTTAACTTCAGTGATAAATCATTCATATACCTAGCTGGCCTGCAGGTAAGTTGTTCATCAGAACTGTATCTTTATATGTCATTTACACTTCACATATTACAACTTCCCTATTGCTCTTTGCAGCTGCTTTTATCTTCTGGGAAGCGTTCCCTTATTCCTGGAATTTGTGGTCTGATTGCTGGTTCTCTCTATCGTCTCAACGTACTTGGCATCCGCAGGATGAAGGTTATTAAGTTCTCTCTTATTCATACTGTAATAATTTTCTCTTGTTACGTCAATACCATTAAAATTACCTTCTGTTTTTATTTTTACCTTGTTAGTTCTTCTATTGTTTGGTTGCTTGGAACTATTGTAGTCACAAGTCATGGCATCCGAAGTGTTCCTTTCAAACCTCAATGCTGCCAGTGCAAATATGATATGGAATCAATTGGACGAAGTAATATCAGGCTGGAGTTTGTCATTACCTGCTCCACCTATAGTTGTTAGATATCAGATAATCTTTTTTTTTAAAAAAAAGAACATCACGCACATGATAGGTTGCTAGCCTGTATGATCCCCATGCTGGCATATGATTGCAGCAGAATTATGTGAAAGTACATAGAGTCAGAGTGTCAGACCCTTTTTGCAGTTGGGTTCTTTGTTTCATTCTGGTTTCCTTTTTTTTTTTGGATATTTGCTAGTTTACTTTTACTCTTGGTAGTATGATCTGGTCTAGCACTGCAAGTTTACCTGATAGAATATTATGAGTAGCTTTTAGCTATTTATTTATTATTTCCTTGTCTTTAGAATTTGACCAAAGGCTCAAAACATGCATATTTTCCTGTCTGCTCTTCTAACTATTATGTTCATGCTTGTTGTACAGATGCTGCAGGTTATTGCATCATTTTTCGCAAGATTTCTAGCACCTTCTTCAGGAAGTTCATCTCGGCCCCCAAGGAGTCTGGTCGGAGACATGACTTCCCGTACAGGCCGTGCTGTGCAGGTTAGTTTTTGACAAGCTAAATTTGAAGCTAGATTTATATGTACATTGCTCCTTGGATAAATAGATCTTTTCGTCAGTTTCTTAGCTGGTGGGTGATTGTTCATATTCTTAGCTTCCATATGTGCATGTTTCAATGACTACCACTGGGAGATTGATTATTTTATGCCTTCGTCATATGTGGTGCATATCCATAGTAACTGAAGTGAACATGGATGGATCATTATTATATGTAATCACCGGCAATATTAAGACGAGTCCAGTACTCCAGTTATTACCAACACAAAACTGTCAGTGTAACTGACTACTCCTGGCCCACTTTGTTCTTAAGCTCTCATTTTGATGGGTTTTGATGTTCCATATTTCATATTTGTTACCAATGTATGTGCTTATGGTTCTGCCGGTACAAGCCTAAACCCATTGATCTTTATAGTTTATATAACTTAAAGCGCATGAAGCTATATCAATGCTGAGTTTCTAAGCACTTCCTGAAAGAAATTCAATGCCTATATGCTTACATATTGATCCTGTCTATTTGATATAGAACCATCCGCCTTCTGGATTTGCACCAGTTGTGGAGCCCCCAGAATCTTCGATCGCTATGCTGGTTTCGATGGGCTTTGATGGAAATGCTGCAAGACAGGCGCTAATGCGAGCCAGAAATGACATCAATGCGGCCACGAACATCCTTCTTGAAGCACAGACTCATTGATCTAACATAATGCGACTTCCCTGGAAACATTGTGGGCAGAATTGGTGATGTTTCTAAGATTAGGCAGAAGACTAGCGACGAATGGTGCTACCATGATTTGATGAGAAGTTCAACTAGGCTCTTGCTAGTTGTCAAGCTTAGGTAGTCAGTAGACATTCGCGGTAGTTACGGGTTATTATGTCAATATTTGATTTTCTCACCGTACAGATGATGTATAATTCCAAGTTCAGCTTGTAGGATAGATGATATATAAACATTGGAATCATAGTGTAAAATTTTTAGAAATTTGCCCCTTGTGATCAGTTCAAGCAATGATCTATCATAGACGCTAATCATGTTAAGGTCTGTTCAGGAGAAACCTTGCTGTTTGGAGATAGGTTACCGAACCAGTTGTAAGCCCGGTTGTTAGGTAAAATCAAGAAAAAGAAAACGTAAAATTTAACCAAAAATATTCTGGGTTGTTTAAATTCTTTTCAACTCGTTGGGTTACCGGTTGCTATGGCAAAATGAAGGGAAAAACATTTATCCAGTTTTAGGGAGAAATGTCTAGATTGAACTAAAACCTTCCAGCTAATCACTCATATTATGAAAAACGTAGGAAATTCGAAGGATTTCAATTCTACGGGAAAATGCTTATGGCGATCTGAAATTCCTACGAAAAGATTAATTCTATAGTGACTGAGGAAAATAAACATAGGGTTCTGTCTATGTTTTCTTCTTCCTGTGACTAAATTTCTGTGTTTTTCTGTGTGCCAATCAAACAGCGGTTTTAAAACATTCTTTTTCAATTCCTGGTATACCAAAAACAACGAAATAAAAAAGAAAACGAGAGGAAATTCGTGAGCAAGCACACCTTCTGTCTGTGTTTTCTTCTTTCTATGACTAAATTCCTGTGTTTTTCTGTGTGCCTATCAAATGATGGTTTAAAAACATTCTTTTCAATTCCTGGTATAATATACCAAAAACAACGAAATTTTTAAAAAAAAACACGAGAGGAAATTCGTGAGCAAGCAAACCTTCCGACCTCCCCTCCTTTGACGCCTTATCCCCCCAAAACCCTCACCTCCGTCGCCTCTCTCATTTCGAAAATTATGGCAGCGGCCGCCGCCGCCGCCGCCCCTCCCGCTGGCAGCAGCCAGGACCACATGAACGCGCTCCGCTCCACCGCCCTCCGCCGCTCCACCCTGCAGTGGGAAGCCGCCGGCGCCGGGGCCTTCTTCGCCCCGCCCTTCCGCTCCCGGCGCTGCCGCCGCCGTCCCCATCCCCCTCTGGCCACCGCCGCCGCGCCGCGCTCCAGGTCCCCCTCCAGGGCAAGGGCGCGGGCGAAGCTGCTCGCGGACGCGGACACGAGGGACCCCTGGCTGGCCTCCCTCTCGCTGCTCCCCGTCGAAGACGACGGTGGCGCTGCCTCCACCGGCTGGGTGATTGGGGTGGATCCCGATACGGGCGGGGCGATCGCCGTACTCTCTCCCGATGGGTCTTCGCAGGTAATGCCGGTAACGACGGGCATGGTGGTACTCCAGTAGGGCTTTTAGCATTTTGTGTGCTTGAGCGAAGGCGTTCATGTTTTTGCAGGTGTTTGATAACCCATTCGTGCATATAGTGGTGTCGGAGTTCATCCGGAAGCGCTTGGACACCAAATCCATCATTGAGCTGCTCCGTGGCCTCGATGCGCCACCTGGTACGGATGGATACGGGCAACCGTACTGCTTACCGTATTCTTTTCTAAATTTCTTTGGTGGTGTGGTGTGGTGCTGGTTTGCTAGTGTTGGGTTCAGCACAAGACATGGCCATTATGATCATCGTATGCGATTATGGGTCATTAACTCGTTATGATCAATTCATAGTTATCACATTCTTCTTTTAGATATGCATTATGTGAGCAACAACATTACTTTCTAATTATGAGATCGTTGTTTGTTTCGGCTGTATTGCAGGAACTACGGCATATATTGAGAAGTCAAGCCCTTTCCCAACTGATGGAAAGCTGGTATTCCTACTTTCTTTTCCTTCCTCGCATTTAGCTATTTATTAGAAGTTCTTGTGCCAATAGTATCAAACTAATGAGCCGTGCATTCATTATTATTTATTGGAGAATATATGCCTTTGGATAGCAGGGCTCTCCTATGTCTTCTTTACCGACGCTGTATATAGGATAGCGATGGCTGGAAACAATAGAACTATTTTTGTCCTTGAGACCTTGACAGATTGGGATATCATGTTCCTGAAGATGTTTCTCACATAAGCTGAATCTAGAGTTACACAAACAATGAACTCCAGCTTGAAACTAGTTTGTAATTTGAATATGTTCATACCATGTGGTGCCATGTGAATTTCAGCAATAGTTTAATGTTGGTGATTTTTTGGGTCATATAGGGATGGTGGAGTACAGGTTTTTCATATGGCCTGTGGATTGCTGCTCTAGTTGCATCTGGTTTTTCAGTTGTTCCAGTTGCATCACAGACCTGGAAGGCTTATTTTGGACTAACACGGAGCGGATCACCTAAGGTTTGTTATTCTTTGTCATATGGAAGTATGTGACATAAAGTTGCTTTACTACTCTACCTGGAGGTATCACAGATTATGCAAAATATTTATCAAGGCATCTAAGTTAGTAACATAAACAAAGCTGTGAAATAAAATGAGCACACTGTACAACATAAACATAATGAGGCCAAAATGGGGATGTAGGTGGTTTGCTGGCTTAGGGCTGAAGCACATGGTACATTGGGTTCAATGAAGTTTAACAAGAAAGTGGGATGGGATTGAGGTCTCACTTCACTACTAGGGTTATGAGGATAAGATCTTGTTTCAATATGGTGACACTGAAGTTTCTTTTGTTTCTTTTTTTTTTCCTTATAGTGGAAACAAGGAAAATATTATACACTTATTGGTAGTGAAGTAGTGTATGGTCACAAATCAGGCATTCAATTCACTCTTAGAGTTCGGTACCTTTTTAATTCTTGGGAGAGCAGGGAAACACTTCCTATATACAAGCTCATGTATTAAATATCCAAAAATAATTACCTTCATATCTCAATAAGATATCTTTGTTAGCTTTTGACTTATGTATACATAATAATTCCAGAGTCAACATGATTTTGATGTCATAACTTAATGCGGTTAGTGTTAGTAGAATATCAACTAACTGCTGTTCTATAAACCTCTTATGGTCGTCTATATGATGTAACAGGATGATAGCAGGCAAGCTGCTTCAATCTTGTTCCCAGACAAGGCTCTGTCCCTGAATAGGAAGAAACATCATGGTATAC
Source organism: Leersia perrieri (assembly GCA_000325765.3). NCBI lineage: Eukaryota > Viridiplantae > Streptophyta > Magnoliopsida > Poales > Poaceae > Leersia > Leersia perrieri. The sequence goes on from CM002476.1 coordinate 7,615,055, forward strand.
ATCTTACGACTGTGAAACTGTTACTGCCTGTATCGTGTAGTTTTTGCGTCGAGCACAGCTGCTAATATAAATGATTTTTTCATTGAACAAGATCATTTTTAGTTCATTATATCTAGTTTTAGTGACATTATCTCTTGTTTTTGTTTCTTCTACTTTAGTTGAACATCTGAAGAAAACTTGACTATATGTCAGAGACAATACAAATAATCTTTGTCTGCCTTGCACTCTTGCCTGGTGCACATCAAAGCAAGATCAAACAAAACAACCCTCAGTGTGCACTGTGTATACTGTATACTAGTAGTTTGCATGAAATTGATAGGTTGTATATATGTTAAAAATTCGTGACCTACATAGATGAGTTAATAGCTTTTGTGTAGCATAGTTAGCTTTAATCCATTTAATTGAAACACCCCATTGTTGATGATACATGTTCCTTCTCTAATTCAATGGTGTTTTTACTTGCTACACTCTTATGCAGGCCGAGCAGAGGCCCTTTTGTTAGCGGCCTACGGAAAGGGTCTTGTTCTGCCATCAGGGGTGTTTAACAAAACATTATGACAACTCTACTTAGGGAGACTTTGACTAACTGATCATTTTTTTTTTCGAGTGGACTGCTGCAATATTTTGGTTGCCTCGGGCTCCATCAAGTACATAATTGAAGTAAAACCCTGAGGCTGAGTGCACTAGTCTGTTCAACTTTCAGTAACGCATTAGCGATGTAACAGTGTAAATGAGATTGCTGTTTCACGTTTGATTTGAAATTGGAAGAGGGCCAATGATTCACATTTTTGGGTTGAGATTGTAGCATTCATTCTAATTATATTACGATTTTATTAAATGGGCCCAAATTCAATTGTATCCTCCTCTTCATCCATTTCTATTGCACCCATTATTTCCAAGTGTCATGTTTTGCGGTTGTTCAAGTGCACTATTGAGCAGCAAGTCGTTTAAAAAAAATTTCTGCTAGCTAACTCCGTACTTCTGGCTCTACATCATATCGAGTTTGATGTGCCAACTGAAACATCAACTCTCGTAACCGTCATGCAAACCGTACCATATATTTAACAATCCAACATTCCTCCATTTATTTACCATACATTCAGTATTTTTATATGCATCCAAAACAACAGTGGTTGTACATGAAATGATGTACCCCATCACAGTTTGGAGGCATTGGCGGTAACCTTGCCAGTTAAAGCGGTAGCTGCTTTGGACCCAGACTGGCGCCCCAGATGGTTGCAGATGAACTCACCGGCGGCCATCACTTTCTCCAGATCGACGTTGGTTTTGATCCCCAGCCCATTCAGCATGTAAACCACGTCCTCCGTCGCCACATTCCCAGATGCACCCTTCGCATACGGGCAGCCTCCAAGTCCCGCTACAGAGGAGTCGACGACGCTGATACCCATCTAGTTTAAGCAGAGACCATTTTGTTGATGAAAAGGCAGATGGCGTAATTGGATTAATTGCATATGAATTTCTATTATCACAAGATTCACAATCATTTTGATATGTCTAATGTTTTGCAGAGTATCTTGTGTGGAGGAATACCTGGAGAGAGATGAGGATATTTGAAAGAGATTGGCCGTAGGTGTCGTGGAAATGGACCGCAAGCTTCTCCTTGGGAACGACGGACATGACAGCCTCAAGCATTGGAACGACGGTTCCTGGATATGGAATAAAAAAACACTAAGACACAAATATAGAATAAAAAAACAAGAGGACTAGAGATGGAAATTAGGCAATATGAACATCACCTGGGGTACCAACACCTATTGTATCACCAAGTGAAACCTCATAGCAGCCCATGTCATAAAGCTCTTTGGCCACATAAGCTACGTTTGACGGTGGCACATATCCTTCTACTGGGCATCCAACCACACAAGAAACATACCTATATTCTTAGTCAAGCAAATGAACTAGATATCAACATGTTGAATCAAAAACCATCACTGAAGGAAGAAAATGATAATATTCAGTAACTGTCTAACTGATTATTCTCACATGTCTCTTCTAAGTTCAAACCAAATGATAATTCTATAATTCAGCTTTTCCCATGCCAATGTGCCAACCCCCAAGTATGTTAAGACTCTCCAGTTGTAATGAGCTACTAATTTAGCACACAATATATTGTATAAGTTATTTATACAGGTTTATCCTGGAATAAAACTCTGGTAAACTGAACTACCAGTAAGAAAAAGATAAATCATACACTAGACTAGCTAGTGAGCCAATGCCAGATGCAACCGCGCAGGTAGACTGGTGAGCAATTCAACAAAATAAATCAAATCCAGATCACTTTACTTGCTCACTATTACTCCATACAAACACACCTGGGATTTGCATATGTAGAAATTAAACTTGATAAAATACAACCTAACATAACTCACCCTCGCATGGGGATTTTTCGTTCCTTTGCTGCAAGAGCAACATCGTTATAGCGAGCAAGGCTCTCTTTGATGGTGCAGTTTATGTTTGACTTGGAAAATGCTTCAGAAGCTGACGCAAATACTGCAACTTCTTTTGCACCTGCTGCAACAGCTGCCTCAAATCCCTGATACCAATGATCAGAACAAGTGTCACATGAGATAAACAGAGATATATACTCAAAAGTTATAAGGGATATATACTCAAAAGTTATGTGAATCAAAATAAGTTACCTTAAGGTTTGGCGTCAATACAGGAAGGCTTACACCTTCTATATTCCGAACTACTTGCATCACATCCTTAGCATCAGCTAGCTACAGTAACAAACAACAAAATAATAAAGTTTGGAGACAAAAGATAGACGATAATTGAGTTTAACAAAGTGTTATCAAGAGACTCCTTTCTTTCAGTTTTTCTGGTCAAATTTGACCTTCACAGGACGTCAGGTCCTTGGTGCAGTAAAAAAATTGTTTAAGTCAATGTAGTATGAGGGAAGCCACAATTATGCTTATTTTTATGTTACATTTGCAGTATGTGTGCCATATTCGCTAAATCTCCTATTTATTAAGTAACTTTTAAAAGTATACTTGTTGCCTCTTATACTGTTAGTGTATTACTCAAATAACCGCTCTAAGCGCATATTGACTAACTTCCTCAGGCTTTTCGCATATTGACCAACTTCCTCAGGCTTTTAATAAGAGAAATAACAATACTTTAATACTTTGGAAGGAACATAATAATCGCTATTATGATACCAGAAGCAATTGCATCATACATCTGAGGCTTCTGGGCATAAGCAGATCATGTTGACAATCGATAACCTTATGTAAAACTATAGATTTGGCAGTATTGTCTATTTGTACCATAGCTAGCACCATACTTTTTTAAAATTATAAAATAAATATATTATAGGGGAAAAACAATTGGGTAGATGGTGATATTTATTACTACCAATTCATTTGAGATGTGTAAGAAGCAAGTGACTAATATATAGTAGTTGCTAAATGCTCACCAAAACTACTGTGAAAAAAATTACCTGTGGTACCCATTTTGGAGAAACAAAACTTGTTGCCTCAACAACTGGTAACCCAGAGGTTGCCAATATCTGTATGAGCTCAATCTTTACATGTGTTGGCACTATGTTTTTTTCATTCTGTAGCCCATCTCGTGGCCCAACTTCCACAATTTTTACTCTTCTTGGAAGATCATGTATAATCTGGAAACATGTTTCCTCCAGTCAATAAATTTAGAAGGAAAGCATATTCTATACAAAAATGGTTGCAATTTCCATTCAAATGGAACAAAAGAGTGCAATTATTAGGCTATCAGGTTGTGTCATAGAAGCTTATTAACACATGCCTACACACCTTGTTACCGATTCCTATATTCTGTTGGCCGGAACAAGATGAATAATATCTGTAGTTCTGCTGATTCTGTGAGAGACCATTTGAATATATAATATGACGGTTCACTCCAAAAGACAATTTGCTCCGATGTAACGCTGGTTGTCTTTGATAAATCAGTCTTGTGCAGGGATTTTCTTCCCTATCATAAACACAAACAAATTTAGCTCAAGTAAAAAAAAAAGCAAGCGAAAGAACGGGGGCAATTTTGAAGTGAGAACCTCATCTGTCAAATGAAGGTCATGGAAGCTAGAATTTCAATTGACATTTGTAAGGGGAAAGATTTTCAATCAGTGTGTGAACACATTCAGTAATTCAGATAATGTGCAAGCACTTGAACGCAAGAGATTCAGAGCGGAGGCAGACTCACGCGGCAGCATCGCCCGAAGAAAGCGGCCGCGGCGCTCCGGCCGCGCTACACCCAGTCTCGGTGAGCCCGTCACCGGGCGGACGCTCGTCGCCGCCGCTGGGGGGACCCGGCGGCGACCGCTCCAGGGCAGGCATCCCAGAGCCCGGCAGGAGGAGGGACCTCGCCGCGGAAGACAGCGCGCGCGGCGAAGCGGGCGACGCGAGCCTCGACCAGGCCACCTTGGACGCCCCCAGCATCGCGCGCAGTACTAGCGGAGGCGGCGGGGAGGGGATCAGCGCGGCATCCTCACCTCGACTGGGGAGAGAGAGAGACGAGGAGAGGCTTCTAGTCTTCTAGAAGCTTCCGCGCAGCTGAGGAAGGAGAAGAGGGCAAGAGTTGGGGGAAGCAACTGATGAATGATCAGTGGCGTCTGGAAACCGCGTGCTTCGGAGCCTTCTCTCCCTCCCGCAATGACGCAGTGAATCATCTCTAACGTGTAATCCTAATCCAAATCTTAATTTAAAAATATTTGTGGAATCCAAATCTTAATAATTTAAAAGTATTTGAATTGGTTAAATGTATTCTATCAACGTAGCAGAATATTTCAATCCATGCATATACTCTGTGACTCTGTAGCTAGTAAGGGAGTAATGTTCTTTGGGCAGGGGTCGTTTTCAAAAGAGCTGGTATTTGGAAGTTTGAGAATTAGACAAATGGTAAGAGCCTCACAGAAGTTATATATATACATTGTCCCCAGAATTCATCCCAAAATTCATGAAAACGGCCTCATGTTCTCTCAAACAGAACAGATAGATCAGGGCTTCAGTGTCGATTTGCAACCATTACAACAGAGAATCGATCAAGGATGCATTAAGTATCAGATCAATAATTCTATGCCGTAATTTGTATCAGCTCAGCAGTCCAACCACATATCTTCTGATAATCCATTTCTTTCTGTTTTTCGTACAGCGATTGGCATTTAACCAAATTGGCATACTACAGATACCCTTTCTATTAGTACTGTATGTACCAACAACTTCCGCATAGAATTCAGAGAACAATGGAAGCTGTAATCACACTCAGCCGTTCATATGGTCGTATGATGTTTCCAAATGTCAAGTTTGACCAGCAACATGATATGTCAAAATGGAATTTACCGAGGTGAAAAAAAAAACCCTGTCCAAAAAAAAAAGACTCCGAACAAGTCAACATCTGATACCAACAAACAAATCACTGTAAAGCATATGTAGCCTTTTTTTACCTCGATTTTTTTGAGAAACTGTGCTGAAAGTACATGACCAGTAATAGTGTCCAAGACAATTAATGAGAGCATGAGATAGCATAAGCAGCAGACTATGGACTATGGACTATGGCTAAAGAACATCACAATATGACAAGAAAGATAGTGCTACTACCCTTTATTATCTTACATAACCATCATTATTCCTTTTGCATTATATGATTTCAAAAGTATATAAAAAAAAACTGACAGAGGCCCAAGGCTCACAGTCCTAGCTACTGGAATTACCAAATACTACTAGTAAGTAAGCATGTATACGGTATGCATGTGGACAAAGGATAAAATTAAAATTTTAGAAGTAAAATGTATTGAACATGGATTATATTGCAGAAAACAAAAGCGTCAAGTATGACAAGAAAATTTAATATAAATTATCAATTATTTTACTTATGTAAATTTAGCAGCACAAACAAAATTAATTTGCATTGGTCATTGGGTCATGGAATTGTAATCAAGAAAATTCAGAACCAGCAGACAGAAATTAAGGTATCGAACGCTCTGTTGGTAATGCTGTAATGTTCGAATAGCTATGCATCTCCTGACATTTTTTTCTAAAAATTTCATAGCTTCCATGGTATTTATTTTGTTCATCGCATATTTATGTTAATCAATTAATAGGTAGTAAGGAGAAAAGTTTTCCTAAAAATTTCCATGGCACAACAGTTAATTACAGGTTTATATGCAACAAAGAAAACATAATTAAATTGCCCAAAGTTTCACCTGCAAAGGTTTTCATATGTTTCATATGCAATGAGGTATTGCGAGTACCATGTGCAAAGAATCTTTTGTTTTCGATCAATAACTAATCAGTTAGCAGTGCAAGGCTGTAAGATTCAGATGAAAATATTTACCTCTGCAAGGATAGATTTACTCTGAAGAATCAGAGTCATCATCAGCATACTTCGGAGCTGAGTTTCTTGGCAGGAACTCTTCATTAGGACATATATCACTGAATAGCTGTGTAAAAAGAAAAATGAGACATCAGGTGACAGGTAGGGACAGATACTGTATTCCATGTGGTTTACCATCTCAACATAGTATGCATCTATGCTTTAGCTCTCAACATAGTATGCAATTGCATCTATGCTGCTTAGCCAGAGGTAATAATTGAAATAATCAGTCAAAGGTCAACCTCTAAAGCTATCTCAAAACACAGCTTAGCTCACAAAAGATTAATGGATGTGCACCAGGGTCGTGAGTAGATGTATATTCACCCTTCCTAAGTTTGTTTAATATGAACATGGTAATAAATCATGCTGTATTGGCAGGAAGCCAAAAAAAAAAAAACAGAAGTAACTTCCACAGTTAATCAGACTTTCTCACGTACTTCCTAATGTGAGTAATACATAATCGAGAGAAGTGTACCTTTTTGGTTGATTCAAGAATACTCCTGTAGTCCAGATTTTGATCAGGCATGGGGCATGACAATGCAGTACCAGATGTTCCCTAGCAGTGGAAGATATGAAATAAAATATTTTTAGAGTTACAAAAAACATAAATATGCACACCTGAAGAGCAAATGTTTTTACCAGTATTCAAACTACAATGAATGAGATTTATGCACCTGTGTAATCTCTTGAAGATACACACAGCTCCAGAGTAGTGTTGGCTTCACACCTTCCGTATTGTTTTCACTGGTTGTCTCCGAATGACCTTCCAAATCATCTGAAGCCTTAGTTGTGAAAAGAGCATCTATTGCTTTGCTGATGCATTTCTTTCCAGTGAAGGCATCAGTACAGGGTGTAGACAGATATGCCATAAACCTGCAAGTGAGATTAGCCTGTAAGAACCATATAACAATAACTTTAAATGATCAATTCCTTGGTGAAACATAGTGAGAACCCTCATGTTCCAATGTTAACAATACTTACATTCCAGGAGGGCATACTGCTAAATTGCTGCTCAATTGAAGCACTCGAACAGCTGTAACCTGCTCCTCTTCAAGTGCTAAAAAGAAGGAAACAGATCGTGTAAAAGAAGAGAAGCAAATTATTAACTTTGGCTACATCAAGAAAGCATAAACACAGAGAGAAATGGCTGTTCTTACACTTAGGGGGGAAAACAACCAGAACATTTGAAGAATCTCGTTTCACAGAGCTGCTAATTATGCATATTCCCCTAGCAACTTTTCTTGGTGAGTTTGAAACTGGAGTAGTACATGGCATATCCAAGGAAGGAATTTCATATGATGGATCAACTATCAACTGCTGGCACATAATATCCTGACCAGATGCCAATCGGATGCCTACGTAACGCTTTTTGTCCTGGTCAATAAAGTGATGGTTATGAGAAATTCATGATGAAATAATCATATAACTGATAGTGTAATTTTACAAGTAAAGCATGCAACATGTCGATGGGTAAAAGGACAATGAAAATCATCACTCATCAGTGATAGTGTGTGTCGATGACTTAGTGATTAGTCTGGACTCTAGGGAAGAAAGTTCTAATACATTTGAAAACACATTGAACATGGCAATAAAAAACAAAAATGAAAGGGATGCATAACAGAAATAAGAAATCATAACAGATCTGCCATTCGATTAACTAGAAGACACAAACAGCGGCACGGATATGTCTGGCATAGAGATTAAATTGACATACCTCATCAACAAGAAGTGATGTGGCTGGCATTCGCAACACCTGAATATCAAAAGAAATTTGAGAGGCTTAAGTATCAAAAAGGTCATAAAATCCATCAGGTTATAGGATAGTTAGCAAGTTTTCAGGAAAAAAATGTGCAAGTCATTCTAGAGATGTTAGAAATAGCACATTACATCAATAATCAGGCAATTATATTGTAAGAAACATTAGGCACATATCAAAGGGGCATAGGGCTAAATAAATACTCCCTCTGTCTATTTAAGTCGTCTCTTATTACAACAATAAAGTCTCCTATGCACATATATGATCATTACTTTCTGTAGTTACATATTCATAAAACAAACTAATAACCACAGAGAGAGTTTTTCATGACAAATCTGCTAATGCTATTTTCACATATGAATCCTAATATTCTTACATATATTAGCGATTTAAGATTTTGAGGATTGAGTTCACAAATTCTAAAACATCATTTGTTTGAGAATGGAGAAAGTATTAAACAAATAACAAGTTAAATCCAGATGTACTTCAAAATATAATCTTACATATAGCGCCCCTTTAACAGCAGCACAGCGACAGAAAGCTTGAGGCAGCTCGCCATGGCCATACATAGGATAAATGAAAGCCCCTTCAGCATTAGCAAACCTGTTACAGTTGAAATAAGAAGATGCAAAATGTTAGGGCCAAAAGGAAATTGTTTTAAATTACTGCAAGATAGATTGTCTCCAAGGCTCATAAAAGTTAATGGCTTGTTCAATAAAAGTCATCTACAGCACAAAAGATTTCTCTCCAAAGTAGGCAAGCAAGCTAAGTTACCTCCCAATGGACGAGGAGTAGAGTGCAATCGTCTTGACTGCCTCCCTCGTTGATAACAGCCCATCACAAGAGTCCACACCATCCTGATCATAATCCGCCATGCCAATTGCATACAAGACAACCCTGAAAACAAGGCACATCAACTAATCTTAGACACCAATCCTAAAAATAGAGCACACACACAACCAGTTCAGGACAGCCCTCCTTACGCTCTCATCTTGGGCGAAAGCCGCTGCTGCTTGAGGAATTCGACGAAGGGAAGGTCCAGGTACTCATCAGGCAGCTTACCAGAAGCCTCCCCTTCCCCTTCCCCCGCTGCCGCGGCATCGGCTGCAATGTGGGACTGCACAAGCTTGAAGAACCTGAAGAGCAGATTCTTCTCCGTGAGCTGGAGCGTGGTGTCCTTGAAGATGGCCTTCCTCGAATCCGGCACCGGGTAGAGACCACCTTCCCAGTAGAGGAGGGTTCCCCCTTCCACGCTCTTGAACTCCACATGGTGGCTTCCCCCCGACCGGATGAGGAGGTCGACGGCCTCGTCGGCGCAGTACAGCACCCTGGGACCCACCAGGTCGACGGTGAACCGCCGCGACGGCTCCGGCGCCTCCCCCGTGGTCTCCACCTCCGTGTACATGCTCCGGCGGCGGAGATCGACGGCGGCGGCGGAGGAGGAGGAGGATGCGGAGGAAGGGGAGGGGGAGGGGGAGAGGAAGGAGGGGAGGGAAGGGAAGGGGAGGGAGGAGAAGAGGGAGCCGTAGAAGGGGTTGGGGTCGATGTGGAGGACGGATTTCCCGGCGGCGGCGCAGGCGGCGGCGAGGACGGACTCCGGGAGGCCGGTGCCGCAGATGACCACGTCGAATGAGGTCGGGTCGATCGTGGGGTAGTCCTGCTGCGGCGAGCATCCGCCGGCGGCGGGCGCGTCGGCCATGGGAAAACCTCTCGGATCAGGCGGAAAGCAACTTGACAGCAAGCTCACCGCGGCAAGCGCACGGCCGGAATGTGCTTGTAGAATAACAGGGAGACAAATATATCGAAATATTGCACGCTAGGCTCGGGGGCGATGTATATATACAAGAGAGTAAATGACTTAAATCTTAAGTAAACCTAAATATATAAATGGACACTAATCTTATCTATCGTAACAAACATATATGGTATGATCCATCAACGTAATCTAACGTCCCCTGCAGTTCAAACCTGAGCAAGGCAGACGCATCGGACTGGATTAGAAACCAACGAGAGTGCTCAATGATAGCTCTTAATGTCTATGTCAATGTAATCAAGAACGAAGTTTTCTAGTCACAGTAGTTGGTCATTGCGGATGTTTGATGCAGTATAAGTCATCAATAATGCGTCAGCGAGAGGGAGACTCATATGCAATCGCAGTTTGCGGCAGAGATCACGGCGCGTCAGGGTGTAGGCGAGAATTTAGCAAACACAACAGTGGCCTAAGTAGATGTGCGACGCGTGTGTGGGACAATGCCAACGACACGACGCCAGAAACAAATAAAAAATAAAAAACATTGTGATGACCATGGTACGAAGACATTCGACAATGACGGAAGGATGACGATGTCGGACACCTTGGAATGGCGAAGCAGCAACAACTTGATCTTTGGTAGAACGACGGCGTGGGTGGCATGGATGGCGAGAGGGGGAAAGGAAGGAGGAGAGGGAAGGGAAGGGAAGGCAGGAGAAGAGGGAGCCGTAGAAGGGTTGGGGTCGATGTGGAGGACAGATTTCCCCGCGGTGACATAGACGGGCGAGGACGGACTCCGGGAGGCCGGTGTCGCAATGGACTACGTCGAACAAGGTCGGGTCGATCGTGGGGTAGTTCTACGGCGGCGAGGGCACGCCCGTGATGGTCATCGTCCCAGAAAACCTCTAAAATTAGACGGAGAACAACAACCGCACTGCAGCACGCCGTCATGCGGCCGGATCCCCTTCTCCTGCGCACGCCTCCGACGGCGTTTACTCCGTGCAGGGCAGGCGCCGTGCTGCGCTGCAGCAGAGAGTACAGAGGAGTCAAGGAGAGAAGCGTTGGACACTTCGGATTGCGTTTGCGGCCTTCCGGATGAAGTGAGCTATGGCCAAAAAGCCTCGTAACTCGACCCGTGTGAAGCATCTTTGAGCATTAGTTCTTTCAAGCCCGTATATAGGAGTATAGGGAAGGATTAAACCGTAACCACGAATAAAGTAATAAAAATATAAGAATATATAGGTTAAACTTTCACATATGTATTATTTATAATATAAAATTAAACTAAAAAGTAGACCACAATAAAAAAATTCTCAAAATTTACTTCAAAATTAACTTTGAAAATTTAAAAACTTGTAAACCAACAGTGAAAATGTGAAATGACGAGACTAAGAATGATGTTTATGGGCCAGCCCTGTAGCTTGTGACTTGTGAGTAAAAGAAGTATGTGACCTGTGAGGAAGAGTAGTGTGACCTTTTTTCTCTTGAGATGGAAACAACTTTCTTTCACCCTGAGGTCCAGCAAGATCGCTGGCCACCAGCCAGCGCCATTACATCTCCTTATGCATCATCTAACCACATTTGGTCTTGTGCGACCGCCCACAAGGTGCATTCTAATGACCGACCCTGTTACAGCATAAACAATATTGGAAAAAAAAAACAAGTTTTTAGCATAAATTTAAGAGTAAAACTCGCAAAACTATGTGTATGTTGACCAAACTATCACAAAATTATAGATTTGAGGTGTTGTATCACAAACTACAGATTTAGCATAAAATTTATCACAAAACAACAAATTTAATATGGACTATACAAAATTACATATTATTAACAAATTAACACTAAACTATAAATCTCACAATAGTTAAACTTAAATCACAATATCGATGTTTATAGCTCCAACATATCAATGGTGCTAGAGATTTACTTTAAAATATGTTGTTTCTTTGTCACATCAATATGAAATCTGTATTTTATGATACTTGCTTTTAAAACTATAGTTTTCTCAGAAATTTGGTGTTAAATATATGGTTTTATGATACAACAGCTTAAATCTATAGATTTACGATAGTTTTGTTAAAGTATCTATAGTTTAACAAAATTTACTCTAAATTTAACATGAAGAATCAACGGACCTAGCGAGCATCGCCCTGTCATAGCTATCTACTGTCAGATACTGCTTGACAGTGAGTGAATCCGTTTCAAAAACAACCTTTGAATACCAAGTTGCATTGCCAATTTGCCGTATGCCCTACCTTCCAGCACTGCCAGCAGCTCAGCATGGATAGCCCTATATAAATCTGTAGGCTTCCTTCTCCTGGTTCTCTAATCTCTTGCACATTGGACAGACCGTGCCAAAATCCATTACTCTTCTTGGCAGGTTCATTCGAAGCGGTAAACTGTAGCGCATATACAACTAGAGCCATATGAGCCATATGTAGGAGTTTCACATGCCATACCCCCATCATTTACAATGCAAAGTGTTTTCAGGGTATTTTTAATTTTGCAAGCCAGGCTCTATGTTATCTATTTTAGTCTTATTTTTTAAAATACACAGATAAATTCATAATTTATACTTTCAAACTCCAAATCCAAAAACTGATACAAAATCTTACCTATCTTTTTTATCCTCAATTCCTCCCTGTTCATCCTCCCCTCCGACCCCTCCCCAACAGCGCCTCCTCTCCCTAGCGGCACCTCTCCCCTTCTCACACCTCTGCTGAGGAGCCGGATTGACGGAGATGGAGTGGATCGATGGCGGTGGAGGCATGGTTCAATGGTGGGTGGAGCTGTAGCCGATGCCAAATGGAGGACTCATCGGCAACGAGCTTGCAGCGACAGAGACATGAATCAACGATAGCAACGTGCATCAAGGCTAAAAAACGGCAACTGCATGTAAGCATGAACAGTACATGAGGAGTACACAGTAATGGCCGAAGATGCCGAAAGAGTGTGAAGTGGGTCGACGTATGCCAACATAAAAAGATGAGACACAAACAGTGTTAGATAGTAGCCGACGTGCCAATAAATCGCTTTAATTTATCTTTAAGGATGTCATTGCTACACACCCCCATATTGATAATCGCAAACTAACCTTGGTAAAATTTTTGCCAATTGCAAAGCTAAAAACCAACCTATAATATCAATATATCATAACCTTATATTCAGTGGCGGAGCATTGTAGAGGCCAGTGCTCCCCCCCCCCCCCAAAGTGTTTGTTGGTTAGGTTGAAATATACGACGTACACTTGCATACGAGAGATCCAAAGGTCTCTTACTGCCTAGCTGTTTTGTTCCTTGAAAATAGCTTTCATAAATATATTTCCTAAAAGTTTTACCTTGGAATTGGTCACACGAATCTGATGTTTCTTCAAAAATCTCGAACATATTTATTTCTGTATTATGAAAAAATAATTTACTTTTAACATCATCTCATCAATATAATAGAACATACTTCACAACAAACAAGAAAATTCGTTGTTTATGCTCTTTGACACATTTCTATGCTTAAAAGGTCAGGTTTTTTTTGCTAATGTCCCATATCTACATCTACGGCTGGCCTCCGCTTATATTCATGTCAAGCTCCGCCACTGCTTATATTAGCAGTCAATGTGGTAGGCAGCTTATATGAAAAAAAAAGATATCGACACTACTGAAACAGTAGGTGGCTACACGCCCATACCATCTACCATAGTAGACTTGCAAGCGAAACTGCGAGAGGACGAAAATAAAGAATTGCATAGTTCGTTGTCGTCGCAGAACCCCGAGCAACCGCAAGATTATATTCCTTTTTTTTAGCATAAAGAAAGATAAAAACACGACAATCTTAGAAGAAACCTCACGTAACGTAAGGCTTGTCCAACATGCTAGTACATTATTTGTTCGAGTGAGATAAGATGGATATGAGAGGGCGACGACGCACGCGGAAGAGTGAAGGAGGTTAATTGGGCTGGTTCGCGATGGAGGCCATGGTGGTGAGTTCGACGGAGGGCGCCGTGCGGATCCTCCTGGGCAAGCTGGCTGATGTACTCGCAGACAGGTACACGCTGCTCCTCGGAGCGCACGAGGAGATCCAGGATCTCAAGGACGAGCTTGAGAGCATGAACGCCTGCCTCCGCGACCTTGCCGCAGGCGACGACGACCACCGCAACGAGCAGGTGAATATACAATAAATACAACGCCGTGTATTTTGTATGTTAAGAAAAAGCGTAAATGGTACTCCCCTTCGGTTGTTTTTATTTGACGAGCTAACCAACATCATCTGTATAAAACCGGAGGAGTACTTTACATTCAGTAAAACACACCTAGTTCCGCTTTACACCATATTACTGTTTAGAAGTTTAGTGTAATACTTCCCCTTTTTTTTCTTTGCAGCAGGTTTTGTTGAAATAAGTCTCACTTTTAACACTAGGATATCTCATCGAACTTAGGCTAGCTATATATATATACGATCAGTTTGCTTCTTGGCCCTTGCGCTTTTCAGCTCAAACTCATCCGAAGTTGATTTGACTAAGGCTCTTCACAGGCACAATAAATTTCACTAATTAAATTACATGTTTTATGATTCAAGTTATAGAAAAATAGATATATTTTAATACTTGTCAATAAACTGCACATATCATGATATTAATGTTTCACAAAACTACACTAAGTTTCATAAAACTAAACTATTAAAAATACTTAATTCTGTAGTTTTGTGAAACTAAGTATAGTTTTGTGCAATATTAATACCATGATATGTGTAGTTAAGTGACAAGTGTAAAAATATAGTTTTCTGCATCTCGAACCACAAAATGCGTAGTTTAGTGAAATTTACGCATGTTGTTGCTGATTAATCTCGGTGAAATGGGAATTGATGGGAGCTTTATAAAAACTTCATCAAATTTTTTAATACCTGAATGAAATGTTGTATATTTTCTAAAAGTTTTGCATGTAGTTTATAAGATTTTTTTCAAGTTATATGACACGATCTAGTGTAGTGTGATTTTTTTGGATTTATCCGGTGCAAAGTGAAATATACACTAAACCCAATGCAAAATAAAATAATTTACTATCAACTCGATGGAAAGTGCAATTTACTCAAAGAAAGAGTTACATGTGTGCATGCTTAATTCTCTTCCCAAATATTCAATTGGATCACTATTTTTATCTTATATTTTAAGGTTTTATTCTTTGTCTTTTATGAAGATCTATAAGTATATCAAAATATACTTTCTTATCGAAGTGGTTTGCATCATAAGCATAACCATTTGTTTTCTAAAACAATTAGCTTAGTTATTCAAAAATTATAAGGGGTCAATGCAAGGTTCTGCCCAGCCACGCCTTTCATGGTTTTGACTGGGCTAACTCTAACTAACATACTCCAGTATACTTATATTTGTGAACAGTAAGTACTGATTTTGTTATTTATGGACTCCATCATATTAAAAATAATGTCCATTACATAAAAGTACATAAATGCTTTAAATAAGCCCATATAAAAACAATCTGAACTACTAGTGCTTACAATATGTGTTCAAATTTTTGGTGAAGTCAATTTTTAGCCCTTGAATTTTGCTTGAAGTTCATTTTTGTCTTAGTTGTTTTTCACCCTAAAAGCCTAAGGTCCCAACTTTCAAAATTGAAGGAAAAAACACACATTAGCATATTGATTAAATCACCTTGAGATATGCCTTTATCAATGTATCATCTTAAGATATATCGAACTAGTTTTCGGAGGTGCTTATAAGAATTATAAGAATAAAGTGTACGTGTGTACATTCATAATGGTTAGTGTCTGCGTATTTGTCTACGTCCAGAAAAACTTTCTCGCTATAATAGTGGGGTCCATGAAATAGTGGCACCAACAATAGTAATCCTTGAATCTAGCCACACCATCTAAATTATTTTGTTTACTATTGTAAAAATGGAGGCGTACTCATTCTAACCCTTTTCCCACGAGTCATTTCTCTTCACACATCATACCAATCCATCGCCTCCATCTATTACCTGTATCCACTGCCTCCATCCATTGGATCCAGACACTCTTAACTTATAGATCTGTGGGTGATAAATATCACATATTAGTTACAGTCGACCAGCAACAAATCGAATACGGGGGGCATATACGATGGATTCGATGTTTCTAATATCAAAACATGCAAGACTTCACAATAAATATAGAGAGCGGCGGATTATATAAAGACAGCCCCCTACTTCTTATTGGATGTGTGACCGTTTTTTTTAATCAACAGATAAGCTTGTTGCGAATGACGAATGGTAAATGGTGAATTAGGATCAAAATTTAGGTGTAGGTGGGGCTTGTTGTAGTCTACGATTAGAAAATATAAGATAGATGTCTGGTTATGAGCATATTGCTAGTTGTACTTTATTGACTAATGTTTATTATTTTTTACTTAGATGGTCCACCTGTTATGAAAATAGGCTGGCTTTATCAACATTTTTTTTATCAATAGATAGGCTTTCTTTATTCTTTATTGTCCGGTTATGAAAATTATAAGCAGTCATACATCATTAGCTGCTCGATGCCAAATATTAATTAAATGGTCCACTAGTACACTAAATATAATGACAACTTAAGGCCGCGTTTGAAACCGCATGTGAAGAATTTTTTTTCTCTCGTTTTCCGTTAGCATGCTTTTCAAAATGATTATTCGAGTGTTTTTTGCAAACAAAGTTTATATAGAAGCTTCTTTAAAAATTCATATGAATCTATTTTTTAAGTTTTTAATAGTTAATACTTAATTTATCTTGCGTTAATAGATTGTCTTTGTTTTGCGTGCGAAAAAAAATCTAATATATGGTTTCAAACGGGGCCTTAGACCACTAAATAGCCCAATACGGCCTAACCGTGCACATGCAGTCAGCCATATTGATCCTCCTGAGTGCAAGCCGGTACTATTTGCCCTTATTTATCACTGCTCTTAATGATGTGATCAACAAATTAGTATTGGGGATGTGGGATTCCCAGAGAGAAAAAAGAGCTGGGGCTTGAGCCCCCATAAGGCCACAAGCCCCAACGATATATCCATGTTTGCTGCTGAGTATAATAAGTCATAATAAAATATCAGTCTAAAACACTTAATAATTATATAGAGATATAGGCTCTGTTTAGTCCGCGAATTTTTTTTTGGCGTCACATTGGACGTTTGACCGGACGTCGGAAGGGGTTTTCGGGCACGAATGAAAAAACTAATTCCATGGTTCGTCCGGAAACCACGAGACGAATTTATTAAGCCTAATTAATCTGTCATTAGCACATATATGTTACTGTATCACTTATTGCTAACATGGACGGGCCTAGTACTAAGTCATGGGTATTCAAGTGAATGCCCAATTTTTTTTAGAAACAAATAGCTATATACACTGTATAATGTATATGTGCATGAAAAACTAAAAAATAAACCATATTTAATCTATGAAACCATATTCAACACACAAAACATATAATATATATATAATTAGTAGTGTGTGATATTATACGTGCTAAATATTAGACTTATCGCCGTCAAAAAAGGTTTATACTCTTCCATTTGCATTTTGAATACACATCATCAAAATCTTGGGCCCGTCCCTGATGGCTAATCATAAACTAACTAGCTTCAAAAGATTTGTCTCGTGATTTTCGTGCTAACTGTATAATTAGTTTTTTATTTAATTTATATTTAATGCTTTGTGCACGTGTTGAAAGATTCAATGTGATGTTTTTGAGGAAGAATTTTTTGGAAACTAAATAAGGCCATAGTTTATGTGTATATATGCGAGGCTAATTCGAGTGGAGTGACATTTGCAAACCGGTTTTTTTTGAGAGAGTGACAGTTAATTCTCCCCTTCTATACGTCTTCGATGTCTCTCCACGCCCACGGATCGGGTGTACCGCAAACTGTTGGTGGTAGATGAGGTCGCCCCAAGGCGGCGGCGCAAGTTGGGTCCCTCTAGCGCCGGCTTCCCCCACCCCCAAAATCGACTCTCGTGCTACCACTCTCGCGGCGCGCAGCACAGGGAGGGCTCGACACGTCGACTGGGGAATGGGGAGGAGGCGTGCAATCGCAATCTGGGGCTACTTAATTTGGGGGCGTAGGCGCGTAGCAGCTTGTACGACGCCCACAGCCTTTCCGCTGCCTCCATGAGGCAGGCTACTGCGATGACATCGGAAGGTAAGGTTTTGTTCTTTGTTGGGAAGTGACGGTGTATAAGAAGTAATTTTGTAAGAGAAATTTGAGGGGGAGGGAGTACAACGACCAGAATACCAGATAGTCAAGTTTTTGTTTTCAAGCAAATCAAGATAGTCAAATAGCTCATGTCAACAAAATTAGAACATATTACTTTGATTGCATAAATGCAAATGGCCCAATTAAATAGCAACTGGGCTTAGGCTGTTTTCCTGTCTGCTGCTTATTTTTCAATCTTCCTTGAATATCTGTAATGACACTGGACTTATTGTAGACAAGAACGTGGATGAAACAAGTCAGGGAGGTAGCATTCGATGCTGAGGACTTTATTGACATATTCTGGTGCCACATTGGCCGTCAATATGGTGCCAGGGGAGTTCATTGGTATTGTGTGCCAAAGGTAGTTTACACCTTGAAGACGTTGAAAGTAAGGAACAACCTGGTGATCAAAATCCAAAATCTCAGGACTCGTGTGCAGAGAGTGAGTGAGCGGAGGTTGAGATACATGCTCGAGCCAGCAGGATCGACTTCTAAACCAACCGGTGGATTTTTGTCTTCCTCAAACTACATTGATCAAGAGCGTCGATTATCAGCACTCAACATCGACGAATCACAACTTATTGGAATGACAGATAAGACAGAAAAAGTCATCAAGTTGTTAGATGAAGGCCACGTGTCTAATCTTAAAGTGGTCTCTATTGTTGGTTTCGGCGGACTAGGCAAAACCACCCTTGCAATGACTGTTTACAAGAACCCAGCAGTGAGAGGGATCCACAGCCGTGCTTTCGTAGCAGTGTCCCAAAACTATGACCCCAGGACACTTCTGGAATCTTTACTGAAGCAGCTTATCCAAACACCCATTTTCAGGGAGCCAAGGAGTGCAGATGAAGGAACTAGTACCGAAGAGCCTCTCCAAGGCATTGAAGCCTGGGACATACCCCAACTCATTAATAGGTGCAGAAATTACTTGGAGGACAAAAGGTACCACAACTTTCTTGAATTTTTAGTGTCATAATCTTCATTTGCAGAGCTTAATGGGCTTATAATACCAATGACAGTATTATTTCTTAATTTGACTTTCACTAGCTAACAACGCAACAAACAGTTTGCTTGCATAGAAGTCATTGTATCTTGAAATGCATGTGTGACATTGATTACAAGGATAAAATAACTCCAGAGCCCAACATGTACCCAAAAAATAAAAACTTAAGTTGTATCACCTAAAAGAGTGGAGAACTAGAACAACCCACATAATTTAGGCCACTTTAGAATGTTTCAGTTGTGATGAATTTCTTCTTGAGAGGTCAAATATTAAATCATTTATCAACATAATTAGCTCCTATAAAATCCTGATATTTAGCAAATAGCAAACTTTGTGAGAGAAGAACTTGAAAAAACAGTGGTCTAACTGATCTGCACCTATATAATGGGTATACACTGAACATTTTGTTCATATATAGAGACATACATTAGTAAAAGGGGGAAATAATATGTCATTTATTTTAAATTGATCAAGGGTGCACACTTATACAATAAAATCTAATGATATGATAACGGGAATAATGTATATTCAAATTTTATTAATATAAATAAAATTTCTCAATTTTGTTGACTTAATATGCTGCATAATGACTCCCCCTGTCCCAAATACTCCTATAACTTATAGCATTAAAAATTTTCCTCAAAATATAGCTTCTCCACCTACTCACTCCGTAACACTCAACAGTAAAATTTTGAAATCAGTGTTTAAGTAATTTTAATGAGATGTAGCACAGTGTCAAAATGGGAAATATACATAAAAAGAACTAACAAAAGGTAGAAAACTAGTATCTATATTTTTCCTCTTTTATTTGCCTGGTATGTTGATCAGTTGTACTCAAAATTTCTATGTTGTTAGATCTTGAAGATCCTCAACCTCTTCAGTGATGTTAATTTGGCAATTGTTAAGGGTATATGTGTGAAGTTTATGTGTAATAGTGTGTAACTGTGTATCAAGGGTATAAGAGTCATTCCCATCTCTTGTACACAATATAGTGCCATTTAGGCCATTATTTTCCCATCTCTTGTACACATAACTAGAACAACATGCTCAATCCCTATTTCTCTCTTTTCCCAAACTTAACATGGTGTCCCTTAGGAGAACATACATGGTCACACCTGTGCATGATTTGTACTGTTAGGGGCATGACCTGCATATGTTAACACTCCTGGTTCTACATAACAAATAAGATTAAATCTCTTATGTTTATAAGATATTATTATACAATAGGTAACTCATACAAGTACTAGTCAGAACAGAATCAATATTGTTCAAAATTTAGAAGGGTAAATTGTGCTGTGGTATGGACAAAGTCTGTAGTACTGATTTACTGAATACTTACATTGTTCCAATATTAATAGAATTTTGAAAAACCAAGACTGTTAGATTGTTCAATATAGCACGCACTTTTATTTGTTATTTGTTAACTTAATTTACTTCCGAAGTTTAATGTTTGAAACTGGAAAATGGAAATCACATTAAATGTTACTTTTAGTTAGGTCTGGTGTGATCATCCTGAACACAAAAGATATTTTACTATTTGGAAATGTCCTTACCACGTTTAGCTTATTTTGTACAAAGTAATCATTAGGACACTACACATGTCATACAAATAAGAATATGGTACTGTCCTTGAAAAATGCATATATTTCCCTGACAGAAAGTATAACTTGGTCATATATTATTTATGACAGATTGAGTTCATCTTTATATATTTTTTTTTAAAAATGTATTTTTAGGTACTTCATTGTTCTTGATGACCTTTGGAGGCCAGAAGCATGGGAAACTTTAAAGATAGCTTTTCCTGACAATGATAAGCAGAGTAGAATACTAATTACTACAAGGAATCATCATGTAGCTGAAATTTGCTGCTTACATCCCCATGACTGTGTTTACAGCATGGATCCCTTGCCTAGTGAAGAATCCAGACATCTATTTTTCAAGAGAGTATTCCAGTTAGACAAATGTCCTCCGCAATACCAAGATCTGGTGGATATCTCCAAGGCCATATTAAGAAAATGCCATGGTTTGCCTCTAGCCATAGTGAGCATAGGAGGAATGCTGTCTCAGATGAAAAACAAGACACATGCAGAATGGCAGAAGGTGTGTGACAGATTGGACCTTGGGTTAGAGACAAATGATGCATTAGGGGGAATGAGAAAGATACTCTCTCTTGGCTACTATGATTTGCCCTACTATCTGAAGGCTTGCTTCTTGTATCTTAGTGTTTTCCCTGAGGATTTTGAGATAAAAAAAGGGCCCTTGGTTAGAAGATGGTTGGCAGAGGGTTTCATTGGTAGAATGTGTGGATCAAATTTGGAAGAAGTTGCTGAGAAGTATTTTGATGAGTTTATCCGTAGAAGCATTGTTACACCCACCCGGATTGATAGCAGTGGAGAGGTCCGGAGTTGTAGGGTTCATGACATCATGCTGGAAGTAATCAGCACCATATCTGTCCAGGAGAACTTCATCTCACTCTTAGGGAATTACCGATACAGCACAACAGGGCATGACAAAATTCGTCGGCTTTCCATCCATGTAGGTGGAAATAAGAAGCAAGATTTCACATGTAGGAACTTATCCCATGTACGTTCTTTGACAATTCTGGGATGCATGGAGAAACCGATACCTATCACTTTTGCCGATCTAACACTTCTAAGGGTGTTAGACCTCGAAGGTTGCCATTGGTTAAGTGATAAAGATTTGAAAGACATTTGCAAGCTGTATCTGTTGAGGTACTTAAGCCTTCGAAACACAAATATTTCAAAGCTACCAAAATTGGTGGGAAACCTGAGAGAACTTTTGACATTTGATATTAGAAGCACTTACGTTAGGGAGCTACCAGCAACAATCACTCACCTCTGGTGTCTCAAGCATCTGATTGCAGGCTGCTATAAGTACTATACAAGGATGCATCGTGTGAAACATTTTTCTTCAAAAAAAGCTGTGACTATACCTCCTGGATTAAAAAACATGAGTGCTCTTCAAAGCATTGCTCATGTAAACATCTCATCAAGCTTCCGTGCGATGCATGAACTGGGAGAACTGCTTCAGTTGACCAAGCTTTGTGCTATCAACCGAAAGGGGGTACAGAAATGGAGACCTTTCGCTACTTCCTTAAGCAAATTGAGCAATTCCCTTCGTGATTTGTCAGTAATTCATAGTTACAAATGGGAATATGGGCTTGAGTTCTTAATAAACCTAAGCTCACCGCCTGTCTTCCTTGAAAAGCTCTACTTTTGGGGAAGAGTGAGTGCTCTACCTCCATGGATTTCATCTCTCAGCAACTTAGTGAGGCTATCGCTCCGAGAAAATTATCTGAGGGGTAAATTGATAAAGATACTAGGGAAACTTCATAGTCTTTTGTCCCTTAAACTGTATGTTGACTCGTATCTGGGGACAAAACTATGCTTTGAGCAGAATCTTTTTCCCAGACTCAAACAATTGATGATAGATAATTTAGAAAATCTTGATGAGCTTAGCTTCAGTGGAGGAGCGCCTGAGCTTGAGAGACTCACATTGGCTTTTGTAAGAGCGCCCAGAAGAGGCATTTCTGGCATAGAGAACCTTCCAAAACTAAAAGAAGTTGAGTTCTTTGGAAGAATTGTTGATTCTGTTGTGGAGGGGGTGATAGCTGCTGCCAAGATTCATCCAAATCAACCAAGAGTTTACAGAGACGAGACAGTAGACCCAAGGAGCCATTCTGCAGCATGTATGGCTTTTTCTTTCTTTTACTCTTGCACATTTTCTTCCTAGTTTTCTTTCGTTCACAATAACATAAAGTATAACTTCAGCACATTTACATGGACTATATTACCAAACAAGGACGGTGGTATGGCTGACATGGCATGTATGGAGATTGGCTTGGGGCAAAGGTCTGAAGACTAGACCAGGGTATGGCACTCGCCAACGTCTAACCATCTGCAGAGCTTCTCCCTAGCAGAGCAGCAGTGAACCCAAGACCCCATGAGGCCATGACCCTAGGCAGCTGCCCAGGCTCTCCAGAACACAATGCAAACTCTGGTGGACAACCGTAGTTGTTTCTGTCCAGGTTCTTGAAAAAACAAAACTATGACTACTTAGTTTAACTTACTGGTGTCTTGTTGCTTACTGAAAAATAGTTTAAAATAGATGCAACCCATTGCTATATAGATATGTCAACTTGAACAAGAAACTTGCCTTATATCATGAAATTAGACAACGCTAACCAACCAAATCTAATCTCATCTCCGAAGGGAACTAATCCTCTCGTTGCTAGATTAGACGCATTAGCAATACCTGAGCCTAGAGGGGCCATAAGCCCATAACAGAATTACTACCTTCATTGATTTTTATGAGGCATATTTTAGTTTGGAAGTGCTAATTTCTGCAGCTGCTTTGTGTCATGCATAAGCTACCAATTTCAATCTACTGGGCAAACACTCTCCTAGAGCAGGCCTTCCAAATCAACTGATCAACCCTCTAGGCTAAAGCAAAATAAGTCTAATAGTATTGATAAAAAAAACACCAATAGCTAATTTACACTCTGAAGTTGCATAATAAGTATTGAAAATGCAAATCTATTTTGTCTATATATAGATAGATTGTTGGCATCTACAGTGTAGTTATATACAGTCCGCTAGAAGCATCGTTATAATTATTGGCTCATCAACCAAATATACACTGTTCTATTTCATTAAAACTAATTGATCTTGTTTGGCCCAATTGCACTGATAACTTAAATTTGAAGTGCTGTACTTCCATGCTGTGATGCATGGTGTGTATGCAAGTGCATTAATCTGAAATAACTTGTTTGACCAATTGACCTTTTGGATGGCAGGAACTAGGAATACGTTCGATCTACTACTAAAGCAGGCACTTCAGGGCTAACCAACCCTGCCATAGTGAGGAATACAGTCATTGGTGAAAGGACTGCCACAAAATTCCAGAGCATGCGTACAAATTATTTCATTTTTTATACCTCTGAGAAAGGACGATGTATGTGCAGTTTTTGTGAACTAGTTAAAGTTAAAGGTTTTGTGCATACTGTTTCCTCGAAAATAAAAAAGGTTGTATATGTTATGTAGGCAAAAGCTGGTAGGAGCTGAAGTAATTGGTTGCATTGGACGTGAGGGACACTGGTATTATTCAGCTGCTAGCTACCATTGCCAAGCTCCATCCACGGAAGGTACTATACAAGGACATGTCATAATTCACAAGCATATGAATGCACCGGAACTAATTGCTTGCACAGTCTTGTTTATTTTGATATTTTCAATTTCTGCTGTTCTTTTAGTCAGTATTGTCGTTGCCAATAAAAGGGGGCATCAGATACATGAAGCAAATGCTTCTATTTCTTATGGGTCCATAACCTAAGATTGTTATTCCAACTACAGTAGACAACAAGGCTTTAGCATAATCACATGTGTCATTGACCTGTGGAACCAAACTTCTTGTTTTCTTAATATTTTCAAGCATGGAGTCCTGTTACACAGTGCCAAATCATATTTACTAGCAGCACCTACTTATATCGAACTGCTGACCTATACATCCAGTAAAAAAAAATAAAAAAACTGCGACGACACTCTATTGACTCCATCTCTTCATACTCTGATTTTTGTAATGCACATTGATTAAAACCAGACTTGTTTTCTAATGATTCAGAACGTTTTCTCTGTGGTCTGGGACAAAGTAGGTCCAATTCTCTAGGCACCAACTATTGGCTAGACAAAGCAACAGGAAGTTAATGTTGATTATAGATATCAGCAGGTGTACATTTGTGCAAAATAGACAAGACCAGTGCCGTATTTTTTTATATAACGGTTATTGAGTAAGCAAATGAAAGCATCCTGCAACATATTCCTCCTGAGATTCTATCTTCACTTAGTAGTAATCAAGCACAAGTGGATGAAGCTCCCTAGTCCCTATCCTTGTCAATACCAATTTAGCAACCAAATAAATCCCAGACCTCAGAGGAAAATATATTTCTGATAAAACAAAAATGATCAACTTACAATCAGTCAGTGAATAGAGGGACCAATGTGCTTCCACCTGTCAGAATATTGCTAGAATAACTCAACACATAATAACATCAATATATTCAGATAGGTTCTGAATTCAGACTTGCCAAACAAATGATGCTCTAAAAAGGAACAGGTTAAAAGGTATGGGTCGCAGGCTTGTATATCACAAACTATGCTCTCAGAAAGTCCAAATTGATTCATACAGCTGAACATACACACACAATCTCCGTAGTAGAGCAAGCCAGAAGATGCATGTAGTAGGACGAGTAACTGGTTGATAGCTAGACCGATCAAGTCATATTTGATCCATTCCTAGCAATCAGCTAGATGACTCAGCGTCCTCCATAGGCCGGTCATCCCTGTAAACTCTCGGCCTGTTTGGATGTGCTATACAAACGGCTACCATCCCCTCCACTACCGAGTCGACAATAATATGACCAAAAAACTCAACTTCCTTGAGTCTCGGGAGTTTATCGATGCCGACAATGCCATCTACAGGCTCCTTTAGGAAGGCCAGTGTGAGCCTCTCGAGCTCAGGGGCACCTCCCTGGAAGCCGAGCTCATCAAGGTTGGGCAAGTTGTCCACGATCAACTGCTTGAGCCTGTGGAATAGGTTTTCTCGGATATGGAGCACTCTCCCCATGTATGACTGATGATATAGCTTGAGAGACAGAAGGTTGGGGAGCCTCCCTAGCTGCTCCATGACCATTTCTCCATCCAGGAAGTTCTCCCTAAGTGAGAGGTCGACCAGGTTGCTGAGGTGCGATATCCATTGTGGGAGAGCACTCAGTCTGCCCCATAGATAGAACTTTTGAAGGAAGACGGGTGGTGAGGTGAGCTCCATGAAGGCCTCAAGGCCACTATCCCCGTTACGCCAATGGATGATCGACAGTTTGCGAAGAGAGCTGCTCAGCTTGCTCAGGGAGGCAGCAAACCTCCCCCATTTATTGCCTCCCTCTTCGGAGTTGAAAGCGCAGAGCTTGGTCAACCATGGTAGCTCACACAACTCATGCATCGTGCTAAAGCTTGATGCAACATCAACATGGGAAATTGTTCGGAGGGATCTCATTCTTCCTAGACCACAGGGTAGAGTCATTGCTTCCATTGGTTCAAAGATCTTCACACGATGAGTTCTTGTGTAGTACCTATACCTACCAGCAAGCAGATGCTTCAGGTTTCCTAGTCTGGTGATGGTCTCTGGTAGTACTCTGATATGAGTTTCCCTAATGTCCAGTGTCATTAGTTCTTCTAGCCTCCCTACTAACTTTGGCAGCCATGAAACACCGGTGTCTCTAAGGCTTAGGTACCTCAGGAGGGCCAACCTGCAGATGTCATGCAAGTCTTGGTTGCTCAACCAACGACATCCTTCGAGGTCTAGCACCCTCAGGAGTTTCAAATGTGCAAAGTTGATCACTGGCAGTGGTTTGATGATGCACCCAAGCATTAGCAAGGAACGGGCACAAGGAAAGTTTATGGAAGGTACAATGTCCTGGCTGTCCTTGTTTCTTGTCTGTAGCTTCTTCTTCTTTTTCTTCTTCCTCCTCAAGGGATTATCATCATCATATTGCTCCCATGTCTTGTCAGCACCATGGGGTTTCTGGGCACCGTGGATTGAAAGCCTCCGAATCTTGTCGTGCCCGACCACCATCATCTCATTGCACTCGTGTTGGCTGTTCCCCAGGAAGGAGATGAAATTCTCCTGGATGCACTTGGCTGTGACTACCTCCAGCATTATATCATGGACCTTGCAACATCTGACTACACCACTGCTAGCAACCCGGGTTGGTGTGACGATGCTTCTTTTGACAAACTCGTCGAGGTACTTCTCTGCGGCCTCTTCTGGATTCCATTCATGTGTGCCACTGATGAAACCTTCAGCTGCCCATCGCCTCACCAGTGGTCCTCTCTTGATCTCATAACCCTCACGGAAAACACTCAAGTACAGGAAACAAGCCTTCAGATGGTAGGGCAAATCATGGTACCCAAGAGAGAGTATCCTCCTCATCCCTCTCAATGCAGCATTTGTTCCCAACCCATAACCCAATCTGGCACAAATCTTACTCCATTCTGCTGGTGTCCTATTCTCTGTTCGAGCTAGCATTCCTCCTATGCTAACTATGGCTAGAGGCAAACCACCACATTTAGTTAAGATTTCCTCGGAGATCTTCTCCAAACTTTTATGCTGCAGAGGACACTCGTCCGATTGAAACACTCTATTGAAGAATAGCTTTCTAGATTGTTGTATGGGTAAAGGCTCCATTTCATGAACACGGTCACATAGGTCGGAGCAACAATTTTCAGCAACATGTCGATCCCGTGTAGTTATAAGTACTCTACTTTGTTTGTCATTATCAGGAAAAGCAATCTTCAAGTTTTCCCAATCCACTGGATTCCAAAGGTCATACAAAACAATGAAGTACCTGCACATGAAAATCAGGCTGTTCGTCAAATACTATGACTTTAGTTTCCTTTTCTTTCTTTCTTTTTGTTTATTGACTTGTCAAGATCAATAGAATGCTAGCTAGCTACTTTGAACAATAAACTTTATTGTCATATACCCCCAACTGTAGGAACATATATTCACACTGTTTTGAAATATCGAAATTGCATTTAATATTTTCATAAAAACTTGTGTGAAAAATAAATATAGGTTGGTTGCAAGAATCATAATGTGACGTATTTCTATGATATATAGAAAGAAAGCACTGGTTAAAAACAAAGCCAACTATACATACTAGCTATACACATTCACCACTGGCATTGTTTACTAAAGTACTCTGGTGGCGCATGTTGACACTATGAGGTTTTCTCCCATCCTTAGAGGGGTATATACCTCCCTCACAATTTGAAAGGCAAAAAAATTAAGGAAAAAAATTAACCTCACATGACCTTCCAAATTAAAATTTGGCGCCATGATTTCTCCTGTCATGTGTTTTTGAAAAGTACAAATTTTGTTTGTCACAGAAATATTTTAAGCAAAGGCAGAAGAAGCTCAACCTCATTTCATTGATAGTGTCATATATAGAAGAGAATAATACAACAACCCTAGACCGGAAAATTAGCTAAAGTTCTTAATTCATCTCTGACGATGATTAAGGTCTGAGCTCATTCAACATGGCATAAAAGTATGGACATGGCAAACAACTAGAGTTTAATTTTTTTAACTCTTATGGGTCAAATTTAAACTTTCATATTTATGACGCAATATATCACATATTGATTTATGTTGTCAATCTTTTTTTTTTGAAAAAATCATAACTATTCAAATGATATGCAAGAAACAAGGGACATCCTATGGAGTAGGTAAAAGGCCATCTCTTATGTTACTAAAATTAAGCACTGTAGCTAGCTTAAGTACCTTTTGTCCTCCAATAGAAAGCTGCACATGGTGATGAGCTGGGATATGTCCCAGGTTTCGATTCCTCTGAGCAGGTCATGGTCGCCAGCGGCCATTTCTTGGTCGCAGTATCTGCGTGGATCTCTCATCATCAATGGCGTCTGGGTGAGCTGCTTCAACAATGATTCCAGCAGCGCACGGAGGTCACAGTTCCGGGACACCGTCACGAACGCCCGGTGCTGGATCCCCTGCACTGTCGGGCTATTGTACACCGTCGCTGCTAGCGTGGTCTTGCCTAGGCCTCCGAATCCAACAATGGAGACCACCTTCCGGCGAGCCGCTGCCGATTGGTCGCCACCGCCATCCTCTAGAATTTTGAGGATGGCTTTCGTCTTGCTGCGGAGGCCTACGAGCCGGGACTCGTCGATGTTGAGCGCCGGCAGCCGGCGATCAAGGTCGTCGTAGGTGGTGTAGCGGCCGGCACCGGGTGAGTCGACGGCAATCATGGGTGGCGATGTCGTCGCCGGTGCCTCCAGCTTGTAGCGCAGCCTCCGCTCGCTCACCTTGAGCGTGCGGGCCTTGAGGCTCTGCACCTCTATGGCCAGCTTGTACATCGCTCGCAGTGTTTCCAGTGGCTGGATCACCGTCCTTCGCAGCCAGCTGGCAACGAGGCTCTCGTCGTGGTAATGGTGGCCACGGTGGTACCAGTAGTTGTCGATGCAGTCCTCCGCGTCATATGCCACCTCCCTCACTTGCTTCATCCATGTCCTTGTCTACATCACCCACAATATAATCATCACTTGCTCATGTTAAAAAAAAACATCATATTGAGTATTGACCAAAGATAACTTGCTGAAGAGAGGTTGGAAAGGGAAAGGGAAGAAGTGTCAATTTTGCACCATAGATGAACCAGTTGATCATCTATGTTATCTATTTTTGGAATGCCCTATAGCTCGTTTTGTTTGGAATTTGATATGTGGTATTTTTAACTAAACCCTGCCAACAATATGGCTCATCTCTTTGGGGGATGAGTACATGCTTTTGATAAAGAATCATTGTGGAAGTGCCTTTTGTTTTCTAAACTATGGGGAAAGCTAGAAATGTTGCATGTTTCAGAAATCAGTTTCTTGATGATCCTGTGGAACTAATGACTAATCCATCAATTTTGTGCATATGTTTTTTCTTGGTCAATCATGCAGAAGGAGGAGGCTTTGTTTTGCTACAAACATATACACAATGCGGGGTGCTGCTGCTAAATCGTATGACAGGTGAAGTCTACAACTCGGCAGTCGACACACGGCTGGCGCATCAACACTAGAAGACTACAGTGAGAAAGAAGCTGTGAAACAATCAAAACAGTGAGGAGAAAGAAGTCTGATGTTGCAGAGAAGTGTGTAGTTTTGGTGTAGTCGTTATGTACTTTTGTTGAAAAAATTGCTTGTGGCTGTGCCTTGTTTCATGGTTCTGGAATACAGTTCGTTCAGTTGGGGGGATCACACCCTCATTGGATTATGGTTGTAATATGGTAGATTTAAATTCCCAATAAAACCTGATGTTCTCTGTTTGAACCTGATGAGATGAAATCACGAAATTTGCAAACAGAGTAGCCTTTGTTCTTTTATTTTTGAACTCTATAATAAACTGACAATTGCATTCCCTTATTGCCACACACACAGATAAAAAATGATGGTGAGATTAGTAAAGGAATTTAATTTTTGGTCTTAAATTCCTGATTAGGATATGTGGTGGAAATTAGTAGAGAGTTAAGATAAAGACTAGATTTAAGTGAAAACGGATGATTGGAATCTATCTTAGTAACATAAAAAAGAAAATTCTCACTCAATTCTCATCCCCTATCTAAGTGAAAACGGATGATTGGGATTTGTCCAAGTAACGTAAAAAGAAAATTCCCACTCAATTCTCATCCCATATCTAAATGAAACACTCAATTCTCATCCCATATCTAAGTGAAAAAGTGAAAACGGATGATTGGGATCTGTCCTAGTAACATAAAAAGAAAATTCCCACTCAATTCTCATCCCCTATCTAGATATTAAAATAGAGCCTATTAAAATGGAGTTGCCCCCTCTTAATTCCTATCCCTATCCTGCCTAAACTCACAGTCCTATAACCAAATAACCAAATAAGTTGCATCATCCTTCTAATATTATAACCCCTTATAAAACTCCCTCCAACCAAACGCATCCTACTGGAAATGAGGCAATCTCTCTTTGATAAAAAAAAAAATATGGCCCTGCTTGGTACCCATTGCTGCCGCTGCGGCTGTTTTCGCTGTGCACATAGCGTGGCTATTGTTGTTGCTGTTGCAGCAACAGCTGCAGCGCAGCCGAAGCAATTCACTGCCGATCACGGCCTATATATGTTCATCAACACCAAGCAATACTAGGCAATTAATTGATCAAGCGCATTCAAGGATGCAGCTGGCCGGAGCACGCGGCTGACCTGCTCAGTCTGGGCGTAGTCGCCGGCGGCGGCGAGGTCGCGGAGGCAGGCGTTCATGCTCTCGAGGTCGTCCTTGAGCTCCTGGATCTCGTGGCAGACGCCGGCGAGGAGGACGTACTTGTCACACAGGAAATCGCCGAGCTTGCGCAGGAGGATCCCCACGACGCCCTCGGTGGAGCTCACCACGGCGGCCTCCATGAATGAAGCCGCGATCTTGCCGGCGGGAGATGATCTTCTTCTGTACTAGAGCTCTTGCATATATATGCTGCCTGGATGAAGGATGGGGTCCATTCCAAATTTCCAATTGATCATGTACTGTTTTTTCCATTGACAAGAAAATGAGCAATGGCATGCAAATTGACTAGAGTCATTCTTTGTCGTTGCATATGCTTCAAAGTCCAACCATTGTGATTCTTTTTTTTATATCAATGGTAACTTTGAATTGTTCTCGCTATATTGTTTATTGTTTTTATTGGATAGTCTCACAGCCTCATATAAATTTGCACAACACACAGTCTAAATCATAAATTTACTGCAGGTTTTAATTTAGTACTTTGCTTTTATATGAAATATAACATGCATTCATACTTGTATGCTTCACTCCAACCCATTTAAATATTGATTTGGTATTGACAGAGATACATCAAATTACATATTTTCAAAAGGATGATGAAAGGTGCCGATAGCCAACCCCAAACCCCTTAGCCGCCTTCGCTGCTCTATTTTTGTGTTGTGACATCGGCCATATTCAATGGGATCGATATATATATAATCCTATTTTTAGTGTAGTATATCTAAGTTTCCTCTGGTAGTCAGTCCTATACACTCCTACCACATTATCTATTGTGCACAGGGGAATCCGAAGAAACAATCAGAGTAGATAGATATACTGAATCTCTCAAGTAGTTAAGTCGTCAAGTCAATACACGCTTGATTGCTTTTCATACCTATAGACCAACAATTCGTATCCTGATGGCAATGGCTATCGAAACAAATCTGATTTTGACCAGAGAGACCACATATATACATATGGGCAGTTCGCCACACCCAGCGAATTTTATGTTTAAGAAATCCTCCCCTGACTCCTGTTTCACACCAAGTCTAAGGCTGAGTATACTAATTTCACACACTGTCTGAGCTCAAAGTTTTTTAAGGGGCCTACGTACTGCTCGGGGCCTGTCAGCTTTGCTATCTCAGGTGTTGCATGGGTAGGGAGAAGTTTCCGCACTTGTACACACCGAGCACGCAATGATTACTAAAAGCATATGTATGCAAATCAACTAAAGGGCATGTTCAAGTTCAATTCAACCCTAAGAAATACTATCTTGGTGGTGATATCTGTAATTCGGATTGAGATCATTTGACTTAAAATCAGAGGGTACAACAGTTTATCTTTGTGACTGTTATCTGTAAATCATTGCTACATTTAGGTATCAAGCTTGTTACTCATGACCATAACTTACTGGGCATTACATTCAGAGGAACACGCCCAATTTACATATGTACGCCTGCTATAGGTGCACATTGCATCCTACTCACCTGACTTACTACCGTTGGATCCAAACCAATTACACGAATCATTGAGTTCATCTTCAGCTCAAAGATGGTCAGAAGACTGGCCAAAAATTCCAGAGCCTGAATAGAAACCGGTACTAGTAATATAATTTGTATGCCTCTAAAAAATGATCATATGTATGTAAACCAAAGTTTACTGTGGCGTATACAAGTCAGGTATTGCCAAAGGAAATGGCTAATGAAGATTTTCATGCACATCATTTCCTCAAAATAAAAAAAAAAACTTTTCACGAAGCAGAAAAAACAAAAAAGAATATTCATCTGAGGGTACCGTGTTACACAGGCTTTTGAACCTTAATGGTTGTCAGTGTTTGGAGACAGAAGCATATGATCTCAGTTATGTAAGCAAAAGCTGGTAGGAAGGCTGAAAGAACTAATGGCATTGGACTCTTGTTGCCAGTTATAGGGGGCACACCAGATAGATGGAGCAATAGTTTCTAATTCCTACCGAGAAATTCAGCATCATTGCATGCATCATTGAACTACAGTTGATCAATCGAGATTTAAGCATAATTGCATGCATCATTGAACCAAACTTCTCATTTGTTTAACTAATAACTGATGGGTATTTCTTCAGGACCTGAACTAGGTAGTGCTGAATCATACTTACAAATTGCACTTCTACTGAGCCACTGGCCTACACCTTCAGTGAAAGAATCTACGACGACACCGCATTGAACCCATCTCTTCATACTCTGATTTTGTAATGCACATTGATTCAAAATCAGGCCTGTGCGCCAAAAGAGATCCACCTCTCCAGGCACCAAGAATTGGGCTAGACAAAGTAGCAGGACGTTAATGATGACTATACATGTATAAGTGTGCACGTGTGCAAAAGAGATAAGTGATACATACTCCTCCTGAGCAATTATCTTCACTTGGTAGTCATCAGGCACAAGAGGACGAAGCTCCTTTTCCCTGTCAATAGCAACCAAATAAATATCAAATCCCTCGAGATTGTGTTTCTAATGCAAAAAGATAATTAAAAAAACAACCTACTTACAATCTTTCAGTGAATCGAGGGAATAGAGTGCTTCCTCCTGTCACGATAATGCTGAAAAGCAGAAACAACCCAAATAACATGAATGTATTCAGATGTCAAGATAGGTTCAGAATTCAGACGATAAATAGCTGATACCTCTCAAAAAGCACAGGTTGAAGATATGGGTGGCAAGCTTGTATAGCACGAACTATGCATTCAGCAAGCCCAGCTTGATTCATACCTATGAACATGCACAATAGTGATTACCGCAGCAACAATGAACATCGCAAAGTGCAGATGTTACGCTAATAGTGACACTAACCGAGATCAATTGGATGGAAAAGCATCTCCGGCACCAGGAACCTCTCATTTGTCAAGACAAATTCCTGAATAGTAAGAAAGCTTGTTAGGTTATGCTAGATAATATCAAGCATGTACCTATAGCTTGAGTTTTACATTTTGACTTAGTTCAGGCTTTTTCTTATCCTCAAATTTGCTCCTGTCACTCTCAGCACTATCATTATTAGCCGATTCTCCGTTGGCAGGCAGAGAGCAGTATCGGCGTGCCTCATCCAAGTCCTTGACAAACCCTTTCTTGTATGTTATACCATCAGGGAGAATGTACGAGCATCTAAAAGGGTTATCCTTAGATGAAAGCCTGCAAAGTAAGTGCATAGCATGCTCATAAGAGATGTGTTCTAATCAATATAGAAATATAGATAGTGCAAAGGCAGTTGACCGTGATATGGTTGTCGATATAGCTATATTGGCAAGGATTCAATAGAACAGACTCTAGGAAAGATACTATAAGAAAATATTTGGAATGCCCAAAACTGATGGATAAAAACCTCAGCTGTGGGACCAACTACTTATTATTTTATTAAAATTCAAAAACATTAGCACCTCACTCTTTGCCTGACCATAGGATCCAACATGTTTAGTGGGTGATGTTTAGTGGATGATGACTAAACATACAAGCAACATGTTTAGTGCTGTCCCAGAAGTTGAACTCAAAGTTTCAAATCTAGCTGCTTCTAATAATGGAAATATCTCACACACACATACAAGCAACTTGCTAAGAGTTTCAAAAGATACACGTTCTTAGAAGGTCTTTCTGTGTGAAGGAGTGAAGGACTATCCGACCCTGAAATCAGGCTACATTTTAACCCTAAACAATAAGCAAGAATATAGTATATACAATTATACATATGCAATGGGTGAGGATAGCAGCACACCTGGCAAGACGAAGATCACCAGGGACATCAAGGGATACAAAGCATAACTTTTCCTTTGCATCATCAATAAGGAGAGTTTCATCCATGACATTAAGAGAACGATATGAAACAAGCTCTTTGAGGTAGTTTGTAAGGGCCTTTCCACCAAGGTCCATGCGACGCACAGCATAATTCAGGGTAAAGTTTTGAAGCACAGGAGATGCATGAGTGAATGAGAAGCCACAGTCAACAACAAGGCTGCATTGAGCACGAAAGAGCGATGGCTGGTGGCTGGCCTCATAAAGGTGAACAAGGGAAGGGGCATCTGCAACACAAAATGATTTGAAACCAAGCTCCTCAAACACAAGCTCATCAGTTGCATGCTGCAGAGCTGGTGGGTTGAACTGTGGTTCCACCAGTAGCAATGACGAGTTGGTCGGATCCACCTGCAGCAGGTTGCGTAGAACCCGCTCCCACACCTCCCGTTGCACTTCTGTATTTATGAGATAGCCACGATCAATAGGACGCTTCAATGCCATGCCAGTAACATCAACATCTTGCGCCTGCAGCTGGTCAGCGACTAGCCATTTCTTGGAACCTGGGGGCTTGGCCATACAGTTGGGGACAACAGCAGTCGGATTCATGTCCCCACCAAATCCAGCCTTGAGAAGACCACCCCCATTGTCTAGAACCACCACCCCTGATCCACCGGTCATTATACACCACCCTCCTTTCCTATACTCTAAGCTTGTCCTTGGTCAAATGAAAAACCAACTAGCACACCTGAATTTAAAAGAGCTCCTACATAACAAAACCACACAAGAAATGTAAGTTGCAAACACTCCTCCCATGTAAATAACAAACGCATTAGCAAACTTTGTAATAAGTTCTGTACATAACCTGCCTCAAGCATAAAATGAAAAAATACCGTAGTTTCCTTGACATGTTACAGCATCTGTATCAAGTGTACTCTATTTTACCAAAAGTAATGCATGACATCTACATACTTAAGCACAATATACCACCATCTAAGGTATTTTAACCAGGCAAACAATGGCGAAGCTTGATGCAACCAATATAGTTCCAAAAAAGGTATTTTAACCAGTCGTACCTTTGCAAACCGGACCTCAGAACACAACCCTAGACCAACGGGACGTCACTGCATCAGCATCTGGTTCAGTAAACTGCGCACAACAAAGAAATGCTCAATCCTCACGCCAAAGGTTGATGACAAAGTTGACAAACAGCTCTATGTGTAATGAAAGTGCAGCCGCCATTCTCTATTTCTCCCTTCCTCTCCAGTACATCGTTGGAGATGCAGCACACAATTATGCTGCCCGAGCTCACGAATTCAATTAAAATCCCTCGAAGTGAGACCTAATCAAACAAACAAACAACATCGCTCCCTCCTATATACACGAGGCCATTAGGTATTATTCTCCTCCCCAGGGTGTGATGTCGCAAGTGCAGAACAGGAGGAGTTTAGAGACACGGTTACCTCACGCGGCGGAATGAATGGCGGAGTGGTGGGGCGGGGGCAGCGACTCCCACTTCGGGCGGCCGACGGTGGCGCTAGCTCATACGGGACGGGAAGGACGGCGGGCCGAGAGCGGAGTAGCCAATTTGGGGGCGAAGGAAAGGCGAGCGGCGCTCAAACGGACGGGCGGCGGGGAAGGAATGGGGCGGCGGCGGCGTGCTTGCAGGTGACCGTGGCCGCGGCGGCGGCTCGGCGTGGTGGCGTCGGGAGGAGAAGAAAGGAAGTGGAGAGGGGGTCGCTCCGCCGCAGTCTTCGGAGGAGCAAAGCACGGTCCGGTCCGTTGTCTCTGGGCCTTGGATGTGACTGGGTTCTCGGGCCAGAATTTTGGGCTTGTGCATCTTTTTTAATTTTGGCCAAACTATGACACGAGTGTGGGTGTGGCTAGCAACAGGCCGGCCAGCTGGCAACGGATCATTAGCAGCAATTAACTTTTTGTTTCACACAGAAACAATCTTTCGAGATGGAAAGAAAAAACTTTCAAAATAAAAATAAAGTAAAATTCACTTTGGGCCACCTTTTTTATTACCGTTGTTTCGCTTTGGATCACCTTCTAACCGATGTTTTCACTTTGGACCGGATAATCTTACCTTTATGACATTTTGGACCACCGTAAACTCTTTTGCACATCTAAATTTCATTTGGCATATGTATAAGAAATGATCTACATATATCAGGAGTTTATTTAAGAGCAGAAACCGACATAATCAAAATTGTTTATATGCTTCGTAAGAGAGTCGGGTAGTCCAAAATACAACCTAGGTAATTTTACCCGGTACAAAGTGAAAACATCGGTTAATAGGTGGTTCAAAGTGAAACTTCGGTAATAGAAGGTAGCCCAAAGTGAAATTTAGTTGAACTTTTGAATAGAAAAGAGATCAAAATTATAAATGAAAAGGAATCAAAACTTTCAAAACTCGAGATCACTAAGGAGAGCCGTGCTTCAGGCGCACGAGCGTCTGTCCATTAGCAATCTAGGGCGACCAATATTTGCGGGCATCTTACTAGCAAAGAAATGAGCCTATGACAAGTAGGACAAATTATTGCTTGAAAATCGAGCAACTTATCGCAAAGTGTGGCGCTGGCACTCAACCAAACTTTCGATCTTTTTTGGCTTCTTGGATGAGGGTCTGTCAACATTAGAGCAATAGAGCTAAAGGAGGAAAAGGAGAAATCAGCAGCCCCAAACTCCCAAACCGAACCATTTACATTGACAGACGTATACCACAAAGAGCGGTGACTACATAAGTTTTAATATTTCACATCAGTACGTATCATCACACTAGCAGCACCAGGAACAAGAGGGCAGTGCCTTTCATCGTTGTAGGAACAAGTTCCAGCCTATGTCCCGGAAGAAACGGAAGGGTACATATGCATGTTCACTGCTTTCTTATTGAACACAAACTACATAACTACAGCTCAATGTGGCAGGCTCACTGGCTGCTCGATTCATCATGCTCTTGTTGCATCTGGTTCAGCACAAAAGCCCCTTCAAGGTTCTTGTGGACCTCAGCTTTGAATTTCTCCTCCTTAGTTCCTCTCTTCAGTTTCATCAGAATGTCAAACTTTGCAAAGTCTTCAACAACCTGATAATCACAAGTGAATTATGAGCTCGTCATTACTGGATTCTACAAAAAGAAAAGAGAATTTTTGAATGGATGAATTTGCAAAAGCTGACCTCTGCCTTTGCACGAATGATCTCAAGAAGTTCATATGGAAAAATGGAGTTCGACCTCGCCTGGATTGATTTCACAGCATGGTCCGCAGCATCTTTGACAACAGGATCATGAACTGGAACATCACGCCACCCAGGCTCATGTTCACCTGAAATTTCATTGAGCTCAATTGATCAGGTTTAGAGGTTACAACAATATCTCATATATCAGCACAAGTGTGTGATCAACTTTCAACATTCATGTCAGTAATAGGCACATGAAGAAACTATCACATTCTCATTACCCACTTTGGACCATACGTGTTTCACATTGCCATCAGCCAAGTTTCACAGGAAGAATGAAAACATATTCAAATGAGGTACAAGGATGCATGGTGTGCCTTGGGCTGCTCAACCCTATTCAAACTGGTTGGTAAAATCAGACAGCAGGCTTGCATGGCATCATGTCAACGTTGTTGACTTTGATGTATGCAAGGATAAGCATGTACAGGTGTGGGCAGCCTAATTATGCTCATTTTTTTACACAATTAAAAGGATGTGGGAAGATGGGACAACACTCTTAGAAAGATAATATGATTAGAGCATATCTTTAGTTCTTTACTACAATAAGATGCTAGACACCTGTTCACTCCCTCGCAAATATTTATGGAATGTAAACTCTTAAGAACACACCAGAAGGGGAGGAACTTCTTTTCCTTTGACCCTTGTGGCACAGGTGTAACATTCTGCTGTATGAAACTAGCTTTGGAAGAGCCAATGTATATACGAATACCAAATCCTCTAAATTCAAACAAATAATTAGTGTGAATCATTGAGCACTCTTTCTAGCTGGCATGGTGATCCATCATGTTTGGATTGTAATTCTTCAAAATGCATTCATGTAAATATAAATATGTAATGCCACTTCTATTCATGCTACAAGTGAGAATTTGATATTATCCCCAGTCCATTTCGACTCACATAAATGCTAAGCAAACATTATCACAACTACCAGCACTATCTCTACAAGCGATAAAAACAGGAAAATGGACTAAATACTGTACTTTGTGCATACTATTTCTCATGAAATCTTACATCTACATAAGTTTGTCAAAACATAAGGATACCACCGAGATATATTTTAGGTAAGAATGCAATAGTGAAGCATAATAGTAAGATTATGATACAGAAATAGTCTGTGTGTGGTGATAGACAAGCACATTACTAATCAAATCATCATGCAGTGGGGTGTTGCATCAATTCAATGAGATTCATGTAATAGTTTGTTCAAATAGACAAGGTGGTGAAGCAGGAACGCAGAGAAGATGCCATGATTGAGCAGCTGTTCAAGCAGCATAGCAGATTGAAGATGAGATCAAGCAGGGGCATGCCATGCCAAAATAGATATCAAGCAGGGTCATATCATGCCAAAATAGATATCAAAACAGGGGCATGTTATGCCAGAATACCGATCGAAAAGGAGTATGGCATGCCAATGTTTTAAAAGGACATATAAGAGGGATCAGCTTACCCAGGATGCTCAAACATATATATATGCAACCCGGAAGCATCAAATTGAACTCCCAAGCTATACCCAGCAAACATAAGAAGAGGAAAACTAATAAGGTTGGCCTAATTACCTTTTAAGATCCAGAGGGCACATATAATAAACCCAACTAGACATGAATAAGTAACTGACAAAATAAGCAAGCTTCACACATCACAATTTGTAATTTGTGCCTGCTGTATGTGGAGTCAACTCAGATCACTTAATAAACTAAATGGAGTCAACAGCAAACTACATACCACAGCTATCCCAATTCAGGAAAATAAGGATTTTAAGAGAGGGTGACAAGATGCATACACATAAGTCATATGCGGCTAGGTGTTGTCAAATTCCAAGCTAAACAGAAACGTAGGCAATTCCTTGTGCAAGAAACTGAGAGTCGACGATGGTCTCTCATCCCCAGTCCATGATCTCGACTCTATTCCAACCATACTCCCATCGCATGACTAGGCATTTGTACATACACCTAGTCCTCACAGTCACACCACTCATGCCCAATCCCCTCCCTTTGAACAATCACAAGCTAGCGTGCGAGCAGTCACCACACATCGCAAACAAGCACAGATTAGAGTATCGTGGGTGAAGGTGAGAGGGCGAACCTTTCTTGGCGCCGAGGTCGGCGTTGGTGAAGGTGGTGGCATCCCCGGCGTGGCGGAACTCCTGGAGCTCCTTGAAGTCGAGCCACGGCTTGACCCAGACCTTGGCCTCGTAGACCTTCTTCCTCCCCGCCTCCAGGGCCTCCAGCGTGAGGTGGTGCAGCGTGCCGGCCACCACCTGCTCCTTCGCCTCCACCACCCGCACGAACTCCAGCAGCGCGTTCTGCAACCACCACCGCACACACACACACACAAAACCCTCGCTCAAGTTCAGATGTTCAATACCCACAATAACCTACTCGAATTCGAGGAAATCGGGAGGAGATCGAGAGAGGGAAGGTGAGGCGTTAACCTCGCGCTTGTTGTGCTCGTCGACGGCGAAGCGGGCGAGCGAGTCGGTCTCGGCGCTGTTGGCGGCGGAGGGGACGTCGCGCGCGCCGCCGAGGACGTGGCCGGCCATGGCTCCGAGGGCGAGGGACGCGGAGCCGACGAGGAGGAGGGCGGCGGCGGCGAGGAGGAGGAGCGGAGCGGAGGAGGCGGCGGCGGCACGCGTCGCAGCAACGCGCATCTCCTTGCGGTTTCGCTCTCTTCTTTGCTTCGTGCGGGGGTTTTGGTTTTCGACGGATGGAAAGGGAGGACGACGCCGACGGTTTCCGGTTAGATTCTAGAGAGCGGTGGCGGGGCACGTGGCGGAGACGCGTGCAGGCTACGCGGCTGTCGGGATGGACGGCGGCATGGGGCCCGCACGAGTTGGGCCGGAACGAGATCGCGACGGACATCAGGCCCATAATTGTTGGGCCGGAAGGGTGCCGCGGGCCTCCTTGAGGCCTAGAGGTATAGAAGTTTGCGGGCTTGCAGCCTATAAATTGTTGGGCTAGGAACCTAAAATGAGGCCTGCATGTAAAGGACGCCTACATGCAGGCACTTAAGTGTTAGGCCGAAACGGGCTCGTGGCCTGTTCGGATTGTCACCGTGAACAATGGAGGCCCATATGTGATGAGCTCGAACGGGCTAGCGACGGCGGCCCATGTTTGGTGGTTTTGGACCGCTTCAGCACATAAGGATAATGGGGGGAACGAGAGCTTTGTGCCACAAATAAACAACTGCCACTCCTAATACAGTAACCATGGAAATGTAGTACAAACATTCTCTCCATTCTCCAATAGAGAGGAAGAAACATGTGTGTGCATTTGCATTCGATCTCAAAAGGAAGAAGACAAACTAATACAACAGGAGCCATGAGTAAAATCATTGAGTCGTCGTCGTCATCAACCATCATCTGCTATAATACATGCTATCCCCCTTGATCTCCCTCCAAAAAGTTCACGTGGCACCGATCAGTTGTTCGATAATCATCCCCCGACAAGCACTGACAGTTCATTTGGGATCATCCAACTATTCAACTCGCAGATCTCTGCACCTTAATCAGCCAATGGTGTCTAGCTAGCTGCATTGCAGAGCCACAGGGGCATAAAGCACCGGGCTGCAAACAGCCTCATGCTAGTTCCAAGATGTTTAGGTCGATCCATCATCTATCTCGATCTCCATGTCGCCAAGACGGCACGGCGAAGTACAACACCTCGATCGCTGATTAATCTGGATCGACTCATGGATTGCCTGCCTAATCCAATATTCCTACATGCTTGATGATGCATTAGCTTTACGTCGACCCAATCAAAGGACGATACATTCATGTAATGATGCTCTGTCATCCATAACTAGCACTGTAGTACGTACCTACTGAACACCACCAAGCAAAGTCACGCCATGCCCCACCTGAATAATCAGCTCACTTCTGGAGCACATTAATTGATTTCTGTTTAATTAATTAGCTCGTCCTCGGTCGAAACAGGGGGAAAATTCCGTATCACGAATGTTAATAAAGCTTAGCCAGAATGGAAATTATTCCTATGTATAGCTAGTTGTACTTACAAGATCGAAGCATATGCACCTTGCACGTCTGAACAATCGTGCCATTCATAGTTAACCTTATCGCCGTCTTCCCGGCCATGTTCACTTTGTTCTCTCGCTTGTTTTACTCACTAATCCTACGTGCCACTAATGACTAATTAACCTATACACACGC
Source organism: Leersia perrieri (assembly GCA_000325765.3). Taxonomy (NCBI): domain Eukaryota; kingdom Viridiplantae; phylum Streptophyta; class Magnoliopsida; order Poales; family Poaceae; genus Leersia; species Leersia perrieri. The sequence continues at coordinate 7,657,149 of CM002476.1, forward strand.
CGCATGCGTACATCTTCATCGGATTCCTTTGATCCACGTAGGACGATCGACGGCCCTTGTCACGCAATCTGCGAGCCTAGCTTTGGCAGCTTGCAGAGATTCATGGAGCCCAACCATATTCTGCTCCCTATCTAATCTCTCTCACACACACAGACACACATGTACAGTCTCTCTCTCACTACAGCCACTCAGCCAGTATAGTACTACGTGCTACTGCACATGTGTTCTCGTCTCATCTCATGTGCCCCATGATCCTCTCTCTGAAATGGCCTCCAATCAGGCCACAGTATAAGCCACGTACGAACCATTTAGCAGGTTAGCAGTAGCACCGCTTGCTGTTAATCATGGAGGCGACAGCGAGTAAGGCAGGGCAGCCGGTGCCGGATGGCTCCACGAGGCTGTTTCTTTTTAAATTTGATTGATTGATTGTATATGTTAGTTACCTAATCAAGTGTCTAATTAGTCTTCCTAGTTGCAATTGGTCTCTGGAATCTTGACCAGTAGTAGTACCTTTGCCCTATGCATTAGCACGACGGGGACAGTGTCAGTATGCGTATATACGGTCCAAGTTGTGTTCAAACCAAGCAATCTCTGAACTTTTTCAGGAACAAGCTAGCTAGCTAAGATAGTTGCCAATGTGTACATGCAATGTGAGCTAGTAGATGGATATAGATGTGGGGTGGAGATCCAGCTTGGTTAGCTGACTAATTATTAATGGCAACTGCTGTCTGGTGAGACCTCTAATGCAATGATATCATAAACGATACGCATCATGCAATGTACGTGTAGCTAGGACGAGAATAATTTAGAGCTACTGGGTGTCGGCCTAGGCCATTTGGTCCTAGTTGACGAGCTGGATTAGCTTGACGTACGCCTTGACCTTTAACTGATATCCCCTCAGCCTGTGCTCTTGATCGCGAGCCTACGCGAATTACGACGTACATCAGTACATGTACAGGGTGTACACCACGCTAATGGAAGGCTTAATTACGAGTAAGATATTCTTATTCCCTTCTAGGTGAGACCACCTAGACCTACGCAACGTGCTAGTGCAAATATAGCTACTGGGGTCAGTTACTATATGTTCCATCTTTAGTAATCCCTCTGTTTTAGACAATAAGATGTTTTCAATTTGTTTCAAGTGAAGCTTGATACAGTTTGATTGAATTTATTAAAAGTTATGATTACTGAAACTAATCTGATATACATATATGTATGTGCTTTTTTTTCATAAACTTACCCAAACTCGATCTTTAATAAGTTTGACTTAAAATATAGTTAGAATGTTATATTCCCTCCCATGCAATTTCAGCCTCCGAATCGACCTCCACGTCAGCAGTGGGCATTACTCGACACGGATTAGCTCACTCCCTTGGCCGCAGTCACCTCCATGATGGCCTCCTTGGCAACATTAGCATCCTCCACGGCCCCCTCGCCCTCATTGTTGTTGTTGTCTTTGTTCTCCTCACTCTGCTGCAGCAACGTTTCATTCCCGTAGTCCAGCAGTAGTCGTTTGGCAACGGTGCCAACGTAGGGTCGGATAGGTTATTCTCAGCTGGTGTTGAGGGGAACCACCTCCTCCTTCAAGCTCAGGGTGATGTACCGCCCCCGGCAAATCGATAGGGTGTAGCGATGAAAAAAATAGAGATGAGAGAATGAAAACCGGCCGGCATCACTCCTACTTCCTCTATTAATTAAAAACATGTGTAGTGGGAGGTGAGGAGCCACCACGTCATAGTGGAATATGTGATCAGAGTGTCATCGCTATCCGAATAATAAGAAATAGAAATCCACAAAGTTAGTAAAAGAGTTGCCTGGCTACTATATAGGAAAACAACCAATAATATAAATGAATCACCACATGATTGAAAAAGAGATGAAATGAAGATACATTTGTTTTAGACTTCTTAAAAGGAAATGAAAAACATGATATTCAATCAAATGTTCGGAATCCTCCAAAAAAGTGACGGAATGTGAAAGGAATCCTATTAATTTTTTTGGGTCCATCCCAATAAGTCTAAAACATATAAACACATGAACAAAAAAAATATACAGATATAACGTATTGGCCATTGAATTTCTATAGGATTTTAAAACATGCTAAAGTTCCAAAGCTTCATTTGTCTAAGACACACGAAAAATAGATGAATTGAGAGCCATGACTCGTGAGAAGAAGAAAACATGAGCTAGAGCTTCATGGTTATTTTTCCATATGAATTTTAAAGATAATGATAGTATCCAATCCTTTGTTTCCAATGATTTCTTACGAATATTCTTAATTTTCTCTATATGATTAAATTCCTCTAAGTTTTTCCTACAAATCAAAAGGGCTTTAAAATCAAAATTCTTGGTTCCAAAATAGCCCTAATTAATGACAAAACAGGTACCGTTGTTTTTTACGGTCAAATGGATGAAGCATGCTACAGCAATCAAGAAAACATGTGTTAATCCCCGCATGAAGAAAACACCAGGTTACACGCCAAGCAACCAGTAGTGGTAGTGGTGAGCCCCCTCGCAGAGTCGCAAGAGGACACCTCCCCCACGGTCTCACGCTCCTCTCTCCCTGCTGGCGCCAATCCTGGCCACCTTTCGCCACCGAACCCGGCAATCATCGTATGCCCGGTCTCCTGTTCTGCCCCACACGCCAATCAAAAGCGCACGGCTCACCACGTACCGTGGCCACACCACCATGAATTTTAGCACAAGCACCGCGACGAAACGGAACAAAAGTTGCAAAACGAGACCCGCGCCACGCGCGGCCGCGTCCACGTCTCCCTCCGCTCGGCCCGCGCCCGGAAACAAAACAAATGCCGCGCGAACACGGGCGCGATACGCTACGGAAAAAACCCCAACTTTCCGCTCCGCGTGCTAGCCTGAATCCTGATTGAGGCAGGCACGCTCGCTCGCGGCCCGGCCCCCGTGATTTCGTGCGGTTTTACGGCCGCCGCGCCGCGCCGCGACGCGTCGCGAAATGGAAAAAAGCAAACTCCCGCAAGGAGACGACCGCGCATCGGGGTGAGGGAGGCAGGTCGGTCGCGGCGCGAGGCACAAAAAACGGTAGAGCAAAACCGCCACGCCACGCGCCCGCCGGCCGGGTTGGGAAACGCCGAGCAGGGGTCAAACGCTCAAAAAAACAAACGGCGTGGATGGATTCCTCGTGGACGGTCGGTCTCCTCTTGCCTGCAATGCGACCTGGACTTGTGTACAGGAAACACAGTGACTGCCTGAGAGTGAGACTTCATAAAGAAAAGGGTCACCTAGCTCGTCCCAGTTTGGAGCACATGCCCCCCTGCCCCACATGCGGGCATACCATGTGTACTTCTCCTCGACCACCCCAATGAGAAATCCTGGTCACCAGATCAGCACCATCCATCCTACACGATCGGACGGCCCAGCTAGCCAGTCGCCCAGGCGCATACTAGCGTGCATGCACAGGTGCAAGCATTCCCAGCGCTGGTCTGCCTGTGCCCGAAATGGACAAATCGTATATGGCGCACAGTCGAGCAGGCGCCTTTAGCTTCCAACCGAACCCATAAACAATGCACGCAACTTGGGATTGTGAGCACAGCTAGCGAGGCCAGACCACCACATCATCGATCGCCGTCGTAGCTAGCTGGCTAACGATCGATCGATCGCGCCGGCTATAAATCCCCAATCTCCCAGCCGCCCACTTCCGATACCGTCATCCATCATTCCATCACACCCACACACAAACACTCACACAACCCAAACCGACCAAAATCACTTCAGGTTTCTTCAGAGTTTCAGACACTTCTCCCCTCCGTCTGTCTCTCTCTTTCTCTTCGAGAGTGCTAGCTTCTTGGGACCAGACACCAAAGAATCTGGCTGAGATGGGGAGGGAGTTGCTATGGTGGGTGGCGGTGGTCGTCGGGTGTAGCCTGGTGGGGAGCGGCAGCGCCGGGTTGCTGGAGACCAACCCGGGTTTGGCATACAACTTCTACCAGAAGTCGTGCCCAAACGTGGATTCCATCGTCCGCAGCGTCACCTGGGCGCAGGTCGCCGCCAACCCGGCGCTCCCCGGCCGCCTCCTCCGCCTCCACTTCCACGACTGCTTCGTCCAGGTCCGTACTTACTCCCATTCCATGGCCTCTCTCCCATTTTCGAACGAATGCAAGCATAGCATTTCAGTGTCGGCGCTGTCGTCTGGCTGTTCTCTCTCTCACACACTTCCAGTCCCCATCCTGCGAGGAATTAACGGCGAGCAACCATTTCGAGCTATAGCTACGGAGTAGTGCTGTAGTGTAGTGTACAGTCTACAGGCATTCGCTGGTCCTTCAACCTTCATTCGTGCATGGCGTTCGATTGGGGACGACGAATCCAATCGATTGCGGTGAGCCTGAACTGGGTTTTTACCGCGGTGGATCGGTATAGTAAAGCATCACAGATTCACAGTGGCAGCGTGGACCAAGCCACCGGGGACCGGGGAGATATTCACTATATAGCTCTCGTTCGCTTTTCGCCTGTGTCTGTACACCTATACGTAAGCATTACGGTATACCCTTTTTCTTTCCCCGGTCGCGACGTGCCAAAGCAACGAGACAAACTCGAAAAAACAACCCGATAGGCTAGTAGTACAAGTCCAGGGGGAGCACGGCGAATCTTGTCGTATTTTTCCCCCGTTCGCCCTGTATCGCGCGTGCGCGCTACCGGCCCGTGCGTTGCGTTGCCGCCGTGCAGCTCACATGCGGAGCCGAAGCCCATCATCCATTCCCCACCAAACCAATGCATCGCTCTCGACAGCTATCAAAGCTGCCGCGCCAGTACGGCGCCCATGGCCCATACCCACCCGCTCTCTCTCCCGCGAGTTTTTTCAAACCCTGCAAAAAAAAAATGCAGCTGTTCGTGACCGCGTGTCATGTCTTCATGTCCGTTTTTCTTTTGTGTATTTTTGCGTGCAGGGATGCGACGCGTCGATCCTGCTGGACAACGCGGGGAGCGAGAAAACAGCTGGTCCGAACCTATCCGTCGGCGGCTACGAGGTGATCGACGCGATCAAGACCCAGCTCGAGCAGGCCTGCCCAGGCGTCGTGTCGTGCGCCGACATCGTGGCACTCGCGGCGCGCGACGCCGTGTCGTACCAGTTCAAGGCCTCCCTATGGCAGGTCGAGACGGGCCGCCGCGACGGGCCCGTCTCCCTCGCCACCAACACTGGCACGCTGCCTTCCCCGTTCGCCGGGTTCAACGGCATCCTCACGAGCTTCGCCAACCGCGGGCTCAACCTGACCGACCTCGTCGCGCTGTCCGGCGCGCACACCATCGGCAAGGCGAGCTGCTCCAGCGTCACGCCGCGCCTGTACCAGGGGAACACCACGAGCCTCGACCCGCTGCTCGATTCCGCCTACGCGAAATCGCTCATGTCGTCGTGCCCCAACCCGTCGCCGTCGTCCTCCACCGTCGACCTCGACGTCACGACGCCCAACAAGTTCGATAGTGGGTACTACACCAGCCTGCAGAAGAAGCAGGGCGCGCTCGCGTCCGACGCCGCGCTCACGCAGAACGCCGCCGCGGCGCAGATGGTGAGCGACCTCACCAACCCGATCAAGTTTTATGCTGCGTTTTCCATGTCCATGAAGAAGATGGGGCGGATCGACGTGCTCACGGGGAGCAAGGGGAACATCAGGAAGCAGTGCCGATCCCCGTCCTGATCACCCGACCAATACAGAAATATTTTGATTCTTGCTTTCTTGAATCTTTTTTTTTTTGGGTGGGTTTCTTCTCCTCCTCTCTCGTTTCATCGGCGCTGATCAAAATATATTGTGTGCCGTGATTAATTAAGGTCCTGATATCTATATTGATTTGTTAAGTGCTCGATTCGATCGTTCGAGGTGGAACATTTGTTCATCTTGGCCTTCGTCGTCGCCGATCTAATTAATCAAAGAATGAAAGACTGCAGCTCGTTCTTTCATCTGCTGCTTCAAACAAAAATGCAGGATGAGGATCTGGCATACAAATATACTATACGTACTGTATCTTACACCATTGCCCACTGTTCTTTTTTTAATCCAGCTAAGACGATGGTGACGCGAGCACAAGAACAGCTTTCTGCGATCCAGGATTAGTTTATCCGATTCTCTGTGCCCACCAGTGATCTTCAAGATGTGTGCATTTTGGTGCGCCACTAGCCAGCACTAATCCCATCGCTAATTGTCCTACTCTGATCCCACCACGTTCTGCCTCTGAAAATCTGAACACCATTGGCACGATCATCAACAAGGTGCTCTCCCTCCGTTCTCTGTCCCGTCACACTTACCAAGAGGTGTTCTCTCCCGCGCATTCTCTGCATTTGAATGCTTACACTTTTGAGATTCGAGCAGGCAAACATGCAAAGGAACTCTGATTTGACGTCACTGAAATACACATACTCTCTGATTCGACGACACTGAAATAGCACTTGTGCTGAGTACTGAATGTGCTTTCTTATGGTATAAAGACAACAGAGCCGGTATGAAACAGTTGCCCAAAAGTCCCGGCTTTTGAAGTGCATCATTCTTGTACACTCATGATGAACAGTTGGACACAACTTTCTGACAGGTCTGATGACCACTCATTGACAGTTTGTTTCTACTATTACGGGCATCCGCTTCAAAAGCGGAGATTCCATGAAGAATTACACCACGTCCTTTTCTACAAAAGGGGGAAATTTTGAACCGGTTTTCATAATATCTGTATCAAACTCGTGTGAATTTGAAGTTTAGAACGTGCTCAGATATCGAGGAAATGCTGAATTGCACAAACAAAAAAGGGGAAGAAAAGATAAAGGGTGCCGTTGGCGGCGCGGTATGCAGGTCCACGACGAATGAAGAAAGAAAAGCTACAGTAGCCGCTTACGATTATTCCCAATCCCGTCTCGAAACAAAAGAGAAAGGGCTCATCAGCTTTTCTGCATGTCTCCTGGCAACACAGGCATGGGTGCAGGACAGAGATTCCTCCCGTGTTCTGCTCTGTTCTCTCGGCCTACGAGTAATTGGCCGACAGCTCGAGATGATTATCATTTTTGCTAATACTCGGAGTTTTTATTTGTTTGATATTTTCCTGTACGCCATGGGTGACGGTGGGGCCCGTTCTCCGTGTCCGATCAAGTGATCAAGCAAAAGCAAGCAATCAGCCAACCGATCGATCGTGCCGGCATCGGATGCATGTGTTGCCTGATGCCGATGTGCACGGCAGCAGCAGCACTGCTGCAGCGAAGGGATCGCGCCCGTGACTCGAGAACATGGACGAGACCTGGTCTGGTCAGCTGGTTCGTGTACGTAGAGTGGAGATTAGGTTATGGCAAGCGAGGGCCAGTGTGCACATCCCATGTTCGCTTGTTGGATTTCCTGCTCATATCACTAGCTACACGTGAGATAGGATATGGTTGCGTTTGTGCTGTTGTGCACTGTCCATCTTTTCAATCTCTTCTTTTTAGAATACTTGTATTTGTACATATTGCGTGCATGTCCATTCCTCCATGCTTTCAGCTAAGCTAAGCTAGGATTTAAAGTTAGTTTTATTAGTTATATATCATCTCATCATCATGTACTCTACGTACGTTCACATCACGGGTAACAGACAAGTTCATCGCCGTGATAGCAGCTAGCTAGCGTACGTGCCAGGGAGTTAGGCACCAGTACAGTGAGCCATAATCCTAATTAAGCTAGCTGGTGACAATATGTCATGCCACAACCATGCACAAGCCTTGCTGTTACGAGATCAATCGAGCTCCGTCGCTTTCGACAGGTTGGACGCCATCATTTCGCAGCCGAGACAAGAGCGTGCATATGCATGGACAGTACGCGCGATCGTGACCCTCTCCAGCGCCGCGCCGCGCGCCCCCGATCGAGTCGCTCTCGGCGGAAATTGACGGGCCACATGGGCGTGGCCCCGTGGCCGGCCGCGCGCGCTCGCGTAGTTGCCGGAATGCATGAGCCCGCGGGTCGTTGTATGTGCAGTGCAGCGTGTGCGTTCGCGGAGGCGTCGAGTTGCCAAATCTTGCAATCAGCAGGTTGTGCCTGGTCGTTGGTGGTTATTACGGTTGACGAATGAATCGGGGTTCGGCAGCGGCAGGGACACAAAATACAACATTCGTCCATAAATATTTAACGTCGTTGATTTTTCTATACATATTTGATCGTTCGTATTATTCAAAAAAAATTATGTAATTATTAATTCTTTTCCTATCATTTGATTTATTATTAAATATATTTTTATGCACATATATAACTTTACATATTTTACAAAAGTTAAGACAAACGGTGAAATATGTGTCAAAAAGTCAACGATGTCAAATATTTATGAGGCTAGGTGATTTTGGTTATTTGGTTTTCGAGGTGGTTGGGTGGTTCTAGGGATAAAAATTGTATGGAAATTCTAGACCGTGTCGACTGTCATTGCCGTTTTGTACTGATCGTTTCATTCTGTTTTCTTATTGTCTTGAAAAGGTATGTTTTTTTTATCGTTTTAGTGGTATAGTTTTTATGCGAAATTTTGAAAAGATTGCTAGTATATATATAGTATAATATCGACGACCCATCAAGATATAAAAATCTTAACCATAAAACATATGTATTATCATTTTTGGTGCTATAATATCGTTATGTAATGGTCAAATTGTTTAGTTACTGCTTTAATCTTCACTAATATATGTTCGTGCCATTAATTTATGATGTAAACATGAATACAAGATTATAAGTTTACAACTTGCTTATTCTTATGATGCATTATTTCTGAGGCCTTTATTTCATAATTCCATTTCAAAAAAAAAATCGGTGTTCTGGTAGTATCCATGTCGTTATCGTTTTCAACCCTACATTATGATAAAATGGTTTAATAATTTTTCCAACCGATTTCATCCTAGTTGGGCCGACAGAGTTGCACGCTATGGGACGGGAAGAAGTGGGCCAATTGCTACTATAAATAAGCTGGCTGTAATCCTATACGAATCATTGACTTTGCTTTGCATCAAAATAGTTTTTCCAAGCATCTTAAATGCGATTTGGTGCCGACGAGCTGCTGTTCTAGGCTTCTTTCTATTCTAGCACTACGGCTGGTTTGGTTTATAGTCAATATTGGCCTTATTAATTTTTGGCAATACCAAATTTTGGTAAGATTTGGCAATGCCAGTTTTAGGTAAGGAAAAATTGTGTTTGGTTTAAGGCCAAAGTAGTCTACTTTTACTATTGAAGTGGCCTAATTTTTATAGGCTGGCCAAAATTTGGCCTCAATCCGAACATACAGTGAACACTATTAAAGTTACCAAATATTTGTAAGGCCAAATTTAGCTCCAAACCAAACCAGCCCTACATGTCGTCAGTCAGGTACTCACCACTACAGTTGGCCATTTGGCCCGCCCGGCACGGCCCGGCCCAGCAATTTTCGAGCCGGCACGGCCCGATAGGCTGGCCGGGCCGGGCCTGCCCACGCGCCGAACTTTCAGCCTAGGCACGGCCCACTAGGAGTCGGGCCGTGCCGAGCCGGCCCGAAGATACGGACAGCCCACCGTGCTAGGCATGAAACTTCTAAATAAAAAGTCTATTTTAGGTCCCTAAACTATTGAAATAAATGTAATTTAAGCCCAGAACTATAGAATAAGTCTATTTCTAGTCTCTCAACTATAGAATATGTTGATTTTGGCCCAACAACTATAAAATTAAGTCTAACGTAGGTCCCTAAATTATTTTGGAGGACCATCGGGCCGTGCCAGGCCGGCCCACCGTGCCCACCCCTTGGCCCAGCTATCGGGCCGGGCCAGCACAGACCCATCATCGACCGTGCCGTGCCGTGCTTGGGCCGGGCCAAATGGCCGTGCCATGGGTCAGGCCGTCGGGCGTCGGGCCTTGTGGCCAACTATACTCACCACTCAGGTAGGCAAGACATGCAAGTGAGATAAGATCGGGTCATATCAGATTCACCAGATCGGAAGAGGCGCTTTTTCGGCGGCACCAATATCTCTTGGGCTCCTGTCTCCTGGCCTGCTATAATCTAAGCAGCTTCGTGGTTGGGCCGGGCTCATCTCCAAGACTCCAACTACCTGCGCTGCTAGGCTGATTATCTGCACGCTGGTTAGGCATTTAGGCTGATCATCAGCTAGGCTGACTAGCTGCAAGAAAACGAGGCAAATTAAAGCTTGATTAATTAAGTTTGTTATATTGAAACATTGAATTTTTCGTAGAAACTTTGAGGCCTTGAAACGCAGAAATGAGAAAACACATCAGATCTCTTTTAAAATGCATGATTTTAAAAACGTAGGATTGGAATATGACAACATATGACATCCTATTGTAAATAACATCTCAGGAATTGCTCAAAATACATGTTTGGATAACTTACAGAAAAATACAGGAATTTTGTGATTATATGCTACTTAAATTAGAAAGAATAGAAGGAGAAAGAGAGATATTGCATTTGCATTCTCAAAGGAATTGAAAACCATGAGGTTAGAGCTTATTTTTAAATTCCTATGGAATTGGGGCATAGGAATGGACTCCATAAGATTTTGGCAACTCTAAATCCTATGGTCCGAATGATCTCAATAAGAAAAATTCCTATGGAATTGATTCCTCTACTTTTCCTTTGAAAAACCTACAATCCAAAGGAACAAACAGAGGATTACAAAACACCGCAAAAACACAAGAATGATTGTTTGTTTGGACCTCAGAAAAAATATAGGAATTGAATGAGAGAGATAAACTTAAATGAAAATTTCCAAGAGGTTGGAGCTCTTGGAAAATTTTCTCCAAGCCATTCCTAAGGAATTTCCTAGGATTTGGAAAACTCCATCTCTTTGTTTTAAAATGTCATACGGAAAAGGTTCCCACATAACTCAAATACTTTATAGTTTTCTTACATATCAAAAGGCTCTTATATGGAAGTCTTTTTCAAAATTGTACGGTTTACCATCTTAAGGCTGTGTTCAGTTTCAGTTGTTTGGAAGAGTGGAAAAAAGAATAGTGGTGGCATGCAAAACGAAAAGTTATCATTAGTACGTGATTAATTTAGTGTAAGCTATTTTAAACTTGAAAAATAAATTATTTTGTTTTTTTAAAATAACTTTCGTATAGAAAATTTTTCCAAAATACGTATTTTTACGCACATTGGGAAGCGTGCCGAGGGGCATAGGCACTGTAGTAATTTGCCTTTAACCTCAAACGAACGCACCCTGAAAAACGTGTAGGTAGCAATCCGAAAGAGCAGCCACACCAAACTTTATAAAAAGAACGGAGCAAGCAATGGAGCCGTATTTGCATCAGCCACTCGGGACCTCTTTTTTTAAAGCTTTTGCCTCATATATATTACTCCCTCCGTTTTAATTTATTTGTCGTTCTAAGTTTGTCCTAAGTCGAAGTTTTTATTCTTTAACTATATTAGATCATATATTTTAACATTATAAATTTACATTTTAAGATTCACAATAATAAATACTTTCATACTATATAATTTTATAAATTGTTAAGCTGCACATAATTTAAAGAAGTAATAGTCAAAGATAAATATGTTTAACTTATGACAAACTAAAACGATAAATAATTTAAAACATATGTAATAATAAAGAAGTATAACATACATAGGAAATATAAAATTTTTAACCATATATGTTTTTAGAAATATGTTAGTTATACTAGCTATACTACTAATCAATGAAATGAAAGATATTACCCAATTCATACATAAAAGAGAATGATCTGCCGGTCTAGAAAAAGAAGGCTTCAAGGGCCAGTTTGGTTTGTGGCCAATGTTCCAAATTTTGGTAAGTTTTGGCATGCCAAATTTTGGTAAGACCAACAAGTATTTGGATTGAAGCTAAATTAGGTTAGTTTTACTATTAAAGTGACCTATATTTTGTAGGCTTGCCAAAATTTGGCTCTAATCCAAACATATAGAACTATTATTGAAGTGACCAAATATTGGCAAGCCTAAATTAGGCCTCAAACCAAACTAGCCCCAAATCTTAGAACACTGCAATAGAAGAGTCCAGGTTCGACCTTTCAGTAGCACCATTTTGTTATTATGGACAAATATGGATTTTCATTTATTGCAGTGTTATAGATTTATAGCACTAAAATGTGTCGCATCCACCCTAAAATTTTAAACGTGTCACATCCACGAAAGGAGTAATTTGTGTGACACTTTTTTTTTATCTTACACAAATCCTCGATACGGGTATATGTCCATTCCACCTTATCAACTATGCAATCTTGTGAGTTAATGTGGGAATTTTCTTAGCATTAATGTTACAAATATGTGTGTTAGCATCACATAAGCATAATCAAGGGACAAGTGGTGAAGTAGCAATACAATGATCTTATCCGCTTGTCAAAAGAGATTTGTTCAATAAGTCCAACCAGTACATTTTATAACTACTCGTCGCTATTAGATTACATACGGATGTGACTGCACGTAGACCGGGCACCGATTAGCGCTACGTAGCGACCCCTAAAAATAGAAATACCACGCTTCCCCCGTGTTTCTGATAAAGAAAACCCCACGTCCCGCGATCCACACCTCCTGATTCCTTCCACACACAACGCATCGATCCCCTTCCTCCCCCCCCCTCTTTCACGAGGCCACGACAACCACAACCGCCGCCACCACCACTTCGACAATCGACGGGAGGGGAATCGAAGCACCAATCTCAGATAGGAAAAAAAAAAGAGAGGGGGGAGGAGAGAAAAACACACCAAAACAACATCCAAGTGAAGGAGAATCAGAGAGGTACTAACTTGGTTTACCTCAATTCATGGTCAAAAAAATTACTTCTTCCTAACCAAAGAAGTTATATCCTCTAAGAATTAAAAGTTACATCCTCTAAAAGAATTAAAGTTATATCCATGAGATTTTAAAGTTACATTGCCAGGGTTACCGATTAGGGGTACCCAATAGTACTCGACTAAGGCTCGGTTAGGCCCACCATATACCATGTCTTATACGGAATCATACCTCGTATATGGAAGGTATTCTGAATAAAGAAAAAGGAGAGTTCTATATGACATCTATAGGACTACTCAGACGGTATCCATATTGGTTTCCCTAATCCTACTTGGACAAGGAGACATCTATGAGTATAAATACAAGACACCCTAAACCGTTGACATACATCCTCTAAGAATTACAGTTACATCCTCTAATAATTAAAGTTACATCCTCTGAAGATAAAAAGCTACATCGTACAAAAGTTACATCCTATCATATAAAAGTTACATCCTTCAGAATTAAAAAGTTACATATTTTAAAATTAAAATTTACATCATATAAAAGTTACATCCTTTAAAATGAGAAGTTACATCATTCAGAATTAAAAGTTACATTCATTCTAATCTAAAAACTACAGATTGTATTCATCGAAAACCATAGAGAGTGGTTGGACTCAATGGATGCAGCAGCTAGCTATCGCCGTCGTGAGGTTTTAGGGTCGTTGACGTCGTCGGATTTGTAGCCACAGGAACAAAAAAAAAAAACTATGGGGGATCGAAAAAATCAACACGAGCTCGACGCTCCCGCAGAGGAACTTGAGGGAAGAGAGCCGAAGCTAGATACGGCAGAGGAGGCGGAGAAGCTCGATGCAGGGAGGAATCGCATCAGGGGGAAGGGGAGCGCGGAATCACACTTGCCGCCGCCACTGTCACCGGATTTGAGTGATGGAGCATGGGAGTGGAGTTCAAAATTTGGGGGAATGGCTCTCTGAAGCGTCTCGTTTCTCTCTCCGCCGTGGTTAGTGATAAATAGGACGGGGTTCTAAAACCTGTGGGAACACATATTGTCGCGAGGTGGGCGATCGCCAGATCTGACGGTTGTTGCTGGTGTCGCTAGATAGAGCAAACCAGCGAGTAGTAGTTGAATAGGTTTTCAGATTACATACACATGCATATGACCATAAAATTGTCTTGAGGATTATTTCTGCCATAATAAAGTCCAGGTTCTTGTCTAAACCAGCTCTTGCATGTATTAGTGATAAGTGTTAGCGTGTGCCACCCACATCCCTCTAAATCTCAGCCACTACACATGCACACCCGTATATGGAGGCACGTCAGCCATGAACTCGCAGGAGATGCGGAGTGGCAAACCAAATTTAGGTTGGTGGACAACCATTATCTATATATATCTAAATGACATTGTCCCCACTGGCCCGGGTGCAAAAAATAGTCAGCCGTTGCGATCGACTTCTCCGACTTCTCTTTCTTCTCCTTCCCCGGCAAGAACGCCGCCCGCGCGCGGAGGGAAGGGGAAGATTAGAAAGCGCGGGGAGGACGTCGAACGTACCAAGGCTTGCTGCTGGCTTATCCATAGCTGATTTATAACCGATCAACATCTCGCCGATCGATCGAGCACGCCGGTGGCGAGGAAGAAGGCGGCGGCCGGCCGGCGGGGTGGTCGCCGGCGAACCACGCGTACGTTTACCATTTTGTCTATCTATTCTACATTGGCGGATCGAAGACGACCGGTTCGTTCAGTGCCATGCCTTCGCCGGCTTCCCGTGACCACGCCGCCGCCGAATCGTCGTCTTCGTCGTCGTCCTCTTCCCTGCGCGGCTACTGACTCTCTTGGATGTAGCATGCTAGCCGTCGTCGACATGTTGATGTAACGAGCCGAAATCACCAGCGAAGGTATGCACAATTTGGCGGCAATCGATGTTCGTTTCGATCCCCAATTCCCCATTGGTGTAGTGCACGTACGTCTGCACGATCGATTGAGAAATTTTGTTTTGCATGTACGGATATAGATCGGTCGAGCAGCCGGCCTCACCTCCGGCGACTGCCGCACCCGCCGACGCCGGAGGAAGCAGCATCTCTTCACCAACGAAAATGGCAATCGCCGTCGGCCACTGCCACGAGCTGAGGCCTCCCGGCGTCGTCGCCGTCCGCGGCCGCCACTGCCGCCTCCGCTCCGTCACCCAGCTCGACGACGACGGCATCGGCGCCCATGACGTGGACCATCGAGATCGCAGCAGCGGCCACAACGCCGCCGGTCTCTCGCCGCGGCGTAGCCTCTCCTCGCCGTGCTTCACCACCACCACCACCACCGTCCCTCCTCCTCCTCCCGCCGCCGCCGCCTCCGACGACGAAGACAACAAGAAGACGCTGCTGCTGCTGCCGCCGCGGGTGGAGATCGTGGCGGGCGGACACGCGCGCGGCGTGCACGAGCTGATCGCGGAGGCGGCGTGCGCCATCGCGACGGGGACGCGGCTCGTGCCGGCGCAGAGCGGCGTCGGCGGCGCGCTCCTCCTCGAGGACGGCCGCTCCGGCGAGCACGTCGCGGTCATCAAGCCCCTCGACGACGACGGCGGCGTCAGCGGGAACGGCTACGCGAGCAAGGCCGTGCTGCGAGAGGTGGCCGCGTTCCTCCTCGACCACGACGGCTTCGCCCGCGTCGAGCCCACCGCCCTAATCCGCATCACCCGCGGCGCCGCCACGACAACGGCGTCCATCCAGCGATTCGCCGCGCACGAGTACGACGCGGGAGAGCTGGGCCCGTCACGATTCTCCGTCTCGTCCGTCCACCGCGTCGGGATCCTCGACGTCCGCCTCCTCAACATCGACCGCCACGCGGGCAACATCCTCGTCAAGAAAACCGACCCCACTCCCACATCCGCCACGTCGTCATCGACGCCGCCGCTGGACCTGGTGCCGATCGACCACGGCCTCTGCCTGCCCGAGCAGCTCGACGACCCGTACTTCGAGTGGCTCCACTGGCCGCAGTCGTCGCTGCCATTCTCCGCCTCCGAGCTCGACTACGTCGCCTCGCTCGACCCGTTCCGCGACGCCGCCATGCTCCGCGCCGAGCTTCCCGCACTGACCGAATCCGCCATCCGGATCCTCACACTCTGCACCGTCTTCCTCCAGCGCGCGGCATCCGCCGGCCTCTGCCTCGCCGACATCGGCGACATGATGACACGCGAGTTCTCCCCAACCGAGGAAGGCCTCAGCCTCAGCGCCCTCGAATCCCTCTGCAAAAACGCCCACGAAATTTCCAAGAAGCCATACCACCACCAACACCACGATGATTCCGACGAGGAGGAGGAGGAGAGCACGCAGTTTGGGATGGACGACGTCGTGCCGGCCGCGTTGCCGCCGCACGTGGTGATGGTCGGGGGAAGCGGGATCGCGAAGAGCGTGAGCTTCTCGGCGGCGGAGCAGGGGGCGGCGGGGCGTGGCGCGAGGAAGAAGAGGATGTCGTTCAAGGATCTGAGCGGGGAGGAGTGGGCGGCGTTCATGGAGAGGTTCGAGAAGCTTCTGCCGGCGGCGCTCGAGGCCAAGAAGCGCGCCGGGCTCAAGCTCACAAGGCTCGGCACCTCCTTCTGATCGATCGAATCAAAGCTAATCTTGTTGCCACATTGGGGCTAGAGGAGAAGAAGAGATTTCTGTACGTGTACATGTATACGTGTGTGCAGTGAGATCTGAAAGACTTGATGTACGTGATGTGACGTGGCATGCGGTAGGTAAGGGGGGATCGAGAGCGAGGTCATTTCGCCGTTGTTGTGCGAGAGCTTGAACCCTGACATTCATGCTATAGGGGAGCAGGAGCAGCTAGCTCTGGAATGTGATATGGTGTTCCAACCGAAGCTGACTAGCAGTGCCGATATGATGATCCAATGCCATCGAGCAACAAAAGTTGTTCATTGTTGTTGTGATGTTTGTCTCCCTGCAGTCTCTCCATGGATATATACATCGTCGCATATACAAACTGAGAGTGAGAGGTGCTTCTCTAGGCTTCACTCTTCATAATCTGCCGACTCTTTGGGCTTCCCAAACCTTCCCATGTTAGTTTTGCTATACAATGCCCGCGTGTTTTTTTCGTTAAAATCACACACTTTTTAAACCATGGGATTTATATTAAAATCGTGCTAGAAAATAAAAGAAGTTGAAAAGGCCATGTATATATATTTTTTTATAAACACAACATAAACGAATGCAGGACCGGCTGAATGTTTTTTGGGGCTTTAGGCGAACTTAGGAGAATTTGTTCACTATGGGACCCTTAGGATAAATTTTGAGGGAGATTGTTGCGAGTAAAATTACAAGATACCCATACGGTGATACATCGGCTAGTGGTACTATAAGGTAAAGATTATATTTTCATGGATTTTTTTATGTGCTCGATATATTTTACCTTACAAATTCGGGGCCCTTTTGCTTCATTCCTTTCCAAATTCGCCGTAAACTTTTCTGTAAATCATTCGCATTTGAATTTTGCTGGTTGAACGGCCGAGCAAACAGGTGAGCTCTACCAATGAGGCCCATCACCAATCACAAAAGCCCAGCCCACTAAGCAAAACCCCAACACTCACCTTCTTCCTTCTCTCCCATTCCCCATTTCCCCTTCCTCTCCCCTCGCCGGCGCCGTGATCTCGCCGCCGCGACCGCACCGCCGCCGGCGCCGCCGCTCGCCGTCCTTACCAGTGACACTAGTGTACCCCTACTCCCATCCTAGGGCGCCTCCTCCCCTGCGGCAGCAGTAGCAGATCGCGATGCCTGCATCGGCGCCTCCTCCGGCGGAGCCAGCGACGCCGGCGCCGCCGCCGGCGCCGACGACGAAGAACCCACCGGCATCGACCGCGCCCACGGTTCGTATCGATCCCTCCTGCTGCTTCTGGATGCCCCGCCCGTTCGTAGTTGTTTCTGACGTGGTTGGGTGTGGACGATATGGTGGTCCAGGAGGACGGGGAGGTGGAGGCGGGTGTCACGCCGCCGAGAACTTCGGCGGTGGGTGCGGTGAACTGGGGCACCGCCACCCTCGTCGGCGTCTTCGCCGGGCTTCTCTACGGCGGGAGCAAGGAAGCCAACGCCTCCGTCGTAAGTGGCCACTCTACTCTAGCCTTCCACTTTCCTATTTACTTTTCTAAAGTTTCAAACAGAAAGAATCAAACTTTCAAGATGGAAAGAAAAATGACTTTCAAATGGAACAGAAGGAAAAGTTAAAATAGAAAACAAACTTCTAGATAGAAAACAGATCAAACTTGTGAAGGGAAAGAGATCAAAACTTGCAAATGAGGGATAAAAAAGCACTTTGAGGGGTTGTGCCCCGGTGGCGCTCATGCGCCCAGTAGCTTTTTCGCTTCCTATCATCGGCTCTGCATGATGAATCGCACGAAAATGAAAAATGATTTGATGAAATGGATGGCCACCGGATGGAAGAGATGTTCTTGAATCGACTTATGGCTATTTTATCTGTGTTTGCACATGCCATTTTACCTGAAATTGTTGAACTAGAGCAGAATCGAGAAATTACAGCATATGTCGTGGCTTCCTTTTTATTGAAACAGGCTACTGATCTATTGAATCAAGTGGGCATTAAGGGTCTCCTTTGGAGCTGGGATTCCAGAATTTTGATTAAGACACTTAATCATGTCCCTATTATGAGGAGAGAATATTATGTCCTTTTCCCTCTAAATAGTAGAAATTCTTTGCACCAAATAAAATGCCTTCCGTTACAACATTATTGTGCTATATTTTACAGAGCAAAGATGCTGAAGTGATGTTGAAGATGGGAAGCACCACAGACAAACGTGAGCAGTATAGATTGATGAGGGATGCAATGGAGAAAAGGTTCATCCGGGTTGCCAAAGGATCACTGGTTGGTGGTGTTCGCCTTGGGATGTTTACTGCAACTTTCTTCGGCATACAAAACCTTCTTATTGAGAACCGTGGGGTGCATGATGTATTTAATATAGCTGGAGCTGGCTCGGCTACCGCAGCTGCATTTGGGCTTATATGTATGTATCTCTTCATATCCAGTGTTGTGTCGGTTTATGAATTCGTTAAGGTGATGGAAATTTTGACCATAGTTAGTTCTATAATGTTGAATAATTTGACGTGAGCTTGTTTGTGATACCATGAAGCCTGAATTGCATTCAATTACTGATTGCATGGTCATACTAAATAGAATAAGCAATAGCAGAAGTCATCTTTTGAAATACAAATGACATGTATTTTGAAGAAAAATTAAGACTCACATGCCATAATGTGTGTGCATTTTCATATAGAAGATTATGTGCTACAATTACTACTATTTTGGGGAAAGTTCTTTGTTGTAATCATCTACATGTGAATCTGAAAGCTAATAAGTTATATATACTTGTCTTCATCTATAAGGTTTTCTGCCTTTGTAGGGCTTTTACTGTTTTACCGCTGTGAGCTTCTTCCTAGCCATATGATATTTTTGGTGGAATAGACTTGCTACGATAACTCATCCTACTTGGATTTTGTGCATGTTTCACCATGATTGCTTGATTTTTTTCCCCTTCTTACCTTGAATTATGTAGCTTAATGTAAGAAACTCTTACAAAAAGGTTTGCTTGAATATGTAAGTAAAATCTTGTTGTCTTTGACTTTGGTGATACTTTTCTTTCATGGCTTTCAACCTGTGTGTTCAGAAATTATTACTACCCATCAGTGTTAACTGTGGCCTCTCATTCACACATGATATGATGAGACAAATCATTGTTCTTGTATTTAGTTCTGGTTCTGCTGTACAGATAGTTGGTCTTAACTTCATTACCTATGGTGATCCTCAGCATCTATAGTTCACCTCAACTGATGAAAGTTCTTCTTCAGTGCCAGGCTCACCAATGTGGCGTGCAAGGAATGTATTGGTTGGATCTGCTCTTGGTGCTGGAATCTGCTTTCCCCTTGGTATTACTTTCCATGCAACAATGAAATATGGTCTTTTTAGCTTACTTGAACATGCACATCATATGATTGATTATGGTCCTGATATGCGAAATAATTGATGTTATTATGTTCGATGGGAGTACTAGATTGAATCCTGCAAAATCGATCTATGCCAGTTTTGAGACATTTTTTTTTTAATTGTGGCCCTCCTGGACTTGGTTGCATTTCATAGTTGGACGGGATGCACTACCAAATTGTTAGTTATTCAGCTTATATAGCCTACTAATGTGGGAGTTGGACATTACCTTGTCAAGTTGTATAAAATTAAGAATTGCAACATTATAAATCAGGTTTAATTGGGAATTGGGACTTCGGAAGAAATGCTAGAAAATGCTTTCACAAGAACTATTTGCATAAACAGCTGCTTGCCATAAGCATGTGAACTACTGGTAGTACACTTTCATCAATTGCCAAGCCAACAACTTATGTTTACACGATGACTGTGCTGTGCTGACTCATTGTAGCATGTTGGTAGCTTGATTTTTTGTTCAACGAGTCAGCCTTATGAATTCTTTTACAGGTTGGATACAGTTGAAGCTGGCAGAGAAGGCCAATCTTGAGATGGCAAACTCGAAATCGACAGACCTGGCGGGGCAACAAGGTGGTGTTGGTGCCGCTATAGAACGATTTGAGGGCAGCCTAAAGAAGTGAAAATTTGGACCATTGAATGACCTTTTTCTCGTAACCTGTGTGCGTTCCAGAAGACCGCGTGAGGAAGCTGCTTCATGGGCACTACAATTTTTCTTCTTTCACGTACCTCGCGTTGTGATGTTGTCAAACTTTGTAGTAACGGCAAGGGGCCACAACGGAGTCTCCATTGTGAAAAATGCAATTTTGATATAAAATCATATCCGTTGGATCTAAATGCAATTTACGTCGTTTGTGCTAAAGTTGCTCATGAATACGCTATTCTGTACAATGTTTAGCTTGAATCCCACATTTCAATCTTGTGATTCCTTCGATGACCAACCTGTAATCCGTGATAGATGTATTTGTATACAGTAGCAGCACAACATTCTTGAAGTCCAGGATGACTGGACGAGAACTTAGCCGCAGCTTTCGGAGACGAGCAGACAATTCGTAAGAGCATAATATAACTACAGAAATATACTGGATCAGCCTATCTCATTAATATTCAGAATAAAAGGAGCACCAAATTATTTAACTTTCAAATTTCAGTCATTACAACACCAGTTTGGTATCGGAAACATGATTGCAAAATCAGCATCCAAAAATTCAAGATACTAAGTTGAGCCAAGATCACTTGTATTTGCTGCTGTTCCAGAAACCATCTTAGGTTCCTAGTTTGTCACGGACTTTTGTCGGCCATCTGGAATAGCGAAAAGGACAATTGGCTTGGAAGGCCGGATAAATGGAGCATCACACCTATAATACCCTTTCCTTTCAAGCTGTATAATTTCTCCTTGTTTGAGATTCCGCATGTTTGCGTCCCCAATAGCCAAAAATTCCTGTCGGGTGCATGGATTAAGATTGTCAAGGAAATCCTCATCTTCTTCCAGCTGCAAAAATTGCTAGACAGTAAGATTTTAAATACAAGTAGATGTTGTTAGTCAATCATGGAATAAAAAATTGATGGATTTATGGAAGCGATAAATCAGAGGAGACACCATCCCATAAGTAATTTAGTAAAAAGAGAAACCAAAACTTTTTTAGATCGTGATCCAAGAACAGGAAGTATATCGACCACTTCCTTCAGAAGCCTAACTTCTCTGATACTGTAATACACTACTACTAGTATACACCATCTATTGAGGGAGGTGCACAGTGCAGTCAAATTTAACAGACCGAATTCTGTGTTAGCGACATACCTAGCTTACTATGTGAAAAGGCATTCACCCTACAAAATTATATCAATAGCAGCTGACTAGCAATTGCTCAATATAAGAATTCAGTTTCTCATAGGGTCTTGTGCCTGTAAGCTTTGAAAGTGTTACCTTTTTCTTCTTGATTAGGTAGTCAAACTCTACCAGAGATAGAGATACAAGATCTTCAATATCTGGCAGCCACGTTAGCTTTAACTTTGTCATCTTCACTGACCCCTCAAGATGAAGTTCACCAAATAGTTCAGTTATAACTCTATTCTCTGTCTTGATTTCTTTAATGATAGTATTTCCCCAGTCCATCAGAGTGACTTCCTCACCAATGCTAATAACTGATGCATCAGCATGCTCTAACCAAATTTTCTTTGTGAAGGTTGTAGCCTTCTTTCCAGCCCCTTCGTATTTCTTGTGTCTGGGTAAGATTCGGACAAATGGTTCCTCTGGACCATTAGTAAGAGTCAAAAGCACACGCTGCTCTTTCAGAACAGCAGTATGCCTTCCACAGACCGGATCAATTATCTTTTTGTTGATTGTCCAGAGTTTATCCCACTCCATAAGATTCAGATTTTTTGAAGCACCCTTGACAAATAGAAGTCAAAGAACATAAGAATTAACAAGACAGCATTAGTATGGTCATGGAATTAGAAAAGGTAATCAATTAGAAGCTTACCTGCTCGAGTATAAATTGCACCAAAGCTTCAACCTTCAAGCCACGACGTACTATGCCTTGTACAGTGGGGAAACGGGGATCAGTCCAGTCCTCCACCTTTTTGTTCTGTACAAACCAGAGAAGCTTGCGCTTGCTAAGAACAGTGTAAACCATATTCAACCTGCTGAACTCATAGATTTCTACTCTCCTTAGCCCCATTTCTTGAAGGATACGATAGTACTGTGCATTCCGGTCATGGTATTCACTTGAGCGGAGAGCATGAGTCACTCCTTCCAATGCATCAACAAATGGACAAGCAAAGTCATAAGTTGGATAGACCTTGTATTGTGAGCCAACACGATGATGGGGATCAGTGTTGCAACGATAGTATACAGGATCTCGGAGTGATTTGTTAGGGTCCTGCATGTCAAGTTTACCCCGCACACAACATTGCATACCCCTTTCAGTTCCATTGATCATTTCTTTCCATAATGCTAAGTTATCCTCAACAGTATTATTTCTACATTTAGATTCCACACCATCCATTCTCTCAGTCCTCATTTGTTCCTTTGGTGTATCATCAACATAAGCCTTTCCTTGATTAATCAAATTTTCAGCCATTTCCATTAACTGTGGAAAATAATCTGATGTGTAAGTAACTATATCATATTTTATCCCCAGTGTTTCTACATCTTTCAGGACGTTCTCAACAAATTCATTGCTTTCTTTTGAAGGATTTGTGTCATCAAATCGGACTATCAGGCGACCTTTATATCTCTCAGCAAAGTACTTGTTCAAAAGTCCTGCCTTTGCATGACCAATGTGGAGATATCCACTAGGCTCTGGGGCAAAGCGAACGCAAACCTCCCCAACTTTTGCACCTGGGAGATCTACTTCAGGGGTTGAGACGTTCTGCTTTGAATCAGGTAACTTCTCTTTCAGGCTTGGTGCAGGAGACTTTCCTATCCCCCGTTTTCCAACATAAGCGGACACAACTTCATCTAGTGTGTCTGAAGCTATGCTATTGAACCATCGAACAAGGTTTTGATATTTCTTGGACCTCCTTAGACTTTCCCACCGTTGGCCTGTCCCTAAATATAGGTGTACAACTCCAAAGTAAGCAATATATACATATAGAATGGCAAACTACCAATTGTACAAGAAACCAGGCAATCACCTGCAAGATTTGACCATACTGCAATGTCAGCAACTGATAAACCATAACTAACCAAAAATGTTCGAGATGATAGGTATCCATCTAAAAATGAGCATGCAGCTTCAAACTCAGAGCCTGAAAGAACGACTGGGGCATAATCGAGCCATTGATCAACCTAAAGATGCATAATAATAGAAACTATGAATACTCAGAAAATCATCAAAATCACTAATACCACTTATAGAAATAATTAACAAGAATATACATATGCTGCCTGGATAGCATCCTGGCCATAGAAGCTAGAAGCAGATGCAACACGGGCAATGTAACGAAGAATTGTGTTGACGCCATGGATAAAATCCCTGCAAAAAATCATGAAATGTTTGGTAAGAATTATAAGCTCCAAAAAGAAATGCTGCAAAGGATAAAGATAATTGGGCCACCAAAAAGTTTGTTGGATGATACATGAATGCTAGGATGACAAAGAGAAAAAATAATGCTTAAGGTTCCTTTGTCAAACCCTTTAATCGAATATAATCTTATGCCCTGAACTTTCCGTTCCAGGTTCCAATCACAATTTTCAAGACACGGGCATGATGATGAATCAAATGCTCACAGTATAAACCTTAAAAGAAAGGAAAAGTACTACTAATTCATCTGAGGGATAAGCTACACACTGATTGGTAACCACTTACCCAGAACCAAAGTGAAGTGTGGGCGCTGAACCCGTGGCGAGCTTCGGATCGATGGTGAGGGAAACACCAGCGACCTTAGCAGCACAGAGTATGGAAAGTGGTGGACTGTCCTGGGCGAATGCTAGTTTTGCTTCCATTCAGCCCCTTGCAAGGCCTCTCAAAGAGAGGGAACCTGCAAATCGCAGATTTTATTTTTTTGACATAAGCGTTACAATTTACATCAGCTGAAGAAATGATAGGTACAAATTAGTGTGCACTATATGCTCATTGAGTCCTAGCACAAACAACTCTAAGTTCCTAACAAAGATTGAAAGATCTAGTCCTTGCTATTTGAAATGAATGAACAAGCATTTAAAATTATGTCTTTTTCAACCAAACTGCGCATCTGAAAAGAACTCAGACAGGTGACTTATATTAGCCGTATATGCTTGGGAGCTGGGATCATGACAAAAACCTCAAAATACTACCACATGAGCAATAGCCGTCACATATTCCCTTGAAACACAATGACAACAACATCGGCTCAGCAACGGAGTGCTCACTAACTAAGACAAAAATCCAGTATACGGAAGTAGGGAAGCTAACTAGCTTAGGTAAACATCCCTGCGACCGAATCGCGGTAACAAAAAAAAAAAAAAAGCCCGAAACCTCGCCGCCCAGCCCGAATTACTCGCCGAAACCGGCGGACGAAAGGGAAGGTCGCGACCCGCGACCGCGAGGAGAGGAACGAGCAGACGGCGTTGTACGCCGAACTCGACACAACGCAGGTTAAAGTTCCCACGGCAAGGAAAGGATAAAAAATTAAGGCGGAGACCAGCAACGGCGACTCACCGTAGATCGCGCGCGCGGCGGAAGGGGGGGACGACGCCGGTGAGGTGGTCGGGAATGAAGTGAAGAGGCGCAACCAGGGGAGGGGAGGTGAGGTGAGGTTTATAGCCGCTTCCGTCCGAATCGCGGAAGAATTAGTCGTCCCCGTCTCGTTAACTCGTTTGGTCTAATTCCGGGAGCCAGTTCATCATGGTTTCAACCTTTCGGCTCCGATTGTTTCGTTTTTATTTACTAACTTTCCGCAGCCAAAATTAATCTTATTTTGAAATTGATTTTAGGATTTCTTTTTTTTAGCCTTTAACTTTCAAATCTATAAGTTTTATCCATAAATTATATTTTATTGCTTTAAACTTATGTAAATCACTTTTTACAAATAGCGAAACGATCACAACCTTCATTTTCAGTGTTTTTTTTTTCATTTTTGGATGCTGCCATCTGTTTTGAGTAGCTTTATTTTTTCTTAGTCATTCATCACCTTTTATTTTTCACCAATTACACGAACTAACATTCACTCAAAGCATCAAACAGAGGACAGTTAAATTCGGACTGTTACCTCTCAACTTTACCAGTAAAAACACGCCCAAAACACCAGAATTTAGACCCTAATGAATTAAGTCAGATACCACGACTCCACTTATTGCACCCAACGTGCTTCCCATTTTTAGATCAGATACAAATATCACACAATACATTGGCACACTGGCACCCAAACGAAGAGGTAAGCATCAGCACTTAGTCACTGGCGCTCACAGAGCAAGCATCAGCATTGCAACCAGAACCATCATTTGAATGAGCCATTAAGAAAACAGAAAATTCAGTTCAGCACCAAGTCACACCATACAAGTTATCAGCACGAGAATCAGCCACCAAATTAAAAGCCCATATCAGAAACAGTTGCAGCGTGTATTGCCTATTTGCATTGCCTGCTTATCCAGCTCGATGTTCTACAACCAGGCCAGCTAATGAATGAATGGCACAGCTACTCCTTGGCACTACAAGCATGTCGTGTGTCTGACCTATCACCAACTTACAGGGAGATGAGTTCTAGCTATAATAATACTATATCAAATTTGATCTTTTGAGCTCTGATACGACACCACCGTCTTGTTGGCTTTTCTCATTGTACAGCACCTGTGGAAGAACACCATCAAATTAGGTCCACTCTTTCAGTTTCTTTCACTCATTCTAGAAATTTTACCTTGTCAATGATGCCATAATCCACAGCTTCACTGGGACTGAAATATTTAGGCCGTTTGATGTCCCGAGCAATCTCTTCTGCTGATTTACCGATATGCCTTGACAGCAGCTTAATCTGACATAAAAGTGAATTCGAACAGTACATTATTTCAATGGGCTTCAATTATAAATGCACCGATGAGGAGATCATCTTCCCCTCTATCTTCATGGGCAACTAGTGCAAAATATGAAACTAACAAGTTTATCTGGCATGGCTGAAAATAATGCAAGGGAAACATTAAGTCACTGTCCATCAAAGGTGGTATCAAATCTAATGCAATGCATCAACGTCAGGTCCACGAACAAGCTTGTAGTCCTACGCGATTTTGGTTTAAGATGAATTTCATAAAACCATCCTTTAGGTGAGTTGCGGCTGATAACTGAAAAAGGGGATGACCTTTTATCATTTTTCAAGGCACACAAATGCTGCCCCAAGTGCCAACATTAGCTATGATACTTCCAAATCAATGCATCTACATAATTTCCAGGACACAGGCCGGACAGGAAGTGTTGTCCTGTTCTCCTTTGTTCTATAAAGGCATGATACCAACCCTGTTGTTCAGATAAGCCAAGAACTCTGCTCCAGTTTCTTGTGATGTGAAAACGTTTGCAATTGAAAGAAGTATATTCAAGCCTTGAAGACTTTGAATTACAAATATACAATATTTAGGATGACGTAACTCTTCTTACCACATCTCATACTTGCCAACAAATAGGGGAAAATAGGAGTTTTGATATGCAGAAATTTTATGCAGCAGTATTGAACTAGTGAAATTGCTAAAGTGTTATTGACAGCTAAGGGAAGAACATGTGAGTGCTGGTTTATTTCGATTTAAACTGATATTATCAGTTTTTCCTTGCCAAATGGATAGGGAAAAAAAGTAGGATCGGCTTTCTTGGAAAAATACCATTTCTATCTTCACATTTCGGATTTCCTTTCTTGCTATGTCAACATCTGTCGCCTGTCCTTGAAAACGACCAATTGGCTGCACATTAAAGGTCAGAAGAATAAGATCATCTATCCTTGTATTTTCTAAAAAGTAAAAACCAGCACTACTGTACACTGTACGTTCATGTGTATCCACAGAAGAAGTATGTGCAGGAGTGCACCACAATACGAGAGCACACATTCTGCTAAATTCTACTATGTATTATTGATGGTGTGCGATAGATTGTCCAAGATAGAAATGGCACTGGAATTTAAGGAAAAGAAATAACCTGCTTTATCATTATCGTCGATGATGGAAGTGCAGCACGGTTACCTTTAGCACCAGCAGCCAATAGTAAAGCAGCTTCTCCCCATGCATTGCCAACACACAGGGTGAAAATTGGAACTTTGACATACCTGTATATGGTTAAGATATAAGAAATAATTCCAGAACTATCGCTGCAATTGCTAGGCTGCATGATCATATTTCAGGGAAAAACAGAGCAGACATTAACAAATGGCATTTCTGGACGAGAATAAGAGTGCATTGGCAATGGCTACAAAATGAAGAATCCTACAGAGCTTCCAAAATACCAGTAACCCTAGTATAGCTAGTAGAAGTTAAAAGGTGAATGGTAAAAACTAATGGAGAACACAAGTTCAGATTACTTTACTCTGCAACTAAACTGTATATACCAAGAAAAAAAATCCTAATAGGTGGATCCTTGAACCTACTATTTGTATAATTATACAGTAATATTTTGAAGCAGGTATTCATATATAATCACCATATGACAACACAAACTTGGAAAAAGTATTATAGTAGTTGGTCATGTATTATATAGTATTTGATCAATAACAAAATTCCAAGTGATTAATAGGGAAGATGCAGTTCAGGTGGAAACAGGTAACTGGTGGTTGTGGCTTTTTTAGGGGGAAAATTTTTGTGGTCTTGTGCTGGTTGGCGCAGAGCACCGAGGGTGCTTTATTCCTCTCTTCTGGATCACATATAGCCTTTGGCACAATGTACACTATTTCACTAAGACATAGATCCACATCGCTAAAGACGGGCAGAACTAGAATTAATGATGGAGAACCATATAGGTAGGAAACGACTACATTCAGTACATAATCCACACATGCTCAATGTTCTTTATGAACAGCAAAGTACGTTAGCTAGTGAGCTGGCTGCTGAGGCCACCCCAACTGTGGTTCTGTCATTTGCTCAAAATAAGAGCACAAGATGGGAAAATGTTACTTTGCTCCTGTAAGTTCCATGTGCAGCAAATCTGTATGTCCGTATATATTATATTATTAATTTTCCAACCATATATTGCAGGACTACTGAATTTTTCTGGTTTATTAAATTTATTTAAACTTCGTCTATAGTAAAATGCACTCCTCATAAAGAAGTAGCAACTAGTATAAAAGATGACTTCAGAGAACATATGCCAAGCAACAGGAGGAAAATCATTTGGAGATGAAATAGGAAGAGCAATAGGTTTGAGAGGGAAGTGGTGTATGGGTAGGAATTGACCTCATTGCATCATATATTGCAAAAGCTTCTGTCTCATAACCCAATTTCTCACCATTCTAAGTAAGAAGGAAGATAAATATATTAGAACGATCTATATATGAAAACAGAACAATAATTCTGATTGAAGAGACTGATTTAACAGATGTTGTGGATATGCTACTGGAAAAGGTGATGGCCATAAACGAAAAATGCATTTTTCTAGCTCAACAAAATTCTGAGTACCAACCTCACTTGCTAATCATTTCTGATGTACAGACTGATTTTTATCTGAATTGTCGACAAAGTTCGAGAATACGAAGAGATCATGAAAATTGAGTGCCAAACACATCCATGATCCACATTCCCGAACTACACTAAATTGAGGTATGTGTGCCCATTCACTAACCAACCAAGCCCACTAGAAATCGTGCAGCCGAAACTGAACCAATCAGATGCAGCAAACCTTGGTCGTGCCAGTGGAGTTAATGTAGAGATAAATGGGCTTCTCGGCGTCGTCGTACTGCAGGTAGAGGAACTCGGCGAGCATGAGCTCCGTGACCGACGGCACGAGGCACATCCCGAGGTAGACGATCCTGTTCTTGTAGAGAAACGATGCCAGGTCCGGCGGCGGCTGCTGCCACGCCGTTCCCCTCAGGAACGGCACCACCTGCACCCAACAAAATCCCCCAATCAGACGCTATTTCAGTCCACTACGCAGCTCAATCGCTCGCTCGGACGCGCATGTGGAAGAAGGCGAAAGCACAGTACCATCGCGACGACGTCCCTGGCGCCACTGCGGCTGGGTTCCGGGCTCGGCGGCGCCAAAAACCGCTGCTTGGTGACCGCCGCCGCGGCGGAGGCGGCGAGAGCGCGCGGGCGGGCGGCGGCGAGGCGGAGGTCGATGGTGAGGGTGGCTTCGTTGGGGGTGACGCCTTGGGCCTCCATCCGGGCGAAGATGTCGAAGCCGCCGCGGGAGTCGGGGGAGACGCGGGGTGGAGAGAAGGCTACGGCGGCGGCGGCGGCGGCCGCCTCCATGGCTGAGGAGGTCGGGAAGCGGAGCTGGGTGTGAGCTAATGCGGGGAAGCGGAAGTGGAGCGGATAAGCTGAAGGCTGATGAAGCCGCCGCGGCGAAATGGAGAGGGCTTTTTTTTTGCTCGAGTTGGGTTGACGGCTAGGTTGTGGGTTGATCCGGACCTTCCAGTCGTGTCTATCAACGGTTCAGATGGGTTAATCAACCTCTTTAAGCTCCTTGTGGATTATATACTCCCTCGGTTCATTTTAACTTTTGTCGTGGGTACAGCACAGATTATTGAGCCGTTATATAGTACCTATTAGTTATTATCTTATTTATTTAATCAATCTAGCATAAATGCTCCTCGTTAATTTCCTGTAACTGCTCATAACGTCTTGTATACTGGTGCATAACGCCAAAACTTATTCCCGCCAAGTGACAGTAACCTACAATTACAAAAAAACATATTTTAGTGGACCTAAAATTTGAGATTAGAGGCAATTTCAAAACTGAAAACCATTGCCACCAAACAACAAAATCCAATCACTTATGTATATAAAATGTTACATGCATCTCATACCATCATCTCCCACTCATACTCATAACACAATGATATTAAATCTAAACATTCATCTGGAACGGTTTCGTACCACCCACTCGTTTCTCTGGTGTTTCTCTGGTAGTAGTTTGTTCATATTGGAGCAACAATGTTTTAATTTTAAAATTAGAGCTAAACTTTGATCTGAATATATTCTTAATATATACAACATTCTCAAAGCACTTTAAAACACAACTGTCTCTACATGTTTTATATGCAAAATAGACCTATAAATTGACTAATTGTTGATACAAAGTTTCTAGATAAAATGCATCTTGTAAAAACAAAAGGAGGCACTTGAAATTATGATATATATTGCGAAGTTCTCATACAGGGCAAGAACAAGATCAACATGAATATTGATATTAAGATCTTTGGTCGTGAAAGAGAGAAGTTTAAGGTAACAACATCATTTAGTGGATATATATTTTTTATTTAGATTAAAAAAGTTGTAGCGAGTAAAAAACAAATAATTTATTAATTTCCGTATAAATTATATCATAATATTTTGTCATAAATATGTTTCTTATCACTGACACGAAGGAGTTGTGAAAATCACAAGCTTTTGTACATTTTATTAGCTTTTCCCATGAATATAATGTGTGTGTTAGTATTCAATGTAAAAGAAAGTCTTATTTGGACAATGCATGCTAACAAATTTATTAAGCGAGAACAAGTCACCGTTCTTCTAAAAATTGCCAATGAAAACCCTAATTGGATCAACATTCTTCTGTTTGTTAGATTACGTTCACAATTTTAATAGTTTTATGCCCGATTAGTTATTTTCTAACCAATCATAAAGAACCAAAGATTATTTCTACTTGTTTCTCAATGTGCTATGATGCTATGTCTGTTTATGAAAGGTTAATCTACAAAATGCACCCTTACAAGATGCCCCTATGCCCTATGCACAAATTATCTTTTCTTTTGCAGGTACAACCTTTTGTATTCCCTAAAAAAAAAAGTACAACCTTTTGTAGGTACAAGATGCCGAGGCACACCGCACACCGGGAATTTCTGTTACTGCCGTCCGATCGGACGCATCACGAATCCTAGCCGTCGACGCCAAAGCCCCTGGGTTTTCTCCCTTCCCCTTCTCTTCCCCTCCGCCGCATCACCATCCTCAAGTGAATCTCCCTCTAGGGCTCTCTTTAGCTAGTAGCATCAATTCCCTTCTCCCCCAGTCGATCGAAGAAGATGGCTTCCCCCGACGAGGAGTCGCCGGCGCCGACGGAGCCCGAGCGGTGGAGGGATCTCGACATGCTCCTCTCCCGCCCCGGCAACCTCGTCGACGCCAACTTCGATCCCAGCCCCGGGGTGAGTGACCCCGCCGCCGCCACCTGACCTTTTCTTTTTTTTTTTCACTTTCTTTGTGTGTACTGAGCTGAGATGGATGCAGCTGCGGGACACGCTGGGGAGCCTGGTGGAGGTGCTGGTGGTGGGGGCGGGAGGGCTGGGGTGCGAGCTCCTCAAGGACCTGGCTCTCTCCGGATTCAAGAACCTGCACGTCATCGACATGGACACCATTGATGTCTCCAATCTCAATCGTCAGTTCCTCTTCAGGTACAATCAAGTTGCCCCCCACTAGCCATCTGTGAATGGGCTTGGTCAACTGAAAGATCTCTTTAGCATTCACTAGGAGTACATAACAATTGCAGGGAATTGGTGAATGGAAGAAGAGTGTTGTGACTGTTCGATTCAGTTGACTGCAAAATCAAGTTGGCTTTTCTTTTTTTTTTTTAAAGTTAAATTGATTAGCAGCTGTGAGTTAATTAAGCAGAACAAAACTTAGATAAAGCTAGGTTAAAGTAAATCTTCATCCTGTGCTGCGGTAACAATGCACATACATATTTCTTAAGAAAGGGATGGTAGATAACTAAAGAAAGTCTATTTTGAGGTTCCAAAGCCAAATCTGAGTTAAAAGCAAATAAATAAATATTCCCATGGTTTGGCTTCTCTCGAACTCAAGTTCAAGCTTCAATTTGGTGCAGCATTGACGTTTTTCTGTCTTCATGTTTCATGTTTATATTTATATTTTGTTATTATTCTTTTCATCTTGATAAATGCTTCATGTACTGTTGTGCAGGGTTCAAGATGTTGGGAAATCCAAGGCTGAAGTTGCTGCAGAGAGGGTTATGGAACGAGTTAGTGGAGTGAACATCGTGCCCCATTTTTGTAGGATTGAAGATAAAGAGATAGATTTCTACAGTCAATTCTCGATAATTGTCCTGGGTCTAGATTCAATTGAAGCTCGAAGTTATATCAATTCTGTTGCTTGTGGTTTCTTAGGTACATATTTCCATTGCTGTTGTTTTTATCTAACTGTTTCCCCACATGGAAAGAAACCCTTTAACCAGGATATATGTTGTTCTACAATATATTCACCTCTCCTATTCCAGTATAACACTTCCGATTGAAATTACAACGTGATCATCATCTGATAACCTACACACTAATCCCAGCTTACCGATGAAAAGGTGCTGGTGAGGAATAGGAATAACCTTCTTGTATCAGTGTTTCACTTTGCGAAGTAGTAATTTTATGATGCTGTGCACACAGAACTCAACATTATTTGACTCCAATTCAGTGCATAACATTTTGATTTATCATTGCTAATGAACTTTGCTTATGTTTTTGCTTTTTGTATTGACCATGTCTTTCTAGTACTGGTTACAAATACATGTCGTTTTGGACATGCATCTGGTCAAACATCTTAAAACTTAGTGTCAACATCTTCTTAAATATTTACTATTTATAGATTGAATACATGAAAATCATACATGTAGAATTGTCTTGAAAAGTACTTCCATCATAGCATAATTTTACCTGATTTTATAAATATTTTACAAAAAAGGTGGGCAAATTTGCATCTGGGAGATCACATATCAATGCACAAAAAGAATCTATTTGCAACCAGCCAACCACATAGATTATTGCAGTCTAATAGTGCCTATACATAATTGGAATTGCAGAATATGACTCAGATGACAAGCCAATCCCTGAGACGCTTAAACCTATGGTTGATGGTGGGACAGAAGGTTTCAAAGGTCATGCTAGAGTCATTGTACCTGGGTCAACACCTTGCTTTGAATGCAACATATGGCTGTTTCCTCCCCAGGTCAAGTTTCCCTTGTGTACACTTGCCGAGACTCCAAGAACTGCAGCTCATTGTATTGAGTATGCTCATTTGATAAAATGGAATGAGGTACTATTCTAGTCTCTTTTTGATTGCTCTTTGAGCCTTCCCTCCCTAATAATTAGTCACTATTGTAGGTTCACCCTGGGAAACATTTTGATGCTGATGATGCAGAACATATGCAGTGGATTTATTCAGAGGTTTGCTTTACTGCATGATATGCAATTTGTTTTATCCCTTGATTTCTCTCTAATCTTTTGTTCTATGTAATACAGGCTTTAAAGAGGGCAGAACTTTTTGGTATTTCTGGAGTTACATATTCATTTACTCAGGTCTGCTTTTGTTCTGTTTGTTCAGTATGTTAATAAACATCGATGCTGATGGTGGTTTGGTCTTATTACAAAAGGAAACCACATTCAATGTCTAGTGAACTAGTCCTTGATTCGGGGCATGATGAGACTGTTTTAGGAATGTGCTTCATTCTGTCGGTTCTCTTTGATATTTTGCTTATGCCAGCCATTTTAATTAATGTATTGAATGTATGACTAAGTTCAACTTACAAGTTACAATCATTTGATGTGCTATGCGATTAATGGAAGGTCGTTGTTGTTGACTTGAATAATGACATATGTATCACTTTGTATATTTTTTATGTATTACAGGGTGTTGTAAAGAATATCATCCCAGCAATTGCTTCAACAAATGCAATTGTTTCTGCTGCGTGTGCATTGGAAGCTCTTAAGCTTATTTCAGGCTGCAGTAAAACTGTGTCAAATTATCTCACGTAAGTTCATTTCTTATCTGAGTCTTATTTTGAGAATTGCTCTCCACTGAGAATAAGACAAGTTTTTTCAAAAAATATTTCCAATTATTTTTGTTTGATCATACAACCAACTGAAATCATTGCCATCTGAAAGCATGTAGGTGAACAGAGGGGAATATCACGTAGCTCTAGAAATAGTTTGAGAAACATGATGAAATGTGTAATTCTACTGCCAATGGAAAAAAAAAAAGAGATCACTTGACCTGTTTATCGACGTATATGCTTTTACTTGTATTCAATTGCTGACATGGTACGTGTTTGATTGCTTGGCATCATTTTGCCAAAACTGGTTGGTCTCTTCTGTCATTAGTTATTCCTCAAAGCATTTAAAAATATTTGTTTATCCATAAGTTGCTACTGTTTATTTAACTGATTTCAACAGCATTCCTGCAGCAAATGCATTTCTTGACCAAGCTTAGAAAGAACTTGAACTTATTCAATTTAAAGTGCATAATGATACATTTTTTTCTGCCTACAGATACAATGGTCTTGATGGAACACACATCAATGTAAGTGAGTTTGTCAGAGATAAAGATTGCCTTGTATGTGGACCTGGTACCCTTATTGAGCTGGATACATCAAGTACCCTCTCAGAGGTAACTAATACACTCAATACCTCTCAAACTCATGTTGAGAATTTCTGATGATTTCATGACCAAATTTACTTGCTAGACTCATTTGACTAGCTTAGCCACATAATCACACAAGCAAAATCTACTTTACCTATTTATGTAGAGAGAGATTGACAATCGCAATAACTTATCTAGCTCACCTATCTACACAGGCATGAGTGCGGCCATCATATGGCACATTATTTGCATAACATGCATATTTCTAAAGTGCTGAACATTCTCTTTCCTGTTCTGGAGAAATGAGGACCGGCTTATACCCAAATTTTGTCGTTACATACGTCTGTACAATCCTACAATGTTAATGAAAAGAAAATATTCTGTCTCAGATTTCTAACACTTGACCTATCCACAGTTCATCAAGATGCTTGAAGAGCATCCCAAGCTGCTAATGTCAAGAGCTAGTGTGACTCACGAAGGCGAAAACCTGTACATGCAGTCACCTGAAGTCCTGGAGCAGATGACGCGGCCAAACCTTGGTGTCCCCATGTTTGAGCTTCTCAAAGGAGCCGCTCGTGCAACTGTGCACGTTACTGGCATGGCAGAAAACAACGGGAAGAAAGTATCCTCCCTGAGGAAACTACGTGTTGCATTCAAGGGTGTCGAGAAAAATTCGAAAATGGATACAACTGAGAGCTTTTGATGTCATGCTTTATGTATTTCAACACTATCGAGTGATGACCATCAACAATATGTTTGATGCACACCAAATTTGACAGGAGAGAATCTTTCAGTGTCTCAATCTCAGATACCAAGACACAGATAAAGTCACAATATGCAAAGTGCCGAATATATCATCTATCCTAGAACAGACGAATGTCCTGAACTGCAAACGATAGTGAATCTAACGTGTATCACCTCTGAGCTCCTTAGTGAATGTAATGTCTACTACTAGTAAACTCGGACCTCATAGTGAATCTAACCAGGCAATCGCATGTCATGTAACCTCGGCCCTCAATCGTGAATCCAAGGTAGGCAATTGGAGGAACCAGTAGAGAATACACACTGTGAGAGCAGCTAGTATCATGATAGTTGCTGCAATACCCCAACTCGTCCTCCTGTACGTCGCCGGCTGCGTCCTTGGAACGTAAGCAATGGACGTCGCTCCTCCCCTGGCAACGTTGAGACGATTCTCGATCACTGCAAAGGAAAATACAGTGAATACTGTGCTGTTGATTATTAACAGGACGTACCTGGCAACTGGACGGGGGTATTAGGAGATTGCAGCGAGTCGATAGAGATAACTGCTGCGGGCAACTCTGCGAAATGCGGCATCCGCTGTGGTATCAACGTTGATGTTCCCCCTGCAGAATTCCACAGTTTGTGTCGGAAACAGGAGAAGGATGTGCAGAAGAGAATTATTCTTTTGTTTGATGTGCAGAACAGAATTGGACAGACATGATGGAAAAGGAATCTGCTGCATACCTCTATGGCCGGGGAGGTGGTCGGCGGCGGGTGGTGGGGTACCCACCGGCACGGCGAATGTCACGAACACGAAGGCGCCCAGCGCAGCGAGCAGGCTTCCCACCGCGACCAGCACGAATCGCACGATGACGCCCCTTCGAATCCCGACCTCGTCGCCGTCGCCGTCGCCGTCGTCGTCGGAGCCCTCGCCCTCGTCCTCGGCTGAGTCCTGGACGCGACCCCTCGCCGAGCGCACCCTCGAGAAGGCGGCGCGTGGCAGAAACGTAACCAAGTTTCGCAGAATTCGGAGGAGAGAATCCCACCACGGGACAGGGAGCTCTTCCTCGGCGGCGGCGAGGTTGCGTTCGTCGAGCTCGAGGGCGTGCTGCACGGCGGCGGCACCCTCCCCGAGACCACGAAGAAGAAGAAGCCCCGCGGCAGGAAACCGCCGGTGAATCGCAGGACTCGAAGAAACCACAAGCCAGTGTTCCCCGAGGACTCCGCGTCGAGGACAGCGAGAGGGAGCTCCTCGGCGGCGGCGAGCAGCACTTCCGGGTCGCCGTCTTCGTTCCCGCCGCCGGCGGTGTCGCCTTCCTCCGGCTCATCCGAGGCTTCTGATTCCGCAGCATCGGACGCGCCCTGCTCCTGCTTCCCGCTGCTCTCCTTCCCGGCGACGTGGGCGCCCTTCTTCCCGGCGAAGGCGCCGAGCCTGTCGTGCTCGTCGCGCTCTGCCGGGGCCTTGTGGCCCGCCCCCGTGCCCGCGGCGGCGACGCCCTTCTTCCCGGCGAGGTCGCCGAGCCCGTCGTGGTCGTTGAACTCTGCCGGGGCCTTGTGGCCCGCGCCCGTCACGCTGGCGCCGCTCCTCTTCCCGGCCTCCGATCCGAGCTCCTTGTCCTCTTCCTCGTCGTTCTCCTCCAGTTCGAAGCGGTCGCCCATGGCTACGAGAGATTTCGCTTCGTTGCGTTCGAGGTCCTTGTGGATGCCGACGACGCCGGTGAGCGCGGCGAACTCCTTCCCGGTCCCGGCCATTCCTTCGGGGTGCTGGGCCTTGTCGGAGAACTCCTCGTCGCCGGCGGCGACAGCTTGCGGGCGGTTCTCGCCGGCGGCCGCCATGGAATTGAGGTGGTAGGGGAGGTTTAGGCGCGGAAGGAAATTTTGGGGGAAAAGGGGGGCGTCGGGTTGAGCTTAGAAGCGACGGTTCTGGAATTCTTTTTGGGGGATCGGGTCCTTTTATAATTAACAAATGCGTTTACTTTTCTCTCTACAAGCAGTCGTCGTGTTTCACACGTCACCCGACGAGGTTTCGCCGGAGCATGGAGCAACACCAGCTAGTAGGCAACAAGACGGTGGGCCGGATTCCGGATTGTGAATGAATGGGAATGGGCTTGGCCCAGCTTTAATGGAAATTGTTTATTGATTTGATACTGTAACCGTTCGTTCCCTTCCACTAATAAGCTGTATCCATTTGAACAAACCAATAAACAATTTCAAACAAATCAATAAAAATTTATACGTAAAATTTGTAAATTATTATTATTCTCTGTTTGAAATACAAGACTCGGAAAAAAGAAATTTCAAAATTAACTTTAAAATTTCAAATTTTGGCTTTTGCTGATATGCCGTAGGGCAAACGATGGCTTTGGATCGTGTGGTTCTACTGCTAAACTCTTGGATCAACCAAGACATCTTTGGAACAGCAAGGCGGAAGACATTATAGAATACATTTCAGGAATGGTACACAGAACACACTGAATATGTAAAAAAATTCATATCAGAATACTGACTTAACCACTGATTTTATTCGTCAAAGTTTGCTTTCTTAAAAACAATTTGATCATATGGAACACAAGTCGTTTCTATCCCTTCTCTTCGTACACATTCAACAGTCAAAACTAACAGTGCTTGACAATCATATTTCAAAGTTACCCTTCAGCTAATTTGAAGCATGGAACAACGTTCATAGCTTGCCCTTGCAGTTCCTGTAAAGGATGAAAAACCGACCAAATGAAGTTAACTGCGTCGTCAAGGACTATGAGCTATTAAGCTTCTTGATCTTGTGAAACCTTACGAAAACCCAAAATAGCTGAAAGGATATTTGAGCAACAGAAAATAGGTGACGTTCCAGCTCAAGCCTTAACTAGCCCAGCAATATAAATCTTCTGTCCTTTTTTTGGAGAACATGCAAAAGATTTGCATATTTTGCTGAACCATACAGCCTAACCATACAGCCTAGAATCACCGTCAACCTCCTACTATGGAGAGTCCCTGTCTGGTAATGATCTCCAGAGTCGCATATTTTGCTGAACAGAACAATGACTTAACCGTCATCCTCAAAATACTACTCCGTCCAGGTGGTGGTTCTGCTTCCAGCTTCACAAAAACCATTGACCATGCTGGCAGGCTTTACTGGAGAAGGCATAATACTAAATGGCATAAATATATTTTCAGTTGGGCTGGGGGAGTGAGTTGAGTGCTTGAGTAAGACGTTTGACTGCTCATACTCCCTCCATTCCAGATTTTGATTTTTGGATTACAATTTTTATCATTCGTCTTATTTAAAAATTTATTATAAATATTAAAAATTATATGTTATGATTATAGTACTTTTAACAACAAAGTAAATCATAAATAAAATAAATAATATTTTTAAATTTCTTTGAATAAGATAAACGGTTAAAGTTAAAAGCAAATAGTCAAAATCCATTACATCAAGAGACTGAGGTAAGTACTGCCTTCCAACAGTGTATTCAACAGCAGTCAACACAGACAGAGCAGAGTATAACTCTGAAGTCTGAAGGAAGAAAGGAACATGTTGAGCAAGCATGACAATTGACAACTGACAGGGGAATCTGTTATTAGCACAACGAATGCACTCGGATAACATGACTAGCAGTCTAGCACAGGACCACCAAGGTGATCAAACTAGTCGTCTGGTGAATCTGCTAGTTGCGGCCACATATTAATCACATACCCACATTTCCATTTTTGGTGGGCTCCAGTTAAACCTATTTTCCAACATAAACCTCTAGATGATGAGGAAAATGATACCTCGGTCAGAAGGACAAACAGTTCAAAATCATCCATGGTTAAGAACACAATTACTTGGGCATAAAAGAAACAGTTCAAAATCACTGTTCACAGGGAATTTCTCTGCTTTCCGTTGGTGCGGATTTTACACTTTAGTCTTTTCTGAAAGATTATTTTACAAATAGAGCACTCAAACAATTTGTACTAGCAATAGATCTTTTTCTGTGTCGTGGTCCTATAAGACAGCGTCAGATGGCGTTGGCATCGCCCCCCACCTATGCTGTCGTGGTCAAGTTAAGTGATCCACGAGGGTCATTTGCGTCATGAACCTACTTGTAATAAATATTTGAAAAAGGACCTTGATGCCAATAACTGAAGCCTCTATTTGTAAATAAATTACTTACTTTTGTCATCACAAGATTCTATTTGTAAATAATTTATTTATAAATAGGTCTATGATGACAATAACACCGACACCAAACCCCTTAACATTTGTGATTTTCACAATCTAATGGTATGAACAGCGCCAACGTAATTGGTGTCGTGCAGTACGACTAAGACACCAAAGTTGAAAGTAGAACCACGGTGCCAATAACGTTGGTGCTGTAAAAATCTATTTTTGAGGAGTCTATTTCTAAAATAAATTTACAAAAAGTTCTAAAATATATATATAAAAAACATGTCCCGTTGGCTCATCAACTTTTGCCTGTTGATTTGACAAGCATCCAAGATGAGTTTATTGCATCGCATATATTTATTTGAGTCTTTAGTTTACTTTTCAATAAATTTACCGAGATGTAATATTCCAAAACCGCCTTATATCAGCCATATAAAAGCCACAAAATGTGCATGATTTTATTAAACTGCCAATTAGTGGTTGAATAAGAGAGACAAGGAGATTGGAAGAGGATGACCGGGGGAGGGGGGTAGTGTTGGGATATAATAAAAAAAAAGTGAGATTGTAAAATCATTAAATTAATTAAAATACAAATGGAGAGTTAGCTAGAAAATTAAATTTCGAGCGATGCCTTAAAAAAGGTTATGATGTTGAGGATGCCGCCGTCGCCCATCCAGTAGGGCAAGGTTTTCAAATAAACCAGTCTACCATTCGGGAGTAAAGATATGCCGCGAAATCAACCCAAAAGAGGATGTAATGCCCCAGGCGCCGCTGTTCTGGCCTAGAAGACTAGATTTTCAACCGACGATCTTCCTACCCTCGCTTGTCATAGACTTGACAAACCCCACAACAAGCTGGTTATACGAACATTCGATAAATATATAAGGAAAGCAATTTTTTTGACAAGCCGGCTAGGCGGCTATACAAACAATCAGAGAGTGAAAAATTACAACTCTCCTGTAGATGCTCTCAGGTTTCATGAACATCTGGGACATGGTTCACAAAATCACAAGTTCTCTGAAAGTCTTTTTACAGTTTGAGATGTTTCCATATAATCAATTAGATATATGATCCCAAATCTCAATAACTTCCAATTAGTAGGAATATGTAAGCTTTCAAATGATTGAGCTTGATTGCTCTCGCCCGGTTTGTTAAGTCCACGGATTATTCAACAATTTGACTGGTTTATTTCGCGGCATATCCAAAAGCAATATGAGCATTATGTCATGTGACTCAACCAGATGAAGCAAAAGCAATAAATCCAAATGACATAAGCGAGGCACACACAGGTTCTGCCACATGTCATACGACTCTGACACGAGCATGTCCCTGATGAGGGTGAGCCCAACCACCGCTGTCTCCATGGCCGGTAAGGAGAATATGAGCGTTCGCTTCACCAGTGTCTTCCTCTCTGCTTCCACTCTCCGCTTCTCTTCTTCCGCCATGCGTCGACATGCTCGCCTTCTTTGGTAGCGCTCCACTATCTCATACGCCTTCTGCGCTGCCGGCTTGAGTGCCCGAATGATCAAGGTGAACCTCTGTTGCAGCGCCTTCACCTCCTTCCTAGCCGCGACGGCCGCTACCGAACTGTAATCCGACTTGTCCGCCTCTGCCAACCTCTTGTAGAGCTCATATAGCCCTGCCTTCTTTGCGTGCTTGATGATCGTGCAGAATCTGTGATAGCGTGTCCGTCGGATATAGCAGTCGTGGACGATTGACCACGTGCCAAACCTGTTGAGTATGAGGAGGCGGCTCACGTTGTCAGTGTGGACAAAGAGGCCGCGCTTACGGACACAGAACGCGAACCGCCTTGGCGCGTTGATGAAAGGCGAGACTATGTATCTCCGGACGGGCACCTGCTGCTAGAGGCTGAGCGCCTATAGGGCAGTGTGGTGCGCGTGACCCAGCTACCCTCGGTGCGCCGACCCTACCCTGCCTCCTCACCGTGAGCCTGCCGCCGCGTCGTGAGTTCTCTCCGCCGATTCAAGGAGGACAAAGGCTACTAGCGTTGGATGTTTTGTGACTTCGTGGTTCCATCAATTTCTAGACTTAGTGGGCCGGCCTATGGGACAGCCCGACACGGCGACGTCCTGCCCCGTCCGCTTGACTGAATACCGCGCAACCGGCGATCCCTAGCGTTGGCGTTGCGTCGTCATGCCACGTGCCATCGCCTTGACTAGTTAGTACGTTGCCTTCTGTAGCTTCTAGCTTGTTTGTGTCAAGGAAGCCACATATGGATGTGTTGCCGGCATCTCCTTCCTCGAGCAGCAGGACTTGATGATGCTATTTACTAGTAAATTTGTTATATATATATATGTGTCAAGGTAACAAGAGGTAATAATAAGCTTATTTAAATGTCTCGTGTGTTTGACCCACCTATTATTTTGAGCGCGCTCCGTCACTGCATGCTGCTGCGGTGGCAGATCTCTCCCCGTCATGAGCTCAACCCGCGCAGTGTCGTTCTGGGCTCCGGTCGACGAGATGGATTGAGATCAAGCAATGAAGCAATAATTCAAACGTCCAATCGAACTGTAATTAGTTAGCCGGATCAAATTAACCGTAGTATATTTGTACACGTTGGGCAAGCACCAATCACTTGTAGTACTAGTACTCCAGTTAGTAATACTAGTAGTAAGTTTCGGGACGCAGACCAAGTCGGTCACGAGTTTACGTGGCAAGGGTAGTCGAGTCGACTCGATAGGTTTCACGTTTTAAAAATAAGTTTCCAAAATTCTCTCATTCATCTCTCGCATCGAGCCAGCCTCCTGTCCTGCCTCCGCTCGCTTTCTTCCGTCGCCGCCGCCTCTCTCGACGACGAGCCTAACTTTAAAAGGTCTATTGATCCATTATCAAGTCAATCGATCCAATGATCACATAACATGAACTACCACTCTACTACTACAATGGATAATGCTATGATCATGATTCATGCATGATTCATGAGCATATCGTAGCAAATAAGCAGTAAGCATGGCCTTCTTTAGAGATATAGCATGCACTATCAATGGCCAAAGAAACTTCCCTCTGAAAAAAATGTCCAAAGAAACTCATCTTCTATATAGAAGATAGCCGTCACATACTTATCTTCTAACGCACAAAGCATGTACAGCTTCCCTACTTCGAACTGGAAGGATCAACGTCCGCCTTCAGTATACTGAGGTCACCACCTTCTTTGCTAGCAAGATTTGCAGCCTTCTTCTCGTTGCACTGGTTGATGAATTTCGTGAGTTCCTGGGAATACAGCAAAACAATCACAAAATTAATAACAATAAGAGGCTTTCAATTATTTCTAACCCTAATGTCAACGTATGACATACGCTCGGCACACCAACCATGGCATAAATAGAGAATGCCAAACATCCTCTCAAAAATACAAGAATGCCAAAGACTGTTTGGAACAAAAAAAAAGTCCTCACCAACTTCGGCATTGTTGCCAGATCAAAAACAATTACACCACAGTCAACATAGAACATTGCCATATATTTTCCGCACATTTACATAGTTCACAAACAATACTTATCCTGTGAATCAATATACAGCAACATGTAAAGTAAGGAAAAAAAAACTGCTTTCTCAGGTCAAACAGTACATGATCATGCACAAGACAATCAAATCACCAAATCTTGTTATACTAATAAAGTGATGAAACAGAAAACTGAGGCAGCACTCTACACCATTCAGAATATTACAAAAAAACATACCAAACTAGAATGGCTGTAATCTACAACAAATATCTCCAAGTCCCAAGTCCCAACTATGATGTACCTTATCAATGGCCATAGCATGTTAGCTACAGCTACCCCAGTTTAGTTATCAGATTACCAAGCCACATAATGCTGTTAATATCATACTAAGCAAATCTATCGCGGCAAGTACTGGCAGAAAAAACAGGGATGAAACCAGAGATTTGGTACATCTATAGCACTACTGAATTCGGATGCTGCATCAACCAGTAAGAACAGTTATTAAACCCGCCACTAGGCTCTACATATGGTAGACGATTGGCAAGCATCCAAACAACCAATACAAACACATCAACCGCCGCTAGTAAATAGGAACACATAGTAAAGGCATTAGCAGATATATTCAGCAACAGCCAGCTAAAATTAGCAATCCTGTCAGTATCTCTCTGCAATTGCCTCTGGACACATAATTATGGGAGAACAATGGATT
This sequence comes from Leersia perrieri, assembly GCA_000325765.3. Taxonomy (NCBI): domain Eukaryota; kingdom Viridiplantae; phylum Streptophyta; class Magnoliopsida; order Poales; family Poaceae; genus Leersia; species Leersia perrieri. Next base: position 7,700,861 of record CM002476.1, read on the forward strand.
TTAAATCAAACTTATCATACAGTATATAGTCATATTAACATCAGTTGACTCTTTCTTATCATTCCCAGACATGGTCCTGAAGCATGACCTGACCTCAGCACCCAGTTACCCCGAAAGGCTTTACACCCACAACCAGAACAATGTATAAACAAGCTAACTACATTTGATCTATATGTATTAACTTATATAGGCACCCTTATAGAAATGCAAAACAAACCTCAGGCTCTAAAAGATGCATCCCAGGTGCTAATCAAAGCAAATCAGCCTTTACTTTATCTATCTAACCAACTGACCATACTAGTAAAAAAGGCACACCTATTAATTATATTCAAGGCTCTCCAGCTTGTGAAGAAAAATATTACTACATACAACCTATGTTGAAAGGAACTAGGAGTATCAATGAATATTGGTTTCAACAAAATCATTGACTACGATCTTATTGGCACCTACTTCGTAGTAGGAACAATTTCGAATCAATAGGCATGTAACTCTCTTCTGAAGTGGTAAAAAAGGTGTTGCTATGATATATTGGAGCACATTAACAAACACACAGTTTTTTCTATCTTACAGCACTGGAAAACACAAATTTTGCTATGCTACATTTTTTTTTTGAAGTGGATATGCTACAATTTATTTGTATTAATAGAGAAAGAAGCAGGTGCTGATTGACGAATAGAGCAAGCATTCAGTAAAACGAATCTACCTTATCGGCGTCCATATCCTTAGTGAACTTGCTCGGCTTCACGGCCCTCTTCCCTGCGACAATCGAGCCACCGATCAATCAATCAAGCACGCAGGAGAACAGAAAGCAACGCGGAACGAGCAGCTAAGTAGATCAGGCGGTCGCGGGGGTTACCTTTGCGGACGTGGGGAGCCTTTCCATGGCGGTTGGGAGGGATGGTCTTCTTCTTCCCCTGCCCCTTGAACAGGCTCTGCTTCTGCGTCATCTCCGATCGGTTGCCCCCGCGGACACCTCAGCTCTCACGCTGCTCGGGTTTTTGGCTAGCTTCAATCTCTCTCTCGAGATGGAGCTGCGGCTGCGGCTGCGGCAATGGCGGTCGGGGATGTTGTGGTTGTGCGCCGCCGCCCTCGCTAGGGTTTGGGGTGGCCGGATGGGAATATGGGATGGCCTATGCTTTTTCCACGGGCCTGAGACTCTGAGGCCCATAACTTAGAGGGCCCAGTTTGTTCTCGTTTTTGTCATGAACTCTATCCTCTCAAAAAGCTCGATCCAATGTTGGCTGTATCGTATCATCCAAAGAACAAAAGAGTAAGTCCAAGTTAGCTCCCTTAGGGTTTGTTTGGTTCACTGGAATTGGATTGGGACCGGTTGCACCCGTTCCTGAGGGTGTTTGGTTCTGACATTGGAGGAATGGGTTGGTTTCAAAAAGAGAATATACCCTCCAGATCCAGGTTCTCTTCATCCGGGAAAAAGTACCGGACCAGCCCACTCCTTTCCGACGAAGCTCACGCCGTCTCCTCGACCATCTCGTACGCGCGCGCGAGCTCGCTTCGAGCGCCGCCGCAGCCGCCCACCCGCGCTGCCGGAGTCGTCCCCAAGCTCGACCGCCTAATCGTCGTTGCGCCCGTGGCCGGCGCGCCAGATCCGCTGTCGCTCCACCGCCCGCGAGGTCGCCCGTCGTCGCCTCTCCGCCCGCGAGCTCGCTCGCCGGAGCTTCCGTCCAGAGCCCGCCCCGGCTGGAGTGAGGAAAGAGAGAAAAAGAGAGGGAGAAGAAGATGTGAGGGAAAAGAGGGGAAAAAAAGAAGACAGAGGTGACGGTAGAGAGTTTTCTGTTAGGGGTCCATTTCATTCCAATCCATCTTACCAAACAGAAAATAGGCTCGCTCTAACCCTTCAACCAAACAGAAAAATAGAACCGCTTCAATCCAAAAAACAAGGATGGATCCAACCCATTCCAACTCATCCCCAAACCAAACACACCCTTAACTGTGAGTTGAGTTCCAATCGCATTCCTCAACTAAAAAAAACAGGTACATTTAAAAAAAACGGTGGAAATTAACCAAAATACTTTACTTCGAACCAAATTACGTTCATATTTGGTTACAATTAACACCCTTTAAAAATAAAATTCCACTGCATAAACATTTTAAACTGCGCCACCTGGAAGAAAAAACTGCTTGATAAGTATACTAATTAAGACCTCCTTTGATAACGAAGACAACTTGCTATCTCTAACTATTTTTTAAAAAAAGTACCCGATGATCTACTACGTAATATAAACAGTCTCATATGTCATTCTAACATATCCAATGTCATTCTAACATATCCAAGTATATGTAAAAGACATTTTTTTATATATTTTTAATTTAATATTATAAGATATGAATAGTTATTGGAGATGGCCTATGGACCAAGTCAACTGGTGCACGGCGGCGGCAGCAGCAGCACACGGTTGTGCTACGTCAGACGTCACCACTATACGTCAAGCGCTACCACGCTACTTCGGTACAAACAAAATCCCGTTGACTCCGTCCCCAAAACATTCTCACCACCGATATCCCCTCACGAACTTTCTTCTCACCCCCACTGACAACAAGGCCCCACAGCATCCACCACATGATAGGCCCACGATGTAAGTGAGTGCTCCTCTTCCACACCGCACTCTCTCAGAGTTATACTAAAATACTCCTACCACGTAATGTCATTGTCTTCCGTTAATTAATTCTTCCGCTTCCTCGCTTCCCTTCCCACGCCGCGCCGCGTCCTTTCCTCGGAATCCCAAAACCCCTAAATCCCCTCCCGGAGATGAACGCCGCGGCGGCGCGGAAGCTGCTGGTGGCGGCGGGGGCGTTCGTGATCTCCTACTCCCTCATGGCGATGGTGCTCCGGGGTGGGGAGACTGCGGCGGCGGCGGCGGCGGGGAGGGACCCGGTGGTGGCGATGCCGGAGTGGATGCGGGTGGCCGGCGCGGCGGGAGGCGGGCAGCGGCGGCCGTTCCACGTGGCGCTCACGGCCACCGACGCCGCGTACAGCCGGTGGCAGTGCAGGGTGATGTACTACTGGTGGCGATGCCGGAGCGGATGCGGGTGGCCGGCGCGGCGGGAGGCGGGCAGCGGCGGCCGTTCCACGTGGCGCTCACGGCCAGCGAGGACGCGTACAGCCGGTGGCAGTCGAGGGTGATGTACTACTGGTACAAGCGGATGCAGGCGCGGCCGGAGGGCGCCGAGATGGGAGGGTTCACACGCGTGCTGCACTCCGGGAGGCCTGATGGGCTCATGGGTGAGATCCCCACCTTCGTCGTTGACCCCCTCCCCGCCGGCAAGGACCATGTAAGCCAAAATTCTTTCTGTCTTTTTCTCTCGTTGAGTTTCGTTTGAGTTTGTCTGTTGTGCAATGTGGGGTAGTGGCATTGTGGTCCGGCAGGTGTTCTGAAGAACACATATGTGTTTGGGGATTTTAGATGACATAAAAGTTTTTTTTTTCTGGGAGACAAAGGTGACGGTGCGACCACGGTGCAGCGCGCCGGCGGCGCCGCATACAAAAGTTGTACTTTCGAACGGGCTGTCCGCCGCAAAAATCTCTATTTTTTCAGACAATTTGTGTCGGACGTTTCGTCAGTCCATCCGAAAAATAATTTTTGTCCGTTCATACAAATTTTATTTGGTCTAGTGCGGCGACGAGAGCATGGCCGCAAAAATGGTCTCACGAGCCCGGCCGTTCACCTCGAACACCCACACAACCACCGTCTTTCGCCCCCACGAGCTGCCCTGCAGGACACCGTTTTCCCTGGCATCAGAAACTTCAACATGGCGGCGTGGCTGAGGCCTCCGCCCGTCCGCCGTGCCACCGCTAGCCTCTCCTTTGGAAGTGTGGTCGCTTCGCCTTCTTTGTATCCAATCGCCGTCGCCGCCGGACTGCCGGAGACGAGGAAAGCAGAAGACAAGAATCAAGGAAGGAAGAAAGAGTTACTAGTAGTAGCACAGGATACGTTCAGGACACGTCCGAACGTCCCACCTCGAATCAAAGAGCTGAATCGCTGGCGAGTGGCCCCTCGCGTCCCCCGGCCCACAAACAAGCGGAAGAGAGGAAAATGACAAAATGAGGATGCCCGTCGCGTCCCCCGTGCATTGACCGTTCAATCCCACGGGTCAGCCGTAAGCTGCAGGCGTGACACATGCACATACACTGCACTGGTGAAGTGAAATACGCCGGGCGCCGGCGGGGCTAGCTACCTCGATCGCGTTCGCCGTATCGCGCGCGCGGCAGTAGTCATACATTTGTACGCGCACAGGAGATGCGCCGTGCGCGGTCGAACGACTGCATCCATGTAGGCAGATGAAGGACAAACATTGCGTGCTGCATTTCCTAGAACGTTTTTTACTTGTGTGGTTCCATCGAGTTGGCAACTAGCCCTAGCATCCCATTTAAGGCCCTTTGAATGATAGGATTGCGGAAACAAAGAAATAGGAAAAATATAGGATTTTCGTAGAAATGTAAGCGGAAAGCAGAGGATTGCAAAAACAAATGAATTCTGTAGAGATATGCGTTTGATTGAGCCATAGAAAAAACACGGAAAAGTTGCCTCGATCCTACGCGAGATAGCACAAAATGAGCTTGGAGTGGATGTTATTTTTTCTATGTTTTGCATCCAAAATCACAGGAAAAAGAAGGTTTCCCGTTGTCAGTGATATGGATATAGGGGTATCCCGAGGACGTGACAAAGGCCCCGGAGGAGGTGCATTACAGTACACGCGACGACCAAGTCCGGCACGGGACTTGCCCCGAGGCAGCCACGTAGCCACCCGGAGGGGTTGACCCAGTGTGCCGCCCGCAGGCCGAACCCCTGCACCAAGGGCTTCGGGTAGATCCCAAAGACCCATATGTTTTACGCCGAGAGGCTCGGGTCGATCCTGAGCCCCCTGTGCACCCCGCACCCTTCTTTTTTTCTCTCTCTACCCACCCGAAGGGGAGGAGAGGCGGTGCGGGCTATCTTCAAACCACCGCGTTTAAGACTGCAGGAGGGGACGCCTGCCCCGTCGCATTAATGGCGATGTGAGGCGCGGCTGTCAGCCCCTCATCATCACCTATTCACCTCCTTTCTCTTGATTCGAGGGAAAGGGGATGGGCAACCAAAGTCTTCCCTCAGTGATAATGCGCTAATAGCGCTGTCGTCGCGGGACAGCACGCCTCTCCGCCCCCTCTCTGTCGCATTTAATGCGACGGATGGCTACATGGCAGAGGGGCATGAGTACTATACTCTCCTACTCCCTGCCTAGACCAGTCAGTGGGACGCTGACAAGCGGGCCCCGCTACTGGTTGGGTAGGATGACATCCCCGAGCATCAAACCTTCAGTGACCTCTCCGCCCGTTTTCCTCGCCGATCGCCGCGACGTGGCAACAGGGAAGGGAGGCATGGCAGCACAGGCGACAAGACAGGGCAGGCATGCCTGCTCCAAGTGGGAGAACATCCCTCACACATGAAAAAACAGTAGAGGACCACTGTGGTGTCCCCTTAAACTATAAAAGGAGGCCCTGGTCCTTTGTAGAAGGGGGAGGCCGGTTGGACCAGAGAAATCCATACATCATCTCAATCACCAGCTCTAGCACCACCCGGGAGAGAACTCCGTCTTGTAATTCATCCTTCGCCACATAGTGCAAGAACAGGAGTAGGTATTACGCTTCCTTGGCGACCCGAACATGTATAAATCTCTGTGTCTTGTGTGCATAGCGGGATTTTTCCTTCCTGCCCACCTTCTTCTTCCCTTCAACTCAGGTCTTGGCATTCCACACCCCTATGCCGAACCGATAAGGGGTCCTCCGGATCCCCGCGTGTCGTGCACACGCACCGACAGCTGGCGCGCCAGGTAGGGGGTGCGCTTGCTGAGGCTTGAGGTTCCGAGCTTCCCACTCTCCGGCGAGGTCTTCTTTGCCAAGACTTGTGCGCTTCCTCACGCACCATGGCTTGATGCCACCTTCTTCGCGTGAGATCCATGGTCTCGGCGCCTCCATGGGCGGAGGGGGCTGGGGGCTGCGCAGGAGGTGCGGCCGCCGCTACTCGACGAGAGCACCGGTGTCATGCTCTCACGAGTGGCTGGGGGCTGCTCAGGAGGCATGACGACCGTCGCCCTGCGCGGGCACTTGCGACGTTGTGCTCCCACCCGCTGCATGAGATTTGCGGCCTTGGCCCCTCCATTTGGGGAGGGGGCTGGGGGCTGCTCAGAGGTGTGACCACCGCCGCTGAGCGGGAGTACCGACGTTGTGCTCCCACCCGATGCCGCATCGACTTCGACACAACAATCTCGGGTGAACATCTTCCACGACATCAAAACATCAGATCAAAAATAAGTGCTTTATTTATTTAATTGTCAATCTCGCATCCATAATTTCAGTTATTGCTTGGGAATTTTTTCCCCTATTATTGTTTGCAAGTTCGCATGCTGCCACAAGAATGTTTATTTCTGTCCTCGGTGGCAAACAAGGGCTAGTTGTGGCACGTGTTAGGATGCTTGGGTTAGATCGGCTCTGTGTGTTGAGGACAAGCGTTCACGACGTGGACCGTGCCTCGAATACCACCCAAGATCCGAGATCTCGAGCAAACCTCCCTCCGGGTCGAGGCAGCTTAGATCTCGGCAGTGGAATATGGTATTCTGTCTGGCCAGTTTCATTCCGGACACTGCCAATGGCCAGACGCTATGGGTCACCCACTCATCCTCGCGCGTCGCCCAAACTTGTTTCCCTCAAGAGGTTGCCGAGAAGTCAGGATGAACAGACCAAGTGGCAAGCCATGTATAACCCTTGCAAGCAAGTCTATTTGCTTAAACATTTGCAGGTTTAAGCGGGACTCCAAACTGCTCACAACATCTCCATGGCTACAACACCATATGTCATTAGTGTGGTGTTTGTCGTGGTGCGCGAAGGGGTACATGCGACCCCGACGCCCCCAACTACCACTTCTGTGGCAGGATAGCCCGGGACGGTGTCAGCTGGGGAAGCCCTCAGACCGAGTGGTGGCCACCGGCCCCCTTTGTGCCCGAGCGGTACCCTGCCCCCTTGTCTGGCGGCCTTAGGCGCCCCCGACCCTCAGAGAGGCCGTATGACCCTGAGCGGTCAGGCGGCCCGATGGCCCCGGACCCCATGGCTGACTGCCCGAGGGACGGTGATGCCCGCAATGGCCTCAAGCCACCTGAGCCGGGTACAGGCGACTCTGATGCCCCCAACTACCTCTTCCGTGGCAGGATAGCGCAGGACGGCGTCGGCTGGGGAAGCCCTCGGGCCAAGTGGTGGCCACCGGCCCCCTTTGTGCCCGAGCGGTACCGTACCCCCTTGTCCGGCGGCCTTAGGCGCCCCCGACCCTCAGAGAGGCCGTATGGCCCCGAGCGGTCAGGCGGCCCGACGGCCCCGGACCCCGTGGCCAATGACGCGAAAGACGGTGATGCCCACAATGGCCCCAAATCACCTGAGCCCGACCCCTCTGGGTCGGGGCAACTTAGACCCCTATGGTCGACAATGGTACTACCAAGATTTTCCTACTTTTATTTAATTATATCAAATGCAAATTTACTTTCAGCCATATATATATTGTGTGTCGACCCCCCTCTTTATCCTTGATGTGTGAACGGTTGAGCCAATCATCAAAATAAAAAAAATTCGGGAACGACCATGCCTTTGTGCCGAAGGGACTTGTTGGGCCGCGAGCCGTGTCCCAGATACCACCGGATTCATGAGGTCTCGAGCAAACCCCCTCCGGGTCGGGGCAGCTTAGACACTCGGCGATGGGTTTGTGGTGTTCGGTCTGGTCAGTCTTGACGAGGACATGCTCCTGAGGTCTCTGTGCTCGCGCTTTTCCCGAAATCACTTTAAAAAATTATGACATAAATGCTCGCCAAGTAACACCAAGTCGAGAAGGAGGGTTGGGCCGGCCGCCCGTATATATCTGACAGGATTTGGTTTTGTTAGCATGTGTGCAGGAAGGTCAAACAAACCGACATATAGGCCTTCGACTCAGTCCTACGGTCCGACACGAAGGCCGGGGGCTACTATCGGTGATATGGATATAGGGGTATCCCTAGGGCGTGACAAAGGCCCCGAAGGGGGTGCATTACAGTACACGCGACGACCAAGTCCGGCACGTGACTTGGAGGCCTTTGGCTTGAGCCAAACGATTAGGTCCCGAGGCAGCCACGTGACCACCCGGAGGGGTTGACCCAGTGTGCCGCCCGGAGGCCGAACCCCTACACCAAGGGCTTCGGGTAGATCCCAAAGACACATATGTTTTATGCCGAGAGGCTCGGGTCGATCCTAAGCCCTCTGTGCACCCCGCACCCCTCTTTTTTTCTCTCTCTACCCACCCGAAGGGTAGGAGAGGCGGTGCGGGCTGTCTTCAAACCACCGCGTTTAAGACTGCAGGAGGAGATGCCTGCCCCATCGCATTAATGGCGATGTGAGGCGCGACTGTCAGCCCCTCATTATCACCTATTCACCTCCTTTCTCTTGATTCGAGGGAAAGGGGGTGGGCGACCAAAGTCTTCCCTCGGTGATAGTGCGCTAACAGCTGTCGTCACAGGACAGCACGCCTCTCCGCCCCGTCTCCGTCGCATTAAATGCGACGGATGGCTGCATGGCAGAGGGGCATGAGTGCTCTACTCTCCTACTCCCTGCCTAGACCAGTCAGTGGGACGCTGACAAGCGGGCCCCGCTACTGGTTGGGTAGGATGACATCCCTAAGCATCAAACCTTCGGTGACCTCTCCGCCCGTTTTCCTCGCCGATCACCACGACGTGGCAACAGGGAAGGGAGGCATGGCAGCACAGGCGACAAGACAAGGCATGCATGCCCGCTCCAAGTGGGAGAACATCCCTCACACATGAAAAAACAACAGAGGACCACTGTGGTGCAAGAATAGGAGTATAGTATTACACTTCCTTGATGACTCGAACCTATATAAATCTCTGTGTCTTGTGCGCATAGCGGGATTTTTCCTTCCTGTCCAACTTCTTCTTCCCTTCAACTCAGGCCTTGGCATTCCACACCCTTGTGCCGAACCGAAAAGGGGTCTCCATCCCCGCGTGTCGTGCTCATGCACCGACACCCGTGTTTTTTGGTTGCTCATTCCTTTGAATCAAAGGCATGAATAGTGATTTTTCCTATGAAATTCTCATTCCTTTGTTTTTTCTCCATTTTTCCTTCATATCAAATGACCCTTAATATAGAAAACTTCCAGATGGAAAGAAATCAGATTTTTGAATAGAAAGAAACCAAAGCTGGCAAATTGAAATAAAAGAGGACTTCAAGATAAGCTTAAGGTTAGGCAAAAATAATTTGATGCCCCTTGTTAAAGTAGAGATGGTTTAGGGTAAAGGAAAAACACTCTCCTTATGTTTATATTTATGACATTATCTAAAAAATAAATGTTCATATTTATGAACTAATTTCAACCTGTTCAATGCTTATATATGTCAATAAGCAGTACGATATTAGTCATATTAGTTTTTTTATACGGTTTTCAATGTTGTATCATGACAGCTTTTTTCTCTCACAATACATTGTTTACAATTAAAAATTAACATAGCAAAAGGATATTTCAAACACAAATCTAATCATAATACATATATTGCAATGCTTAATTCATTTGTTTAAAGTTACTTGCCGTTCGAGATTTTTACTGGGCATTTTAATTTTTCACCAATTACATCTACAAACTTATAGAGTTCAACATCATAATATTTATATTTTTAGATTTACCATGAGAATATTATCATAATATATAATTCTCATGTTATTGAACTACATCATTTTTTTTGAAGTTAATGCACAATAATAAATCTGTTTGGCTTAATCGTGAAATTACAGATTTTTGGGTGAGCTAGTGGAAGTCCAGTTGCGGAGCTATGCCCTAGTAACCTCAATAAAATTTTCTAGAGCTGACCCTATCATCGTTCCGATTTAGTTTGTCCTCGGCGATGCACTACCATCTAGTATGCGCGAAATAGCAAGGTTGTCCCCTCTCGTATCCTCTTGCAAGAGTAGACATTAACGGCGGGAGGGAGTAGTAATATCTTAGTTTTTTGTATTTTAGTCCTTTCTAAAAACTTATTTTAGAAATGGAATCTTTAAAAAAACTTATTCCGATGAACTTTTGACGTTAGCGTTGTGGGCTTACGGCACAATGCCAACAAAGTTGGCGCCATCCTAGCAAAAATCATAAAGTGGTTTGGCGCCAACATCGTCATCGGCATTGGACCAAATATGGAAATGCAATTTGTTTATAATTAAAACTCTTTTTGAAAAATTTAATTCCACTGACTAAAATTTCAAACTGCGCCACGTGGAAGAAAAAAACTGCTTGACATTGCTTCCGGCCAAGTCAAAAGGTGCACGGTAGTAGCAGTAGCACACGGTTATGCTACGTCAGAGTCGGTCAGACGCCACCGCTATACGTCAAGCGCTACCACGCTAGTGGTTCGGTACAATTTACAAACAAAAAACCCGTTGACTCCATCACCAAGACATTCTCACCAATATCTCCTCATGAACCCTGCCTGACAACACGGCCCCACGAATTCGCCCACATGGTAGGCCCACGCTGTAAGTGAGTGCTCCTCTTCCGCACCGCACTCTCTCAAAGCTAATCATCCGCGCGTAGTATAAACTAGGTGGGGTATTAACACCACGTAATGCCATTTTCTTTCTTTAATTAATTCTTCCGCTTCCTCGCTTCCCTCCCACGCCGCGTCCGCGCTTTCCTCGAATCCAAAAACCCCCAAAATCCCCTCCCGAAGATGAACGCCGCGGCGGCGCGGAAGGGTGCCGGCGCGGCGGGGAGGCTGCCGGCGGCGGCAGTGCTGCTGCTGGTGGCGGCGGGGGCGTTCGTGATCTCCTACTCCCTCATGGCGATGGTGCTCCGGGGTGGGGAGACTGCGGCGGCGGCGGCGGCGGGGAGGGACCCGGTGGTGGCGATGCCGGAGTGGATGCGGGTGGCCGGCGCGGCGGGAGGCGGGCAGCGGCGGCCGTTCCACGTGGCGCTCACGGCCACCGACGCCGCGTACAGCCGGTGGCAGTGCAGGGTGATGTACTACTGGTACAAGCGGATGCAGGCGCTGCCGGAGGGCGCCGAGATGGGAGGGTTCACCCGCGTGCTGCACTCCGGGAAGCCAGATGGCCTCATGGATGAGATCCCCACCTTCGTCGTTAACCCCCTCCCCGCCGGCAAGGACCACGTACGCACGAACGATAAGCCCAGAATCTTACTATTATTCTCTCTCGTTTCGTTTCAGTTTGTCTGTTGTGCAATGTGGGGGCAGTGGCATTGTGGTCCGGCAGGTGTTCTGAAGAACACATGTGTTTGGGGATTATAATGGCATGAATGTTTACAGGAGTAGGGGGAAAGATGACGCTTCTTTTTTTTTGGATGAAAATGACCTGTTCAATTATTATTGACATGACAAACCGAATTTCTTGTTACAAGATGATGGTTTGGAAACTGCTTGTGATAGATAGTGTCTGTTAATTTTGGCAAGAAGCTTGCGTGAGGAAACAATCATGGTTTACTTTTGAGCTGTACTCCACAGAACATTAATATCGTAACTGAAGGTTTTCTTCAGCTTACTGACCCACTTGTCTGAACTTATGTCTCCTTTTCTTGCCTCCCCATGTGGGTAGGCAACTACTCTCTGCTGTGTTGTAGTAGTACATTGAATTTGCTTGGTGTGTTATGTGTGTTTTCTGAGGATTACTTTTGTACTCACTCATTTGCTAGCTGCAATCGCTTAGGGATGTATACATACATGATCCGTCAATTTGGAAACTAACCAATATTTTATTTTTGCAGGGCTATGTTGTACTAAATAGGCCTTGGGCATTTGTACAGTGGCTGGAGAAAGCAAAGATTGAAGAAGAGTTAGTTAAAACTTATCTGCCTTATGGTTCTGTTATGCTCTTTGTGGTTTAAACTTTCAAATTATAACCTCTCAGCTGGACACTTGGCCACATATTTAGCATCCTAATAGTTATGGTTTAACAAAATGTGAAATTTTTAACATATTTAGTATCACAATAGTTATGATTTAACAGCATGTGAAATTCTTAATTAGTTTCTTGGTGGTGGGTTTTTTAAGATGACGACCATTGCTGGCATTGATGTTCTAATGCCTTTTGAACTGTTCCATTTTGTTGAAATATGGCAGATACATACTGATGGCTGAACCAGATCATATATTTGTGAAACCTTTACCCAATTTGGCTCGTGATGATCCAGCAGCATTCCCCTTCTTTTACATTACACCATCCGAACATGAAAACATTATCAGGAAATATTATCCAAAGGAAAGAGGCCCTGTCACAAATGTCGACCCTATTGGGAATTCCCCTGTAATAATTAAGAAGGTAGCACATATCTATTTCTTTTCCTTGCATTTTGGTTTTACGTTACTTACATGCCAAATGGTAGTTACTGTTTTGAGTTGGTGGTCTTCAATTTCTAACTCAATCCCTTATCAACTGACGAAAATTTCAGGCGCTGCTTCAGAAGATTGCACCTACATGGATGAATGTATCACTACAAATGAAAGAAGATCAAGAGACAGATAAAACTTTTGGATGGGTTTTGGAAATGTGAGAATTTCATTTTCTTGTACGCAATTTTCATAAATGCATGTACTCTCTTGCTGCATTGTTGTGAATCCAGTTTTTGACTTCTAGGTATGCATATGCTGTTGCTAGTGCACTCCATGGGGTTCAACATATCCTTCGTAAAGATTTCATGATCCAGGTGCTCTACTTGGTTTTTTTTTTAATAAACAGTTGACAATAGACTTGTGTAACTTCAAATTAATTGTGTTTGAGTGACATGATGAGAATGCTATTGATGGCCCAGTAAATATATGCAGCCACCTTTTGATACTGAACTTGGGAATACATTTATTATCCACTACACTTATGGATGTGACTATACACTCAAGGTATTGAAATCCCAAATCTGTGATACTTTCTGTAATATAATATTCATCAGGAATAGAAGTGTTTTGGGGGGATAAAGTAATTATGCCACCGTCATTTTTATTTTGCTGGCATTAAGTAATTGATGATTTTAGGGTGTACTGACCTATGGTAAAATCGGTGAATGGAGATTTGACAAAAGATCATACCAAGATAGGCCACCACCAAGAAATCATACATTGCCACCTCCAGGAGTACCAGAAAGTGTGGTATGTTTACTAGCAAGTATTTTTTAATAAAACATTTTTTTTGGTTATGTTGCAATAATTTACTGTGATTTTTAAGATGCTAAGATGTTGTTAGGTCAAAGTGTTCAAAGCTTCTATGATAATTTGTTTAGTATAGTAGTCTTGCTATTACAAAACCTGTTTTTCTTTTTACTGGACTAAAACAATCATTTTCTTTCTCATTTGAATCAATTCGGATTTCAGATGACATGTTAATACACCACAGCATTGTCCGGTTGCACTATGTATATAGTATAAAAATTTATAGTGATCTGTGTAACTGACTTACTTAACCCCATTATTTGTTGTTTGTAAGATATTGTAACTTCTTAGGTCGGCATGAACCTGCATGATTTTGATTGATACGATTGCTTGCATGGTGATTTGACTCCATTGATGGTGCCATCCCCTCTGGAAGTTTGCATACATAATTAAGTTGCTTAGTTCTTAGAACAATATTGGCACACTGCCATCTATAAATCAGTAGTAAGCTACTAGGCTGTGTGATTCCTGTATCAAAGTCATCACCCAGTTTTCCCCTTATTTGCAGACATTATCATCAACTAATTGTTAGATATCCTTTCTTGGCTTGTATGCTGCACTCTGAGTACTGCTTAAATTTTAAAGCACAATATCATTTAGCTAGTTAATTGTTGCATATGATTGGAATGAAACTCCCAGTTGCATGTCGTGAATGCTACATTATTTATGAACCATGTGGTTTTTCATCATACACTGGGATCTATTTTGTCAACTTTATCTCAAGTGGTTTGATAAGGCCCGCCCTTTTACTCAACCAGGAGGTGTTAGTTTGCTTTATATATGCCTGTCCTGAATAACGATGTAAACAAAACAATGAGATAAGCATATAATGACAAGTTATTGGAATGTCCATGCGGTTTACCTTAATCATATTAAAGATAACCTAGGATGAATATCTACACAATAGAATGAAATCATCAGTTGAACTCCAATTTATCACATTAATTCATGGGACAATGCAAAAACTGCAAAGATGAGTATCCAATATTAAGAAAACTTATCAGTGACACCCTCAAAACCTTGGTTTACCACATTTCTAGAGGATCTTGTTTGGCATCAACAATTGAATAGAATGACTACAAAAACATTGTATGCCCAATGATTATATCCCAGAACCTACAAAAATTCCTCTTGCAGTTTCCAAAACTCACCTTTGTCAAACTGGGCGAAATTGGGAAGTGTTTTGAAGGAATGTGAGATATGTATGCAACAAAGCTCAAAGTGTTGATGTCTTTTTGCTGTTTAACATGTGCTATGGATTCTGATAGAAAGAAAAATTCTAGAAAAAGACGCTTCATGAATTCTTTGTGTGAGGTTTCTGGCTCAGATTTGAGTTGATATTCTTGAATTTACAAATGCTACTCCCAATAGCTGGTGTTGTCCCTCTGAAAAATTAGCTGAAATTATTTTAGATCAACAATGATGAATACACTGTTTATGAAACTTTTACCATTATCATTGTACATGCATAAACAAGTAAAGAACGCATAGCCTCTGGATACATCCAAGTTGACTTTTATTTTTTAGCCATAATTAACCTAACATTTTCTTGGCGCAGGTTACACTTGTAAAGATGGTCAATGAGGCTAGCGCAAACCTTCCAGGGTGGGATGATGGAAGATAGATAGGCCATCATGGGTTCATGACTGATTAGTGACTACCCCCAATCCTCCTCCCTTTTCAGGGGCAATACACCATAATGATAGAAATTGATAGTTTTCCCTTCATTATACTTACAGAAAGAAAAGAAGATAGCAGTCCAAAAGTTTTCGTTTGAAATTGTAATGTTGTATCCATCTGCTACTAGTAAACTCCAAAAGTATAGTTCCGCAAGAATAATACTAGTGCTTTGCACCTCTAAAAATTCTAGAGTTACTGGTTATATGCTGTTTTGTTGTCCAACTATGTTTTCAATGCAGGTAATGATCGTCTGATCCTGAGAAAACAGATGTGTAATTATTGAACTGATGAAGCTTCTCAGGTTGCAAGCAATGTCTGCTAATGCCAACATTAAATGTTGATAGATCATGTCAATAAAAATGTATAGTACTGACAATAACACAAGTTGCCAAGTGATGCACATTAATTACTCGCTCATTCTACCTCTGGTTTCTTTTTTATGGTCGACGTCAAAGAAAAAAGAATGGATGGAGTAGGTTGTTTTGTAAATTGCTTAAATGAGCCATTTTCATTGCAGCTATTGACAATAAAATGTACTGGCAATATCATAAAGTTGTAAATGTCCCATTTTAAATCTATGACCTTTTACATGCTTGTTTCAGGATATCATTTTTTTGTATAGAGCACATGTTGCTGACGCAGTCATGCTGACATCAGACATCTGAATCTGATTGGAACCTGAAAAAACAATGTTTCTGTTCCATAGGGGGCTTATGTTTTGTCTCGTTCTGTTCGTGTGTGTGACTGACGGAGATGAAACTGCTACACGATCCGATCCATGTACATTTCATCGAAGCCATGCATTGCCAGCGAGCCAATTAGTCAAACCACGTCGCCCCTCGGATCACGGTCCCGGCTTGGCTGAAGTTGTAGTCCTACAACTTACACAGTCGAGTGTATACCGTTCGATCTGATCTAAAGGCACAGATGAACCTGAATACTGTAGCACAAATATTGTAGCATAAAATATTGTTTAGACTGCTATAGCTATGTTATTGTAGCTGTAAATCTATACCGTGCATAAAAAAATGGACGACGGAGAATGCTTGCAGTCTTTGGGTGAAGTTTTATACCTGATCTCGATCCTTAGATCACCCACTTCCTCCTATTAATCATCGGTTCCCTCAAAATCCCTTCACAACATCAAATCATACCGTTTCGTTCCATCAAAATAGGGTGTGCCCGAGGTTTCTCTTGACAGGACCCTAGGAAATGTTCAGTAGATTGTTGTTTACAACCTTAAAAATCTCCGGTATTTTTTATGCTTTAGTTCGACATTGCTCGTCAATATAAATAGTGATGAAAGCATGATTAAAAGAATCGAGTATGAGTTACAAAGATTCTAAGCGTTTGGTTTAAGAAAGATAAGGACTATGTAGCCGCGCCTTCTAAAAGACAATTGCTTTGTGTTTTTTGACCAACTATAGATGGTGATATTTATTTTAGGATAGGGCTTTTTTAAAGTAGTTTTCTTGTTTTTAATCAAACAACATATTTTTTGTAATTAATAGATATTAGTCTTACAAGCACTGCAAACCCTGTAATAATTGGTCGTAGGTCATAAGTAAGGGCCAAAATTAATTCCATTATGTGAAGAAAAACATATGTATTGTGTTTTTTTAAAAAAAATAATCCACCGAAGAGTAATGAAAAGTTTTGCACATAGAAAAGATTTATCGGCTAAAGAGGGAACACAAAAACAATTGGATCGGGAGTTCGTGACCCAGTCAAAGACAAGATCACAAGAAGACGAACTGCCGTCTTTTTATCACTATGTCCGTGTGTGCGAGATGATCATGAACTGCCCATCGAAGCAAAGCAGCGAAAAACATTAAAACGGTCAAAACGTCAAACACGCGTCGTCCAATTAATCCGCCACGTCGATCCACCTCCCCCATACCCCCGAAGAGCGCGGTCGAACAAATTACTTAACCGCAAATTCAAACGAATTACTCCACTATTAACCGCGACATCGCCTCCCATCCCTCTATATATACCGAGCAATGGACCCCACCACGCACTCCGCATTCGCCGTTTCGCACCATCAGCAGTTCACTCCACTCGCGATCCATCGCTCGTGCCATGGCCGCGCCGATGATGATCTCCTTCGTCGCTGTCCTCCTCCTCCTCCTCCTCGGCTGCTTCATCCACGCCGCCGCCGGCGTCGTCGACGCGGCCGCGCCGGCGCCGTCTCCGTCTCCGGCGCCGTCTGGGCTGGTGTTCCACGTGGGCGGGCCGCGCGGGTGGCGCGTCCCCGACGCCGACACGAGCTACGGCTGGTGGGCGACGAACAATCGATTCCACGTCGGCGATTCACTTTGTAACCACATTGCCAATCCATCACCTCTTGATCTTCCGTCTCGCTCGCTTTGCTGATAGATGGATGGGTTAGTTAATTAACTGAGAGTTTTTTGTTTTTTTGGGGAATTTGCAGATTTCAGGTACGGGAGCGGCGACTCGGTGTTGGTGGTGGATCGCGAGGCGTTCGACGGCTGCGACGCGACGGCGCCGGTCGCCGCGTTCGCCGACGGCGCCACCACCGTGCGCCTCGACCGGCCGGGATTCTTCTGCTTCATCAGCGGCGCGCCGGGTCACTGCGACGAAGGGCAGAAGCTCGTCGTCCGCGTCATGGTTCACCCGGCCGACGCCTCCGCCTCCGCCCCCGCCGCCGCGCACGCCCCGGCAACCTCGCAGCCCGGCCATGGCGGCGGCGGCGGAGGAGGTGGAGGTGGCGGCTCCGGCGCGAGCTCGTCCTCTTCCGCTGCCGGCGCCGCCGTTGCTGCGGCGGCGATGGATGGTCTCCTCGTCGTCCTGATGCTTCTGTGATCGATCGATCAGTTTGCGTTTTGCAGGCGAGTTTCGTTTGGTTTCGTTCGTCCATGTAGTTGATAGGTTGTGTGACTTGTGAATAATGGTCAATTAGGTTGGTTTGTTTGCAGTTTATTCGATCGTCTCGTTTCGTTGTTGAAGAACTTGTCTATGGGTAGTTAATTTATTGTCGTCTGATCGTGTCGTAGCAGTTAAAAATGGATGTTGTCGTATTGTATTCCACTGACTGTGATTGCCTGCGAGGGATACCCCAGTTGTCAGTTTAATTTTAGTGTTTGTGTTCATGCTGGGTTGATTCTCGTCTTACTTTCAGTTTCGTAATTTTGCCTCGCACGAATGATTTGTGTTTCGCGGCAAGTTTTGGATTCTGTATGGTTTGAACGGAACGGAATGATCTGAAGTGCAGCAGTCCAGTTTGATTATTATTACTACCAACTTCTGTAATAAATGTACAGTTACAGTGCTATACGAACTGACATTCCAATCATGAGGGAAGAAACGGTTTACTTCATGAACTCAGTTCATCTACTACGGATTGTGAAAATGCCGTCGAAATTATATGTACAAGCTTGTGTTACTTCGATAAACTGTATACACAATGTGTCTATCTATCTAAATATCTAATCTACCACGGCTCCGAGTTTTTCGTCCAGTAACTTGTGGCAGGTCTGCGGCTGGTCCAACCATCCTCTGCTAAAATTAGGCTTACTCGTGCTCTTAGAGTTTTCACCGCATCGTCCTCCATGATCTCCAGGGGATTGTTCATGTGCTGCCCAACCTGGAATACAACAACAATACAGAACAACATTTTGAGAAACTATGACTTCCAAGTTCTCAACAATGATAGAACAGACCATGTTCGAAGATGTAGTACCACTGCAGTTTCGTATGATGTTAAGTATTGCAGGCAGTCTTCATAGTATCCACAGTGGTATAGAAGGGCAGCATAATCCCTCAGTTCGCGTGAATCATGGTTCAGTAGGATAAGTCGTTCACATGCTGCCACAAAGATGAAAGGTACGAATTTCTGGTTAGGAACAGCTAAAAATGTGAAGAAAGTATTTTGCGGGAATTGGGTGTGGAAGTATGGACGGTGTGCAAAAACCAAAAAATGAATAGGCACTTGGTGTAATCAAAATCACCCGTAACTTTCAGTGTATCAATACACAATTTTAAGATTAATGTCGGAAAAATAAACTTCTCATTCAGGACATGCTATGCATAATGCATCATATGTAAATTAACTAACTAATCAGTAGTATTAAAACAATACGAAGATGGTGTACCTGCTAAAGCACGCCGCATATCACCAAACCGTACATTAGTCCATACTCCACGCATCAACCTATGTTGAGCAGCTTTGGCAGCAGCCATCTCTATGGCACTGTCAATGATTGCAGTTCACTTTTGTCATGCACTGCAAATAATGTATGACAAAAACAAAAATACTCTGTATTCAAGACATCTTTAGAACAAACCTTATATTGCCATGGGGCCCTGCTTGATTATCACCTACATTACCAGGGCCATGTTGGTTTGCAGAAACAGCATTCAGAAATAAGCTACCAGACTGGTTGGACTGGAAAGGCCAAAATGTATCCTTCAGAGTTTTCAAAATCTGAAAAGGAAGACAAAGTAAGCAACAATGTTTTCTCACTCAGCAATGGAAGACAGTGAAAACGTTAACCAAGACAGAGCAGGAGCTACATGTATGATAACAAGAAGGAAACTATCAATGCACCATTCTAAAGTACAGATCAAACCTTCGACAATGTTTATCTACCTATACAACTCCAAACCCAAGATATTTTGGTGTAGTTCCAGATCAAAATACAGGTTAATTGGATCTTGGTTCACATCAATCAGGTGGTACTTCCGAAATCGTCAGGCTCTGGGACTTAAAAATGCTTGAAGACCAAGAAAGTGTAAAATGAACTGTAAGGTCTCAAGCACAGCAGGGAGAAACAAATTCCCTACGGAGTGAGGATAAAAAGTAATTGACAAGAGTACTGTGTGTAATGCATGAAGCTAAGCATGCAGAAAACCAAGGAGGCAAGGACAGACAACCACCTGAAAAGCTATAGCCTACAAAACTCCCTTTCTGTATTTCTGAAAGGACTTGAACAGACGATAAGACAATAATGGAAGTATGGAACAATCCCACAACAAGTCTGTAGTTAGGGAAAATGACAGAAAATTGCATATGCAGATTTTCAATCAGGAATCGAAATCAAGTCTTGTTCAGAAATCTGAAGCATATAGTGCTAGCAATCCTTTTTTCTGGTGAAGGAGATTGAGGAAAAGAATGCCCTCCAACAAACTAGAACAAGATGGAAATTCCCTGTTGTAGGACAGTTTTGACTTTTGAGATTGCCACTATGGCGCTGCTATGGGTATGACGGTAAGTACCAGTACAGGTGCAAAAATTATTCTTGCATGAGATATGAACAGCTATGTAGCCCGATTAAAAACACGTCGAACATAAAAAAATGGAACACAGCTACTGAAGTTTGAAAAATACACACCTCAACCAAAAGTAGCTTCGATGTCATAATATGCGGTTCATCGCCCAGCTTGCTTTTGTGCTTGTCATAACCCCTAGGAAGGCCGTCGGGATCATGGGGAAAGAAAATCTCTACATTGAATTCCAGTAAACCATATAACCGCAACATCTTCAGTATCTCAGAATATATCAACGAAAGCATCAAAGCTGATCCCAACCGACATGTCAAAACCTGGCCACCATACAAATAAAAACAAATTTAGATGAACCATCAGCAATCAAGTGAGAGCAGCATATACAAATTATGCACACAACATAGACAAGGTACAGTAGAGCTTACCGAGTGAAGATATATAGCCCGCCCGTCTGCCGATCCATTTTTTCTCCGAAAACCCTACAGTCAAAAGTCCTAACACATAAGTTAATCAATTCACCGTACAATCAGAAGGTACAGAAAGAAAAAATTCAGAATTTAATCAAGGAAAGGAAACTAACGGAGTCTGAAGTCAAACGATACTAGGAATACCTGCTTGTTGCAAATGCTCTTAATTCAACTAATTAAGTCGGGTGTACGTAATAGCAGAACTAGCACATCAATCCATCGTACAATAAGAGTACACAACAAGAAACTCTTCCCAATTTAATCGATGAAAATAATTTACATATAGCCTGAAGTCAAACGATACAAAGACTATGTGCCTGTTGAAAATGTTGTTAATGCAATTACGTGAACTGATTTAGTTACAATTGATGTACCTTGTGGACGTAGAGGTAACGGTCGAGGTGGTCGAGGAAGAGCTGGGGCGGCGCGCCGGCAGGGGGCAGGTATCCATCGGCGAGGAAGCCGGTGGAGAGGTCGTCGAGGCGGGAGACGAAGGCGTCGACGGGGAGCGGGACGGAGGAGTGGGAGACGAGGGAGTCGTCCTCGGCGGCGACGCAGAGCGCGGCGCGGGCGAGGTCGGCGCCGCGGCTGATGGCGATGCTGGTCCCGGCGTCCAGCCGCGTCAGCCTCCCGACCTGCCCCGCGAACCCCTCCCTCGCCGCCCGAGCGTGCTCCGCCGACACCCCCGCCGCCTCCAGAGACTCGTGCAGCACCATCCGCGGCCGCGCCGCCGGCGG
>CM002476.1:7722315-7740957 GCA_000325765.3 Leersia perrieri
CGGCGGCGGCGCCGGCATCGCCGCAACCGCGTGGGGCCCGGAGCGGGGGAGGGGGCCCACACCGCCGCGCAGCTCATGGCGGCCGGCCGCGTCGCCGCCGTTGGGGATGGATCGGGGGGCGAGAACGAGGCGCGCGGTGACACCGACACGAGGCTAATATCTTTGCAGTGGTAGTAGTGGCGTGGTGGTACGGTGGGAGGCTACGGGAGCACGAGATTTTTTCCGTTTTCTCTCTGCTTTTTTTCTTTTTTATCTGCTTCTTCGCGGAGTGATTAGAGATTTTTACAGAGGGAGAGAGAGGAACGAGCGTTGATAGACGGGCCTGGATTAACCGGGTCATCTTTTCTGCTCATGCAAAAGGGAGCATTTCTTTTTTCGAACGCCCTGCCGATAAAGGCGCCCGTAAACATACCTTAAGATTTAGAGCAAGTTTGATGATAGTGTTCATCTACGAGCTATAAGATTAACTATGGCTCACATATATAACAGATTGTTGTAATTTTCTCGTTCTATTTTTCTGTCATATGTATTTTTCTTATAGTTCATGAATACCTAGCTCTTGCATAAGAGCTACCAAAAAAAACTCTTGTATAAGAGTTGGCTCTCTTTTACTGACTTCCCCACGTAGTTGCTTGGCTCTGCTTTTACCGACGCCGCGGACGAACGGAGAAGACAGACGGCTCTCGCGTCGCCCACCCCAAGGCGATTCGGGGGCGACGGGCGCGCCGCTGCCAGCTTTCTCCCCCAACCTCCTCCTCTGCCTCGCCACCATCCGTGCGACCAGCGGCAAAGCCACGCAGCGGCAAGGACGGCGGCAGTGGGGCTCCGCGCTCCACGCGCCTATGGTAGCCGTGGGAGCCTCTAGAGGTGGCAGCGGCTGCTTCCCCGTCTAGATCTGGGCCTGCTCCGGCCAGATCTGGCGAGGCGGCTGGAGGTGGCTGCTGGTGGCGGGGCAGAAGTTGGCACCCCGGGTCATCTAGGAGAACAGCAACAAGTGAGGTACTAGACATGATACCCTAGATACCATGTCTAGTACCTATTGGTATTGGAAATGGTACCCCAGGTATTAGATATGGTACCCAGATATTAGATCTGATATCTTCTCATGCGAAACCAGTGAGGAGAAAGACAGTGGCGCTGATGGGCATTGTGCGGAGGGGCACCAGATCCGATACCTGGGTGACTAGTCATTCTGGCGTCGCCCCTTATCATTCCCTTCGGTAAGCCCTCGATCTCCTCCGACAACAGACGCGTGGATGGAGTTGGGAAGGATATCCAGGAAGTCACAAGGAATCAAAGGTGGTGCGAAAGCAGAAGCATGTGAGAAGCGAGATATGGTGCTATTGCTTCATGAGGAGCGACGGGAGGTTGAAGATAATGTCATCCGTTTTGGAACGGATGTCCATCCTACAAATCATGCTCATAATCTTAACACAACTCCTGATTTCATCAAAGCCTAAAATATGCGGATAGGTTCAATCCATCACTTACACTTGAACTATGATGAGTAAATTTTGCAAAACTATAACTGCTTTGACAAAAATATCACAAAAATACAGATTTAAGGTGTTGCTTCATAAAACTACAGATTTAAGATGAGTTATCGCAAAATTACATGTTTAAACACAAAATTAACATAAAACTACACATTTAACATGAGTTTAATTGCAAAACAAACATGTTTATACCTCTAATATAACAATTAGTGCTTGAGAATTAAACTCTAAAATATGTAGCTTTACTATAAAATCTATAGTTTTGTGATACTTAGTCTTAAATCTGTAGTTTTGTAAAAAATTTACCGCTAAATTTATAGTTTTGTAATACATCGCCTTAAATCTATAGTTTTGGGATAATTTTGTCAAATATATGTAATTTTCTGAAATGTACTCAACTATGATATTACACTGGTATAGATGTCATGTGTCGCACATGTACTCCTAAACTGTTTAGCATCCATCCTAAAATATAACAACATACAAGAGGATGACCTCTTCTAAGACAATATGTATGTATATATATATATATATATATATATCAAAATACATTGTTTTAGAAGGTACCAAATTTTCTCCAGGTTATTATACATTTTGGGACGGATGGATAATAACCTTAGAAGTACAACAGAGTTACAGTATAGTCAAGCCTCATCATCATGCCATCACATGTCTCTTTCTCTTACGTAAGCTGCGAGCCTACAACTCTTAAGCCTACTAGGCTACAACAAGGCTACAACATAATGTATATGTGTCCAACAGGCACATACCAAGTCACCACATATCTACTTCTTTCTTTAATGTAAGCTATTTTTACTTTTTGCATGGAGTATTTGATTGTTTATTTTATTTAAAAATTTTTGAAAGTATTATTTGTTTTGTTTATAATTTACTTTATTATCAAAATTACTCTAAGCATGACTTATTATTTTTTATATTTATCCTAAATTTTTAACTAAGATAAATGGTTAAACGTTACAAACAAATAGAAAAATTATTATATTTATGTGATGAAGAGAGTAATAGGCTGCTATGCAATTTTCTCTTGGGCTATTTGGAATGGATGTGGGAAACTGGGAAGACTTCACTGCTTGAGTAGGCTGCTATGCAATATTTTCTCTTGCGCTATTTGGAATGGATGTGGGAAACTGGGAAGACTTCACTGCTAGAGTAGGCTGCTATGCAGGAATTAGCTGTTCTCTACAAAATTTGGGGAATCATGTACCCTCTTCGTCTATAAGAATAGGTTTTGTCTAAATTTATTGGACCATATCCTAGCCCAAATACTAGGTGAAGTAATTCCATGAATTTGTTTTTTTTTATTAATGCTTCCACTATATCTCATAACATGCCCTCCAAATAAGGGTAAACAACTATTCCCTCTATCTAAGAATATAAGCATTTTGAATAAGTTATGTCTAAATTTATTGTACTAGAATTAGTCACATATAAAAAAAATCTTATATTGTTGCTACTATACAAACCGCTGGCTGGAGATAAAGTCAATGACCTCATTTGAAGACATCTTTGAAGAGATAAGCACTAGGCTGAGAAGCTCTTGCAGAGTTGCAAGTAATCAATCTTTGTTGCATCCACCAAACATCATCTCGATGAAACACACTAAAGGAAAAATCCATCTTGCATTACCCTAACTGGATTTAGCCAACGGGCCAACAAGGATGAGGTCATGAAGCATACAAAAAGACTCGAGCAGCCTTAAGAGTCAGGTGTCATTTTTTTCTATTTGAGAAGAAACATGGGGCTGGTTTGGTTTGGTAACTTCATCGGACAGTTGTATTCTCTTCGTCCCTAAATATTTAACGCTGTTGATTTTTATTTACATTTTGACCGTTTGTTTTATTCAAAAAATTTATATAATTATTGATTTTTATCCTATCATTTGATTTATTGTTAAATATGACTTCATATAAAGTTTGAAAAAAAATATATACATTCATACATACATATAGTTTTACATATTTCATAAAAGATTTTGAACAAGATGAACGGTTAAACATGTGACAAAGAGTCAACTATGTCATATTTAGGATGGAGGGAGTATATTTGTTTGGATTGAATCCAAATTTTGACACCCATACAGAACATTAGGCATTTTAACAGTAAATTTAGCTGATTTAGCTTTAATCCAAACACATATCAAAACTTACCAAAATTTAGCGTGCCAAATTTTAGTGACCTAATGACCAACATTAACCACAAACCAAACCGTCCCATGGGTGGGCCCATGCACCCAAATTCATCTCGAGGACTTTTACTGGGTGTCTTGGCATACATTCACGCGCTAGACACTGAGCTTGCTCAGTTCCTAGCATGAAGCATACATGACCCCTGATTCTCTTTTGAATTCGATGCTTACCAACAAGATAAGGACATATTTTCAAAATTTTGGTCTAACACTTCCACGAATTAAGTTGATCGCATGTCTCAGCACATAAGCACATGTACGTTAGTACGGTAGGAACATTGCAGGTTCAGAAAGCAACGGGGCACACAAGGGTACAACAATGCCTGACCCAACATAGGTGTGCTACAACTAAATAGTAGTTCAGCTCTTCTGGGTGTTGCATTCCTCCAGCTCTTTCCTCAGCTGAAGCGAGAAGTCGTCGTTGACATCATCATCATCCCAATCGTCCTCCCACTGCTGGATGGCCTCATCGCCATCCTCCTTGTCATCCCATTCTGCAGAACACAAGAAAGCAAGATGCAGGGTGTTGTCAGTAGCTTTCATAATGTACAATCGCAATTGTGCAAACACCAAATCCACAACTGCACCCCCTGCAATAGATATGGCTTGGAGAAATTCTAAGGAAAATAAACATATTGCAACACCTAAGCAACTGCCGGTGGCAGAGTATGTGCATCCACAAAGAAGCACCAAACAAAATAATAAAAAATTGCCAACTACAGCTTCAAGAAAGTACGTAGTATCTATAAACACCGTACTTTTTTTTTTCGGGGACTATAAACACCGTACTTGTTAGCTATGTAAATGGAAGCCAAATTAGAAACATCCTAAAACTCAAACTTTGTGAACCAAAAAGATAGCCAGCTGCGCAATATGAGGTGCATAGCCCAGTGCAAGCAAGAAGCAACAAATAATAAATCTATGCTAAAATAATATATCTAGCGGACTAGCACTGTTACCCAATATAAGTTGTTTTTGCCCATTTTAAATGACAAAAACACTACATACAACAGTAACATGCATAAAAATCCATCACAAAAATGACAAAAGAGTCAACCTCTACATCATTTGGTGAGCACTGGATCATGCATAACCTCTAAATCATAAGAACCAAGTCACAAGCTTAAGGTATTGATAAGAGTTCCCGCCCTATATATATTACCCTGTGATTGCAAGGGAGTCCAGAGATTTGTGGAAAGGTTAAAACAAAAGCACACTAGCAATCAACACAAGCTAGAGGTTATATGTTACGTACATAACTCTTTTTTATTCAACCAACAAAGACAAGAAAAGTGTTATACTCATATATATGTTTAGTCATTCTAGACCCTATGAGGCTACAACTGCCTAGAAGGCATTCCTAGAGTTGGTTGCCTGAAGACTATGGAGGTGTCATTGCTAACTCCACCATTGTCATTCTCACTGGTGAAATGACAGGAACTGGAACCAACCATGGTGCTGAGATAACCTCCCCAAAAACTCAAGAACTAGTTGTCACGAAGTGAGGAAGAACATATCATCTGCAGCTTAATAGGGCCCATGTGATTAAGGAAGTAGGTTCTGCCTGGCAAAATTATTGGAACAAATTGGAACAACGTCTCTCAACAATGTTTACATAATTTGGCCTACAAAACTAACCACGGCAACTACAAACGAACCATTAACTGATAATGCAAAAGGAGGCAAAATATCTTTGATTGACTGTTTGCAATATTTTTGATTGACCTCTAGAGGCAACACCAACTGGAAAATTTTGTGCCTACATCCCTACCCATAAATCTTTTAAGGGGTTTATCGTTCTAATAAGTGAATTTTTACAATTAGCATGCTAGGGAGAGGAACATGCCGGTATAAAAATATCAAAGCTCCCAAGATGTAATTAGTTGATTACCTTCTGTGTTTCTCTTAAGCAACATAGAAACTGAGGGTTCCAGATTACGACAAGCCCGAAGAAGACCTAGAAATACATCACGCAGACCCACTATTGTCTCACAGAAGCAAGCATGCACTTCACATCACGATATGGAACACTATTACCATAATTCCACAAGCACACCTAGTGAGAAATTCTTCATGACAAATTGAAGGACCGCACATATATACAAAAATTCAGTATAAATTTTCCCAGAAGCAATAGAATCCACTGGATTGCACGGCCCCTAAACCAACCAAACGAAATCTCATAAGATACAGCCAAATCAGCCAGCCTATAGAGATCGCCACAGACGGCGGCTCGTCGACGATAGGTCTGGAAGGGAGGGGTGGGAGGAAGGGAGTCGCGAGCCGCGCATACCTTGGTCGATCTCGAACTCCTCGAACTCGTCGTCGTCCTCGAGGAGGTCCATCTTGGCCGCCTCCGCCTTCGCGTCCGCCGGCGCCGGCGCCGCCATGACCGCTGCCGCTGCCGCTGCTACACCTGCGTCGCGGGCCGAGCAGATTGGAGATCGTGAGGAGTTCGTGCGCGGGTAGCGACGAGGAAGGGATCGAGAGGGAAGCAGCAACCTACCTGGATCGCGTCGCGCAAGGGCGGTGGAGGTGGAGGAGAGGAAACCCTAGACCTGGAGGCGGCGGTTTCCCTTCGGATGCGGCTGCTTGGGTGGTTGTGCTGCGGCCGGACTGTGGTTGAGGAGTCAAACCGACTTCGGCCAGATGGTTCAGGATTTCCCATTTTATTTTCTTTTCTTTTCTACAAATTTTTTTTTAAAGACGGGTCTTACGCACTAGCATTTTCGGTTGGAACAAGTACCGTCGTAGATATGGGCCCGAGATATAGCAAAGACAAGATATATGGACAGAGAAGTGCACCTCCATCGTTCTACCGTAAACGAAAAAACGTGCCACGAAGAGACTTCAGAGGTCCGGGCCAAGACGGCCACGTGGCCACCCCGAGGAGACATGGCCGGGGCTGCTCGGAAGCCCTCCCTCCATAGAGCAGGGGTTCGGGAGTATCCGGCCCCCTGCTCTCCTAACCCGCACTTCTCCTGGGCGAGAGGTGCCCAGGAGTGCATCCAACTGCCAACCACCCCATTCAATGCAATGGG
This sequence comes from Leersia perrieri, assembly GCA_000325765.3. Lineage (NCBI taxonomy): Eukaryota > Viridiplantae > Streptophyta > Magnoliopsida > Poales > Poaceae > Leersia > Leersia perrieri. The sequence goes on from CM002476.1 coordinate 7,729,059, forward strand.
AGTGGCCTGACGCCGCCCCGTCGCATTTGATACGACGTGAGACATGGCTGTCAGCCCATCATCACCTTTTTTGTCCGTTTCGAGGGGAGGGGTGGGAAAGTCTCCAGTGGTGACCGCGGTCTGACCGCGTGGTCACAGTTTGTCCACGCCTCTCTCCCCGGCCGATCACCGTCGCATTTAATGCGTTGGACGGCCACATGTGAAAAAGAGGGCGAGGGTTGGGGGCTTGACGTCGCCCCTGGTCCAGTTGGTGGCCCGCTGACAAGTAGATCCCGCTGGAGGTATGTAGGTTGACAACGTCCCTCGTCAGCAGCATGGTGGCCTCACCCCTCTTTTTTCTTCACCAACTCCTATGACGTGGCGACGGAAGTAGGAAAGGGGCATGACCCCTGACAAGACAGAGCAGAAGCCACTCCATGGCATCCGCATGAGAGTAGGAAATCTAGGACTACTGTGGTGTCCTCTTGCCCTATAAAAGGAGGCCCAAGTCTATTGTAGAAGAGGTTCGTTCACCATCACTCAGTTCAGTCATCCACTCCAACCCCCAGAAAAAAACTCCATTCTAGTAGTTGAAAAAGGGATAGGCAAAAGAGTTAGATAATACTCTGATTGTTGCACAAAAGAATTATCATACCAAACTTTGTAGTCCATCCACTATATCAAGAACAAGAACAGGAGTAGGGTATTACGCCTCCCGACGGTCCAAACTTGTATAAATCCCTGTTGCTATGGGTTGATTGATCGCTTCACCTTTCTCCCCGTCTTGTTCTTCTCCTTGACTCAGGTCTCGATATACCGCACCCCTGTGCAGAAAAAAAAGGATCCCCGGGATTCTCGCGTGTCGAGCACACGCATCGACAAGTTCAATTTACGTCCCTCGTCTTGACACCGAGTCTCATAATCTTCCTTCAACCTCAATACCGGAAATGTTGAATTCCGAACTTGCGAAAACCGTTTAAAATAGGTCCCTCGGCAGTATAGAGAGGTGGTATTGTTGATGTGGCAAGTTGGCCTGGTCCACTTGTGCTGACTAGGCACTAACGTGGCGAAACAAAACGTGGGGTCCACGTGTCATACTCGCTTCATCTCTTCTCTCTCACCTCTCCGTTCGGCGAGGCCGGTGGCGCGCTAGGATGGCCGACGGTGCCGTCTAGAGAAGTGGGGATGGAGATGGAGCTCTACCGCTGTGGAGGTTGGGGGCAGTCGCCGTCTTCGCGGAGCTCGCCGTCGCATCCCATCCCTCCCCTTATTCTGTTGTGGCGCTCGGCAACTTGCAGCAGACAGTGGATGAGGAGCAAAGCTTGGTGGGGAGGTCTCCGACGACCAAATCAGACCGCCGATTTGTTTGCGTCCTCACCGCCAATTTGGATTTGTCATCGGTCTCCTCACGGGCAGCACTTTCCAGCGATTAAATCCGGTCGCACATGGCGAGGGGAGTGTGGGGAGGGGAGCCGACAACTCCAATCAGTGGCGGAGCTGGGGGGTGGCCGGCAGGGGCCATGGTCACCCCCAATAAATCAAGTATTAATTTAAATCTAGTTCAATTTTATAGGAAATTAATTCTTTTCCCTATTAGTATAGGAAACCAAGAAAAAATCTAAAAGAAAAATAATTTCTTCTTCCCGCAAGAAGATATTAATTTGGGGAAGGTCAAAATTATAATGATATGATTAATAAAAATTTTCAATTAGAAGAAAATAAAGCTCTAGCTCCACCCAAAATTTAGAGATTAAATTCAGATGGCTAGTTAGTGTATGCTTGTGTGGATAATGGAAGATTAAGACTAATTGCTAAATTTTTGAACCGGCAAGTGTTTGTTTGGCCCCCTCTAATTTTCTGTTGAGCTCCGCCACTGACTCCAATATCCGCACCACGCGAGCACTGCCCCGGCTCTTCCCCAATCTTTGCAGACAGTAGTCAGCAGACCACCGCCCCTGTTGCCCCGCGGCCACGCTTCCAGCACCAACGGATCAACACACAACACACCAATCGATCGATCGCTAGCTAGCTCAATCAGCCCAGCCATGGCCATATCTACCTGCGTCGCTGCACTCATCCTCCTCCTGCTCGGCCTCTCCGCCACCACCTCCCTCGCCGCGCACGATGTCGCCGTACCAAGAAGCAGCCACCCTGCGCCGGCGGCGGCGGCAAGCCGTCGGTGCAGCTGGGACCAATCCTAGAGTCGGCGGCATCGACGGTGGAATCCACACAGTCCCGGGCATGGGGACAGGGCCAGCCGTGGGCTAGTGCGGACGGTGCGACCACACTGGGCGTCCAAAGTAGTTAGGGGCCTCCAAAATTGTTCTAAATGATCAAGAGATATTTTTTTTATTTTAAACTTATTAGCGTGAAATTCGTTAATGACGATGACTTTTTAAATATTATCTTGTATTTCTATGGTAAATGGGAGCCTTTATTTTTTGTTTCGCACGGAGCCACCAAAAAGTCAGGGCCGGCCCTGCATGGGGAGCATCTCGGGGATGGACGACGGGTGGGGGCGAAGGGTATGGCGGGCCAAGTGGTACTGGTGGGTACTCACACGGCGGCGACGGACGACCAGCGGCTGACCAGCGTCGTGACGACCCAGCTTGTCGGGTGGCCGCGGATGCATCCTCGAGCGCCGTCTCCGCGACGGCCGTGGATGCGTCGATGGTGGGGAGGATCCCGCCGGCCGCTAGGGAAGAGGAGAGGAAGGCAACAAGAAGATTGGTTTCTTTATTTTTATTCCTATCCGACTGACATGCGGGTCTCACAATTGCCACCTCAGAAATAGCACCCCTTGATACTGCCGAGGGACCTATTTTAAACGGTTTTTTTAAGTTTGGGATCCAATATTTTCGATATTGAGGTTTAGTGACGATTTTAAAACACATGTCACGAGGAACACTTATTCCTTTTCAGTTTCTACAAGCCTGTTAATCCGCATCAGTTTCATCGACCGGCCCATGATCAATCAATTCCATCGTCGTGGTCAGCCGGTCACAACGGACGGCCCACGGTACACCACCTGCCACGCGGGCCCCACCGCTCAGCCTCTCTCCCCCCCTACCCAAGTGTAAACGCGTCCCCGCTCCCCGCAACTAGCCGTTGGACGCCGCCCCGCCGCGCGCCGCCGCAACGGTCACTCACAACAACTCCACCCGAACCAATCCCCTCTCCCCTTTATAACCCCCGCGCCGCCGCCTCCTCCCTCTCTCTCTCCCACCCCAATTCCCCAAACCCTAATCCTCTTCCCTCGCCGCAATCTCGATCTCCGATCCAGAGGACGAAGGAAGAAGATGACGAGGGGCGAGAACAACACCGGCGCGCACGGCACGGGTAACGTCCCCGCCGCCACCGCCACCGCCATCACCACCACAACCACCGCCGCCGCCGCGGCGGCGTCATCGGGGAAGCAGCCAGGAGCGGGGGCGCGGGGGGCGGAGTGCCAGTCGGTGATGCGGCGGCTGCAGTCGGAGCTGATGTCGCTGATGATGGGCGGGGACCCGGGGATCTCTGCCTTCCCGGAGGGCGACAACATCTTCCAGTGGGTGGGCACGATCGCCGGATCCGCCGCGACGGCGTACGAGGGGACGTCCTACCGCCTCTCGCTTGCGTTCCCGGGGGAGTACCCGTACAAGCCGCCCAAGGTGCGGTTCGAGACGCCCTGCTTCCACCCGAACGTGGACGCCCACGGCAACATCTGCCTCGACATCCTCCAGGACAAGTGGTCCTCCGCCTACGACGTCCGCACCATCCTCCTCTCCGTGCAGAGCCTACTTGGGGAACCCAACAACGAGTCGCCGCTCAACACCCAGGCCGCCGCGCTCTGGCCCGACCAGGACGAGTTCAGGAAGATGGTCCACAAGCTCTACAAGCCCGCCGCCGCGTAGGCGGGGAGGGGAAATCGCGGATGCTGCCGGCGGGCGATTGATTGGGATCGATGGGTTTCTCGTTCGGTTTGAAGGCGATTGAATGGTGTGGGTGTGGGTGCGAGTCGACTCGGAACTTGGCGAGTCTGATTTGGGAAGCAGTTGGATCTGTAATTGCTTATTGGTTGTTCGATCATTCGTTTTTTTTTTTTTTTTTTTGTTATTTCTTCCTCTAGCATCTTGTTTCTATCGATGTCATAGATGGTCATACAATTAATGATAAAGCAAATTCCAATTCAAACGAATTTCGGTTTTTCTTTTTTTTTGAAAAAAACACACACATTTTTGTTCTGCGCAATTCAGTCCGTCCTTCACAAAGTTCAGAAAATGATTACCTTAAATGACAAGGCAACTTACAGATCCCCAACGCAACGCACAAACGCACGATTATTTGAGCTCTGCAATTTTGTGACGAGCTAAATCGCCAGATCTGCTATTGTTCTATTTTTTTCAATGATTTTTGTTGTCGCTCCTTCCGCGTGCTGTTTAGATGCAACAACAATCAATTTGGGAAAGATATAAAATCAGACTCTACATCCATACATACAGCCGTCGCGTGTATAAGTTCAAGTCATTTCCCCCATGTATTTCTTCAAAATGAGTACCACCATAGATGAGCATCATCAAGTTTCTTCTTTTCAATCCCATCAAGATTCAAATGGATTATATAGTACCATAGTATATATACACATTCAGGCATACAGCAACCAACAACAGATAGGAATCACTAGTCATGCTCAAGACTGAAAACAAAGGATGCATACACATGACACACAACTTGATGGCAGTTCTAAAACCAAGTCAGTTTCAGTCCGCTCTCTAGCGAAGTTCTCGGTACAGAGACTAATAAGCTAAAACTCACAGAGATCTTCCCACTTGTGCCTAGCCTTGTCTGAGGATGCGCGATATGCGCTGAAAGAACACAGGGAACATGGCTGTGCTGAATATTATGTCTTGCTTCATCCAGCCCATAGCTATCCTCTCCAGGGTGCCCAACGAGGAGTGCTGATACAACCATTCACCGCCATCAGGTTGGTCTGCCCATGTGAGAGTGAATGAATATCCTACAACAGTATAAAAATTTTAGTAAGATACAGTGTACAAGTCCAATGTCCAATGTCCTAACAGTATGGTAGTACAGTAACTGGCTCAAAGTTATAAATCCTGACAAGGAACTATTAGTGAAATGGTCCTCAGGTTCTGCACTCAATAACAATACTGTCTACTAATGTTCAGGTGCAAATGGCTGAACTCCCAAGGAGATGAGTAGTATTCTTGCTATAGCTCTAATATATTCACTCAATATTTTTGGTAGTTTAAAAAAGTATTCCTCAGGTGGAAGATTCCCGTTCTTAACAATAACAGTGTTTATATACAAAATCAAATGAATGTATGTGAAAGAGAAGATCTCAAATTAAATATGGCAACATAAATAACATGAAAGTTGATGCTCTCAAAGAAAAATAAAGAAATTTCATGTTCCATACCACTAGCTTCATGGGAGAATGAGAATGAAAATCCTTCCGTTTCATTCTTCATTGAAATTTTCATGCCACCTAACAATTCAGCCAGCATATTGAACGCACGGATACTAGAACTTTCTTCAGTCCCACTCCCTGCCAATAAAATTTCAAGGTAAACAAATTTTCAGGCATGTGCCAAAACAGTAATTGCATGCATGTTACCACTAACCTGAGTTGTCCCCATGTCTTCTACAGCAATCAAGCTACAGAACAAATCCAAGCCAAAAACTGAGATTAGGAAATTGAACTGAACATACTCATTTTCACATGCATACTTGTAAATTACTAACATGTAATTCAGTTGTTACAAAGAACTTACCTCTCTAGCTTCCTCCAGAAAACTACCATGAGAAGCAGTAGTTTTTTCAGTCGAACGCATACTTTTTCTCTTGCTGTTTGACTTTGGCGTCCCATTTGCCCGTGAAAGTGGAGTTTGATTTTCTGTAATCATTTCTGTTGTTGTGTCAGGAGTAGCTGCATGATGGCTTGCGTCATTCTTCTCAGCAAGGAGACACTGAAGCCTCAAAATCTCGCTATCAAGCTTATTTACTGCATGGTTTATAAACCAAATTGAATTTAATTAAACTTGATTAACACCAAATAAATATAGAATAAAATATTATTTAGGAACACAAACACAACGACAAATTTAATTACCATGTTCATGTTTTTGCATGTTTGCAGTAGTAAAAACATTTTGGAGTAAATTCAATTCGTGCTCTTGGACATGTACTGATGTACACGCACTGTTTAGTAAGCACTTAATAATTGACAAAACAGAAGTTAAAACCAAAAGGCCAGAGTAAATTTTGGAGTTTTTACCACCGGAGGTAGTGATATAGATACACAAAAGCAGATCTTTTATGATAAAGAACAGAACCACAGTTGGCATTTCAATGCCATCAGCCTGCCAACCAGAAGATAAAGCTACATGAACTGTATTATAGTAATACTGCAATCTAGTTTAAATTTTATTTATTTAGTATATTAATCTTTTAACTAGAAATCAAGATACTGGAAAGATAATATTAACAGTCATCAGTTGACCATATGGAAGGCAACACGGCAATAAGTAATATACTCTACTTAAAATATTTAAGTTAGTGCTGCTGACAGGAACATGCTTATCTTTTGGTGAAAACTACTGTGCTGTTGCACTAGTGACTACTATAATGTAAATCAGTCTCCTTTGCAACACGAAATCATGAACACACTGCTGGTAAATGACACATATTAACTTAGTAAATTTTATAATGACAATAGTAGAAGCTGCACATATCTGCACGACAACCTGACAGGATAGTAGACCAATTGCTAGAACCTTATCTAGTAAACAAACATAACCACCTTTTTCATTGAGGAAAATACAAACGGCAGTCTGATTACAAACATATGAAACGCCCAGCTCTTGATAGCAGGACACATGTTTTGGAACCCGAAAAGCACCCAGGTGCAGCCCAGAACTACTTGTCAGCCAAACATATTACAAGCTGGCAATAAGTTAGTAAAGAAAGATACCACAATGAACTAATAACATATTAATAATACCCCTGAGGTGTTCCTCATAGAGCCAGCTGCATCTTGGCAAGAAGGCAAAACACCATTTGTGTCGTCACTAGCATGCGCAATTGCAGCTCACATGATCAGTTTTTGAAACCCCAGTGGCATCTTCTATCTCTGCTAAAGATGTCTGCCACTATTAAAACCGAGTTGTATTGTCTGCAAGGGGGTATTTTGTCCAGTTTTTAGTTGACGGGTGTAAAATATCTGGTTTCATAGCTGAGGGATACTTTTTAAGCAGACCTAATAGTTGACGGTTGAAATATAGACTTATCCCTAGATAATATATCAAGAAATATTCTTTTGGATTTTTATAAATCAGTTCTTGTTGCACTACTGGAAAAGCATGGTTACCTAGAAGCGTTCAATAAGTTCAATATGTGAGTTGTCTCCAGTGCAGATCATAATGAAAGATATGTCCATATAAGGGGTATATATGTCTTAACAAAGCAACCACATATTACAGCCGACTCCCATAGGAGCGCATTTCCACAGGAGGCACACATCACTTCCACATCCAGATAAGCAATATTTGTCCTAACACATCACCAATCATTTTCCTTAAAACTGCTAAGTTACTAACATGCCCATCTGAAAAGAAAACGAGGAAAAGAAATATTACTCTTGAGAGTCTGATCAAGTATAATCTTCTGGGACTCCACAAGCTGCTGCTCCTTTTGGGTCCTGGCATCAAGAAATTAACAAAAGAGAAAGCAACTGCTCAGGCGTCATTTCCCCAAGTTAGCGAACCCCAATCCACACGGAAGTGTGAAATCCTATCCTAGCGCAAGCAATTGGATCTTACAGCTCGGAGCTGAGGGTCTCAATCTGTATTTCGTGCTCGCCGACCAAATCTTTCATGGCTGCGTCATCCGAAACAAAAAAAAAGGGTCAAATCACAACCTAACATAAATTCCAAAAGATGTACTGCATTTCTCCCAAGTATTAAACCCTTCCACTGAAAACCGATTAAAATATGAAAATCAAACTCGCATTACCTTGGTGGAACTCCCTGATGTCCGCCTCCCGCTTCTGATCCAGCCCCTCGTCGAGCAGCTTCCGCTTCTGCGCGCATCGAATCGGCAGAGCGCGAAACGGTTAAAAAACAAAAAAGATCCGTATCCATGACTAGGGTAGGGTGTAGAAAGGGACAGAGACGAGGCGGGCGGTACCTTGAGGGCGGTGTACTTGGCGTAGAGCTTGGTGTTGAGCTGCTCCATCGGCGCCGGCGACGAGGGGGGTCCAGATTCCAGAATCTTCTAGAAGGGAAAAGTCGGCGCCTCCTTTCGCGATGGAGAATTTGGGGGAGGAGTTCTGAAACCCGCGGTGGAATCGATCGACTCGCTAGGTATGCGTTGCTGCGCGAGTGGATGGAGGTCGGCGGTGGGTGGACGGCGAGCTCGTCGTCACCCAGGCCGCACGGGGCTCGTTGCCGCCCTAGTTCCGTCGGTGTCGGCGGCGGCGGCGGCGGAGGGAGAAGGCGAGCGGAGGCTTGGGGGAATGGGGGATGGCTCGAGGGGAGTGGATCGGTGGAGGAGAGGGGAGGGGGAAGGTCGGCGGCTGGGCTCGGCTCGGTGAAGGGCGGCGGCGGCGGAGGAGGAGGCGGCGGCGGAGCGGGGCGAGAAATTTTTGGGGGAAAATTTTGAAACCCGCGGGCTGGATAACACCCCCGTAGGCCTGCCTGGACTGTGACAGTGTGGACGTGTCTAAACTGTCTATTCCAAGATTTTGGATCCCTGCAAAGCGCCGCCGCCGCCGCGCTAGGCCCTATCAGACTCCCAGTCCTCGCGCGCGCCGCTGCTCAGCCCCCGCCGCCGCCGCCGTGGGCTGCGCCGGTGTCCGGCGACACACTCCGGGCCGCCGCCGTCGCCGTGCCTCTGCCGTTAGCGAGAGACTGGAAAGCAGGAGGGGATTTGGGGATCTTTGGGTGAGACGACTGACTTGTGGGCCACACCAAGGAGATTAGATTATAGAGTAATTAATGTTAGGGTTAACTAAGTACTAGATTAATTGAGTCTATGGCAGTGGGCCTTGCCAGCTTAAATCTATTTATAGCTCCATTTAGTTCTTCAGTCACTTACATGTGGGCCACACTGATTAAAACTTGTAGAAACTACCAAAATACCCCCGGGAGCATGACATGGGGCCTCTGGTCAGCTTAATTGGTCAACCAGTTGACAGGGCCCAGTTGTCATTGACTCGAGAATTTTCCTAATTAAAATTGATGAGTCATGAGTAAGCGTACCTCAAAACCAACGGAGAAACTTGTTCATCCGGATTCAAATCGCATAGTTATCATAGATGGTCGCTTAAATTGCTAATATTTTTTGGCAACATACCCGTTAACAATGAGGCGTTCTTTACGATGTTTCGTAACAAAAGGTAAAATTAACAAATTATAAAAGAAAATCAGGGACTAGCTATAATTTCCTTAAGCATAATTCGGGATATTAGAGGAAATGGCTACACATAAAGATTTCACAATCAATCCGTACTGATTCAATTTTAAAACTTCGGACACTAATAACTAACTCACTTGAAATTCAGAGAAACTTTCGTCTAAATTCAAGTATTTTTGGCTATTTAATTTCACACATTCACCAGTGGGAGAACGGGAGAAATCACACCGGGCAAGACGAATAATCTTGTAGTTAGGCTTCCACGGTTTCATCAAGAGGTGATTCCAGTGAGGTGATCTTTCATGGAGCCACTAGACAAGATATCACACCGGGCAAGACGAATAAGCAGATTTTGATGTCAGATCATTTTAGGATCGTAACCTGGCTTTTCGGAGCTATTCGATCTCATAAAAGGAGAAGAATATTGTGCAGTAGCTCTAAATTACCTGAAAACTAATATAGGAATGGACGAATGGTGCTGGTAGGCAGAAATTTTCTTGCATTTATGCCCATGGAATTTCTGAACTGTACTTGAATTAGTAGCGATGCAATCAGGGATAAAGGCAGGAAAATAGGTGAGGTTGCAGCTAACATTTGAATCAGGGTAGAATACTATAGCCGAACACCGTAGAAAAAATACTTACGTGGTAATTTTTGGCCGAATATAAATGGCTAAGGTTGTCTGCAATTGCTAATGTAAAGTCAAAAACTCACAATAGCAAATGCGGCTGGTCTGAATCGAACACATTGAGGGATAATTGCTAAAACTTTTGTCCGCAATTACTACAAAATGAACCTTTTTTTTTTCATGGAACTATTAAATGAACTTTTGGCCGAAATCTAGTGTAGAATATACCCTCCACATGCTTGAGCAAGCTAGATTAGAAACTCCGATATATCTAAAATGATAAATTTGTTTCGAAGGACTATGGACCATCGTTGAGACGGAGTGAAAAAGACTTTACCCTCTCTCATACTACTAAACCTGTTTAACCTAGGCACGGCTTGGTCGGCCCGACCCAACCTGACCCAAAAAAAGCCTGAGTCTAGCCCGACCATGCACCCACCCGGGCTTGGACAGAGATATTGCAGCCCAAAAGTCTGGCTCTGCCTAGACTTGGGCAGTGTTGGGCGAGGGCGGGCTCATGCCTATGTTTTTTGGCCAGGCTTTTTTCATGTTTGGTCTGAAGCCGAGTCCAACCTCATGTTTGATAGGCTTATCTACTATTAGTATTCCTAGCCTCCTAGATGTTTCTCTTGAGTTGCTCACTGTGTTATGCAATCAATAAACGAATGAGTGAAAATTGTTACTGAGGACATTCTAGTCTTTTCACTTTAGTATTAAACTTGCCTCTGGAACCTATGAATTTATATTTTTGTGACAACAGAAGTAATTATTATACTATAGGGTGAGATATAAGACATCCGTAGGACTGTACGACTACTTATCTGATACTACGTAGCTATTAGCTTTCTCTTTAGACGAATACAGTAGAGTAGAGTTATAGTAGACAAATGGAGTATTTTTCTTGAAAATGATTTTAATCTGCTTTCTCTTTAGACGAATACAGTAGAGTTACAGTAGACAAATGAAGTATTTTTCTTGAAAATGATTTTAATCTTACACTCCACTCTTCTTCCAAAGGTAGGCAATTTTTGAGTGCATCCATACCCGCTAGGTAGGCAAAGCTCCATACGAACACGAGTCCACCTCGCCCAGATCGCACCAAACCGACCAGCCTCCACCCGTCCACCTTCCACTACTCACCGCTAGCGGAATCCGACCCAATCACTGAATCCGGGGCCCATCCTACCTGGCCCCACATGTCATCGTGCCAGACCGAGCCGTCTCTCTCCTCCCAACGACACTTCGCTTCTCCCGATTTATCCCCGACGGCCACGCCACCAGTGCGCCGCCGTCTCCAGATCCAAATCCGAACCCCGACTCGCACGCGCGCCGATGAATTTCTTCAGCTCCGTCTTCTCCGCCGTCGGCGGCGACGAGCGCGAGGAAGAGCGGGGAGAGGAGGTTGGGGAGGAGGGCGGCGGGAATGAAGCGGCGGCGGCCGAGGAGGAGGGGGAGAGGGCTGCGGCCGGCGGCGGGTGGAGCTTCGGTGGGCTGATCAAGACGTTGGCGGAGGAGATCGAGGAGCAGCGGAAGGTGAACAGCCAGCTGGAAGCCGAGGAGGCGGCGGCGAAAGCGGCGGCGCGAGAGGAGGGAGGTGAAGAAGGAGAAGGCGAGGGTTCCGGCGGCGGGGCGTGGAGCTTCGGGGGGCTGATCCAGACATTGGCGGAGGAGATTGAGGAGCAGAGGAAGGCGAATAGCCAGCTGGAAGCCGAGTCGTCGGCGGCGAAGGAGGCAGCGGCGGGTGAGGGCGAAGGGGATTCCGGCGGCGGCGGCGAGGAGTGGAGCTTCGGGGGGCTGATCCAGACGTTCGCGACGCGGTCTGAGTCGGTGCTGGAGGGCTACCGCCGCGACATCAAGGACCTCGGCTCGGGCCTCCGC
>CM002476.1:7740977-7761580 GCA_000325765.3 Leersia perrieri
CGCGTGCCGCCGCCGCGTTCCCCGGCGCGCTCGAGGCCGGCGCGTCCGCCGCCTCCAACAGGCTCGAGTCCGTCGGCCAGGCCGTCGACGACCTCGGCGCCGCCGCCGCCGTCCTCCTCACACACGCCAACGAGGCGCTCCGATCCGCCGACGCCGCTGATGGCGAGGATGCCGTCGGGGACGGCTCCTCCCATCACTCCGATTCCTCCGGCGCCTCCTGGAGGCGCTCGTCACTGCCGTCGAAGAAGTATACCCGTTTCGAGGCGCAGGTGCTTGCGTTGCGCGCTGACCCTGCAACCTTCACTGAGGAGCCAGAGGATGCCAATGGCTTTGCTAAGTGGCGGGATTCATTCAGAATTGATGAGAGAAAAGAGGAAATCGAGGGGGTGCTCAAGGAGAGCCCCGGGCTGGAGAGCTTCGTGGAGAGGCTTGTGCCGGTGGTGGTAGAGTATGATATGTTCTGGTGCCGGTATTTCTTTGCCGTCGATAAGCTCAGGCAAGCTGAGGATGTCCGCACCAAGCTCGTGAACAGGGCACTGTCAAAGGAGGATGAGGAAGAGCTCAGTTGGGAGGTGGATGATGATGACGACGACGAGGCAGACGGCAATGGTGATCGCAAAGAAGGTGCCAGCGACATGGTAAATAAGAATGAAGAGCAAACTGAGGAGCCTGTTAGCCACAAAACTCGAGGTGAGACACAAGAAGGAGCGGGTGCATTGAGTGTGTCAGAAGACAAGGAGACTACTACGGCATCTGGGAAGGATAATAATATTGAATCGAAAGACGAAGCAGTGACACCAAAGTCGAGCAATGATATGGGGCAAGAACAGAAAGTCGATGCGGGTGACTCGTCTAAGGAGAGTGATTTCTCAGTGGTGTCTCGTCCATCTGTGCAGGAGGAAGATCTTAGCTGGGAGGAGATTGAGGATGTTGGGGATGAAGACGAGAAGAAAAAATCAAGTCCATGGTCAAGCCCTCCTAGCAAAGTTGAGGATATCCGAAAGAGATTCAGTTCTGTTGAAGACGAGGAGGATCTGAGTTGGGATATTGATGAGTGAAAAAAATTGTGCATCACAATTTATTGGTCTGAAAGTTGTCAACTTGAAATATTGCCACAGTTTTTTCTGCTTTGGTCTCAATTGGGATGTCTATGTTGATAACAGTAGTATCATCGTTCAGAGTGGTTGACATATGATGTGAATATTGGATGGTCACTGGTATTTCAGATTCAATGGGGCTGTTTGTTTGATTACTGCCCCTGTAAGATCATTTAATAGAATGTAGTTTTCTTCTTTTATGCTTGGCAATTTGTTTTCACATAGTGCCTAAGTTTCTCTTGAGGGGCAACCTAGTGCCTCTTTGTTGCTAGCCAAATATGTATTAGTCATTTTGATTTATTTTGATACTCTTGAAAACACTTACAGTACTCATGAACCAGCTCATGCATTGCCATTATAGTTCATCAAGAACTTGATATTAGCTGCCTCAACCCATCAAATGCTTGAAAAGGCATTGGGCACTGAAATTAACGTGTACTGTCCTTTTTGGTCTTATTTTCTTCTCTTCAATTTGACTTTGTTATAGCTGTGAAATTTGCACCTGTTTGTTTATAGTTGTACCATTGTAGCTGCATTTTAGATCTTCTTTATAATTGCCCTGATACATCAGGCACCTCTGCTATACATCTACTCGCTGCTCCTATGGCTTCTCGGGCACAGCCATCACGCCACCCCCAAGAAGCCTCAAATGGTGAGCCATCTTTTTTATGCAACGATGATTTTGTTTGTGTTATGAATTGATTTCGTAGTGCAGGTAGATCAAACAGGGTTTGGTGGATCTGTGACTGTAACTTGCTTGAATGACTTTTTAGCGATATTTTAGGGTAGATCTGTGTTTTTGGTGAATGGAAGCATGCAGCCAGTGATGCTGTATAGCTTCACTGCTTTCTTCTTGTTAACTCACTGTACTATGCTGTTTATTCCTTTGTTTCCCTTCTATTAGCTTATTACGGCTTTTTTATGATTTTAGCCAAAACTCTAATATGCATATGCTTGTGGTTATGTAGCAAAAGGTGAGTGCCTGATTACATGCTTTTTTCTTTAGAAGAAAAACTGGTTCAAATTCTAGCAACCTGCAAATTTAGTTTTTTTTTTCTGTGGTAGTCCTAGGGAAATGCTACTAGTGAATCCCAACCTATTCTAAGGTTAACATCACATTTTTGTATCTGTGTTTCTCTGTCAGCCTCTGTGCTGCAGTTTTGTTATTTTATGTTGTCATCTGTTAATTTTTATCCTTTTGTCAGCAAATTTTCTAGAATAGTTATGTGCAACAACACTCTGCAGAGTTTGTCTGAAAATTTGTCTAAAATTTTGTTAGTATTTCACCTTGGGTTTGTAGAAATTAGCTGTTTGTTTTGTTAGAAATGTTTAGTTTTATCAGCTAGTAGTAGATATTAATTAATTTGATGCACAATAATATATCTTAACACCGGAACCTTTTTCGATTATATTACAAATTGAGTAACACCATTCCTGAAGTTTATATCACTATACTTGCTAGTTGCTGCCACTACAATACAGCGGTATTGTAGTATTGTCATGTTGCATTTCTGAAGTCTATCTAAGCTTTAATAGTTTCTTATGACCTATGATATATCCAAATCTAACGATAGAGAAAAAAACATGTATCTATCATGCGGTGCTTCCCTATAAGATTGTTGCCCTTGCATCTGTTTTGGAACTGAAGAACCACTTTCGTTATGATTTGTATTAGAATTGTATTATACTCGTAAATCCAGTGATATTAGAATTACTAACTGAGATAAATCTGCACACATGATTTTCCCTGTGTGTACAATCTAGATATTGAAAACTTGTCCTATCTCTTTCAAAATATGAACATTACATTGTCAATATAACGACCTTTTGTCTAAAAAAAATTAAAAACATTACTGCACGTTCTCTCAGACATAGTACTCCCTCCGACGTCAAGAGAGAGTATATAATGCTTATATATTTTTTAAACTAGAATGCTTTTATTTTAACATTGAGGTAATACATGTTTAGGCCTCCTTTGATTTAAAGAAAATTTGAAGGAAATATGGAGGATTCAAAATCTATAGAAGTTTTTTCTGTGTCCCTTTGAACAAGTGATTGTATGTATATTTTGGAGAAATTTTTCTAAGAACTCTAACCTCGAAAATTTCATATCTATCTTTTTCCTTCAAATCCTATATTGTTTTTTTGCGGTTGTGTCAAAAAACTATTCTTATATTTTTTCTGTGTTTCACAATCCTATTTTTCGTACTTACATTCATATTCATATGAAAGTTCCGTGGTTTCTCTATTCATTTGTTTTCGCAATCTATCAATTTTTGAAGATTACAATTGATTAATTGTTTGAGCAATTTCCGGTACTAATGGTAGCATGTTCTGTCCACCTCTAACCATCCCAGTGGCTGGGTGATCTGGGTCGGCATGATCCCTCCCTTTCCCATTATCTTTTTCTTCTCTATTTTTAAATACACTGACAGTGACGGGTAATGATACGAACAGACCGATTCAATCCATTTCTATTTCCTTTCCGTTTCCATTCTTCTTCAGTTCTTCTCTTCCTCGAAAAAGTTGTTGTTCTTCTTTTCCTTCTCTGTCTGTACATGGCCCCACCCGTCAGCCTCTCCTGACAACGAAACCCACGTCCCCCTCGCGCCGCTCGCCGCCGCCGCGGCCGCCTCCGCCGCCGTCAAGCCTCCTCCTCTTCCGTCCCGCCGCCGCCGGCGATGGATCCGGCCGGCGATCCCCTCTCCGCCTCCGCACCATTCCCCACCATCCCCGCCGCCGAGGAGAGCCCCAGGCACCCCCGCGTCGGCAAGTCACGGCGGCAGTTCCGGTCGTCGGACCACCCCATCAACGCCGCCGCGTCCTCCTCCTCTTCCTCGTCGACCCGGCGCCTCGGCGTTGACCTCCCGTTCGGCCACGGCGTGCGGCGGGGCGCGGGATCGCGCGCTCCCTCGGGCTTCGTCTTCGGCGGCGGCGGGGACACGGCGTCCGGCGTCGACGTGGAGGTGCCTTCGCCGTCGGCGAGCTCCTGGAGCTCGTCCGGTGAGTCCACCAGCTTCGTGTTTGGTGCGTCGGACATGGGGAGGAGCTTCTCGTTCGGATCCGGCAGCGCCTCACCGTCGCCGCCTTCGAGCTTCTCAGCTACAACAGTCGGAGAGCTCAACTTAGATGATCGTGATCCCAGCAGCAGCCAAGGCGATGCTGATGCTTCTGTAGGAAATGGTGAGATGAATGTGCATTCGGTTTTGAGTCCGAGTATTGTTAGTGAAGAGATTGAGCATCGTGATGAAGGACTTGGTGTTCCTTCTCAAACGACGGGATGCGAGAGTATAGAGAGTGATTGTTCAGTAATTCATCAAGTGGTTAAGCCATCTCTATATACCGGAGAAAATAAAACTATGGAATTCGCAAAGGCTGAAGTTTCTGCAGAGGGTGGTGTTGATAGTAAGGAGAGTAAATTTGTCTTTGTATTTGGTGAGAATTCTGAGGAAAGGGGCTTCACTACAGATATAGCAGAAAGTGAAATTAAGAAGGGAGGTTTAGTAGAGAAAAAGAAAGTAGCATTTGATTCTGATCAGCTTGATGCCTTAGTTGCCGAAGCTGATGTGTGCGCTGAGTCCAATTTGCAGGGTGCAAGGCATGCATGTAAGGATCCTCGTGGAGTTTCCACTACAGCGAAAGCCTCAAATACTTCATCTTCTGGCTTTGTAGTTCAATATAGTAGTGCAAATGTTTCTTCCACAAAGTTGTCTGATGAAGGACAAAGCCCTGGAGTACAGGCATCAGAGCTTGGAGACTTGGGGTTGCCTGATGAGCAATCCTTTACTGTACGTGACCACAATGAAACATCTAGAGGATATGGAGGGGTTAAGGGTGTGAACATGAATAAAGGAACAGTTCAGCAAGAGACAGCCCACCAGGTACTGCAACCGCTCTTTACAAGTGATTGCAAAGCAGCTTCAGAAGTAAATTTACATTTGAAGGAAGTTACTAACTTCAGGCTAGAGGGCTCTGATTCCAGTAAAGGAAACTCTGGCACAAAGGAAGAAGATGTTAACTGCTTTAGTCTGCAACCAGCAAAGAGTAACCATGATAGAACAGTGGTTACTTCTCTGACAAACCAGGAAACTTCTTCTCAATCTGATTTCATATTTGTGGCATCAACTTTTGATCAGAGTACCTTGCACTCACAAAGACGACATAATAAGAAAAAAATTGGAGGAATGAATAATAATGCTAATTCTATCCAAAGCCACCAGACATCTGCCATTGGTCTGGCACGCTCGGAAATCTCAAGGCAGCAATACACAGGTTCACCTGCTCAATGGACCAAATACAACAAAGCAGATCCTAAAACAGTTACAATGAATATAGGACCAACATCTAAGGAAAACCTTGGACATCAAGAAGACTGTGAAACATGGCGTATAAGGTTCTCAAATCAGCTTTTGTATTTAGTCACAGGCTTTTTAGTCATGCAAGTTTTTGACCTGTATACTAATTCATTTATTTTAACAACTTACCTCAGCATATGGTGGCTCTTTACATGTCCTGACGCGTAGTATCCCTTCAATGCTTTGTTATTGATAAATTTTGCAAATAAATTTTTTTACTGGTGTTTGTTTAGTTATTTTTGGCTTAGTTGTAGTGATACATTCATTTGGATTTTGGAAAAGTATAACCCTTTAAGCAGTAATATAGGAGTACCTGCAGGCCTTCCATAACTAAACAAATGATATACACAACTGTTTAAATTCACAAATAAGTATTTACAATTCAAAATGTGATACAAACAACTGCACAATGTTTTCAATATTTTGTGATATTTGGGTTTTGTGCTTTTTAAGCTCAAGCTGAATTGTTTGATGTGCAACAGGGGAAACAAAGCACATGCTGAAGGACAGTTAGCTAGGGCTGAGGAATACTATACCCATGGAATTAATTCTGTTTCTTTGAATGAAGCTTCTTGGAAATCATTGATGCTGTGCTACAGCAATCGTGCAGCTACTCGGATGTCTCTTGGTAGGATGAGGGGGGCCCTTTCTGATTGTCAAAAAGCCACTTATATTGATTCCAGCTTTCTGAAGGCTCAAGTCAGAGCTGCCAAGTAAGATCAATGGCTAGTGATGTGCTTCCAATGAAGTGGCCATTATACTAGCTTTCACAACCATATTATCTTTCTAGCAAAATATTGAATACATTCATAAAAGTATTTATTTAGCATCAACATATATAGATATTTTATCATACAAAAAAGATCAAGAAAACATAACTAATTAAATTGATTATCTTAGAATCAATTATTTTTAATTCGTCCTAACTGATTGCTGTATTTTTTGGCATTCAATTGACCAGTCTGAAATAAAGAATATTTCCTTGATTTAAAGTTTAAGGTCAACACTGTAACATGCTGTACTATTGTATTGTGATTGATTGCAACTTGTAAGGTGATACTTTGTTGTTAACTTGTTAACTTTACTGATTCTAGCACCATAACTGAGTGTTATGTTTGTGTCTTTTATTCAAGGAGCTGTGCACTCGCGAATTAGCTAAGTACCATTATGGAATAACGATCATTTGCCGAAACACACTACTTCTATTAGTGTATCATCTTTTGAGTTTTGGAGAGCAGGCAATAAAGATATTGCCAAAATGTCCCTAAAAGGTGGCAATGTATTGTGTCTAAGCTTGAGTTGAGCAACAAATGTTATCTGTTGCAGCTCTGACTGTCAACACTGAATTGGATGGAACCTCAGGTTTGGTATTCCCAAACACAATACCCTCAACCATTGCCATCGCCAAGGATATTTGCTAAAAAGTCCAGCTATGACCTGCCATTTGTGATACAACAACATTGTGAGCAGCTATCGCCTCCACTAGATTGTGGCCACTGCGGCCAGTTTATGTCTGGGTTTAAATGGTTTATGTGAATTTATTAGGTAGGCAGGGGAAGATTTTCTTGGACTAGTTTCTAATTCAAGTCACTTCTCTAATCTATTTTTTTTAAGAACGTTTTTATTGGGTCCATCATGTTTCGGCAAATGACCGTGATTTTACAGTGATACTTAATAAATTAATGACTTAAGGTTTTATGTAGCCAGTTTCGCATGATTTAGTCTAGAGAATAATTACTGGATAAGTATTGATGGAGGTAAAAAATGATTCCTCCATCCCAACTTATGTCCCGTTAGTGGAGCAGAGGGACAATGCTGAAATAAAATTGTGCATTACAGGTTCAACAAGCATAACTAGATAATGCATTTAATTACTCATATTTGACCCTTAGTATACATCATAATATCATATTCAACATTGTGATCATATGAACTAATCATTGTGCTTGCATAAATGGGTGTAGCTGCCTACTTGCTCTGGGGGATGTTGAAGAAGCACAGAAAGGTTTTGAAATGTGTTTGAAGTCTAGTCAGGCAGCAAGCTTGGATAGTAAAATCGTGGAAGAGGCTTCTGATGGTATTAAAAAAGCTCAGGTAGTCAGGTAGCACAGAAAGTAATTATCTGATTTTGTGCTGTCATTTTCTTAATAGTAGCATATCTCAAGGAATTCTGGAATCTAAAAAATGTTTCTTTTTAACATTTGTACATTTAGTGGTACTACATGCTGACACAAAGTAAACAAGTTTGTAATTTTCTTAAAAATTTGATGATAACACACATATGTTGTTGTTTTACTTATGAATAGATAATTGAATAACTAGAAGCAAGCTTTTGAGAAACTCTTGCAGAATAGCTATCTTGTCCGTGCTTATTTCACTTCCTATAAAATGTCATGCTTATTTTACATGAAATTATTTTTTATCTAAATTTGGTGGATTAGAGGTCAGGAAAAGTTCTAAACTAGATGTTATACACTATATAGGAAACCCTACAAGCTAACAGCTGTTAAGACATCTTCAGCAGAGTCAGTGTTACATATACTGTATCTTGCATTGCAACATTAGTGATGGATTGTTTCTTGAGAGCAAGTTGCAGCAGTGATTAAATTAAAGTTAGGATTGTCATCTTTTATGCATGTGGGGGAGATGGGCTTTAAGATTTCATGTTCAAATTGGTTGCTATGAGGAGCTGTTAACTTTGGAGATACCCTGCTGGGAAAAATACCAATATCTTCTTTGTTTATGCTATTTAAGTTTCTTGTTCTATTTCATTAACCAATCACCAGATCCATTTTCAATCCAAATGCTGTTAATATATTAAATATCCTTAAGAATCATAATATTGTTTATCTCTTGCTCCAGCACTATATACACCTAATAAAATCACAACTTGCTGCCAGATATACCATTGAATGCCAGACAAACTGAGTATAACTTAATTACGTATATTATAAATATGCACAGACATCAGGTGGTTTCTGTACCTTCCTTCAATCCATGCTGTGCAATGATATTCGCAATATTATTTTTAAATACCACCCTTTTATTGTTACTTACTGTTTGTAATTTTGTCTTCCCCCTATTTGCTTTCTAAATCAGTCTTCTGTTCATTGTTTTTTCTGTGACAGACTGATAGCTGACTATTTATTTCTTTATTCATTTACTGAGAATTATCTTATTTAATGCAAAGTAAAAAACTTTTCTTATTTTTACACCCTTTAATGACTTTTCCAGTAATCATCTGTTCAAAAGCTTTGTAACTTTGTTACATGACAATTGACAATCTAATCAGTATGTTTTTGTCTTTTTTTGTGGACAGAAAATATCTAATTTTATGCTCCTATCGAAGGAATATCTTGTAAAGAAGGAATTTGATAAGATACCCAGCGCCTTAAAAATGATCTCCGATGCTTTGTCCATAAGCACTTATTCAGATAATTTGATGATGATGAAGGCAGAAGCTTTGTTACTGGTCTGTATTTACGGTAAACTTATTTTGCCTTAAACAGGCTGTACTGCTAAGTGTTCATTTCTATCATCAATATATTTATATTGGTTAACCATTGGTTTTATGGGACTCAACAGTTACAGAGATATGAAGAAGTAATTCAGTTTTGTGAAGAAACTCTACATCTGGCAGAAGAAAATAGTTCTCTTTGTCAGCATTCGGAAATCAATGACTTGGAAAATTGCAGTAGCTCTGTGAAATTGTGGCGTTATTATATTATAGCGAAGTCCTTTTTCTTTATAGGAAAGTTTGAAGAGGCTCATCAGTTTTTAAAGAAGCACGGACAGGAAGCACTTGGGGAATGCAGGCACTATTTTTGAACCAGTCTTTGTTAATTTAATTTGTTTGTTATACTCCATGTATTTTGGCTTATACGGTTTGCTAAGTTTGTGGAAAAATATTGAATAGGTATGCGAAACAATCTCAGCAATCAGTTTCATCATTGTCCACGACGATCAGTGAACTACTCCACCTCAAAGTATGACATATGCTTTGCCTTGTTGAGATGTGTCAATTTAAGAGTTTTAGCTGATCGTATGAGAGAGGCATCAAATATGTGTTTTTCTCAGTCCACAAGTTTTAACATAGATTGTCCCCTTTATGCCCAGCATTTTTCCTATGCCTTATCATATTAATCATGTGCAAATATGATAGTGATGCTCGATGTATTGAATTATCAAGGATTTCACACTGATGGCTCGAACTTGTTGTCTGGTTCATTTCAGGCTGCTGGGAACGGAGCGTTTCAAGCTGGTAAATATTCAGAGGCTGTGGAGCATTACACCTCTGCTTTGTTAAGCAATTCAGAGTCCCTGCGCTTTTCAGCAATCTGCTTTGCTAACCGTGCAGCTGCTTACCAAGCAATGGGCCAAATTTTAGATGCAATAGCAGATTGCTCACTAGCTATAGCCCTTGACTCCAATTATTGTAAGGTTGGTTCAATATCTTTCTCTTGTATGAAAATGGTAACTGTAATCATGTCCTTTCCTTCCTGTCTTTTGAAGATTCTTGTAAAAACTGTGTATAATATTGTGCCATGCTGTCCTTGTTCCTTTTACAATGTACTTTGGCACCATAAGTTCCTTCTTGTTAGTTCATTACAGATCATCTATCTTAGGATTATTAATTGCTTCGTTTAACTGGAGCTACAGCATTGTGATTTATATCTTCTACCTAACATGGTCATTGTTTTTTATTGACGACAAGTTACTTCATAAGGCTTGAGTACAGCTGCTTGTTTCTTTGGTCAATTTGAGCTAAGTCTTTTAAATGGATGGAGTTTTTCCCAGAAAACATTACCAACATGTTGTGCTTCCTATTTCTGTAGGCTATTTCTAGAAGAGCTGGTTTGTATGAACTTATAGGGGACTATGATCAGGCAGGGAATGATCTTCGTAGGTTAATATCTCTTCTTGCAAGACAGCTTCAAGAAAATAGGCCCATGTATTCAGAAAAATCAGATGGTATTCGTAGCAATCTGAACCGAGCCAATCTTAGGCTTTCTGCTTTGGAGAGGGATGCCAAGAAGGGGATGTCATTAAATATTTATTTGATACTGTAAGTGCCTTCCTTTTCATATTTTACTTTTTAATCCTTGTAGCACATACATAACCACTTTCTGTGTAGAACCACCTGTAATTCTTTGATGCATATTGATGTTTACCTGTAATTTGTTCAGCTGTTGAATCTGTTTTAAGTTATCATCAGCCGAACCTGTTTTAAGTTATCATTCATGATATCATCTTGTACATTGAATGGGGTCTATGTGACTATATTTTCTTAGGATGCACAATTTATGCAAATCATGTTGTTAAAAGTTCCCTCACCAGCATCTGAGTTCCTATTTGGTAGCCCAAACATGTGCACACATGCACACACAGAGGTGGATAGCTAATGTACCAAATTGCGTTCAGTTAAAAATGTGTACTAAATTTATGATCATCAGCACCCAAGTGGAAAATAGTTTTTGTTAAACCTTACATTAGGAAGAAAGGAGAACATTTTAAGCCATGTTTTAAAGAAATTAATTTTATGAGTTTGCTCTGAAGAAACCTTCTCCTTTACTGAAAGTTTCCCTGCAATTCATAATCCTATTTGTTGGAAGTAAATTGCACCTTTTTTGCATGCAGAGGAATCGAACCATCTTGCACTTACTTGGATATTAAGAAGGCATACCGCAAAGCAGCACTAAGGCATCATCCAGATAAAGTAATACTGCATTCCATTTTCATCTGGTATGACTTTCTGTACTTCTGCTCTTCCCTAACGCCAATATGGTACAGGCTGGTAATTTTCTTGTGAGAAGCGAAAATATCAACCATGCAGTATGGAGAAAAATTGCTAGCGAGATCCGCAAAGATGCTGACTATCTATTCAAATTAATTGGGAAAGCATATACCATTCTTTCGGAGACTACAATGGTATGTGTTATTAGCTGCTAGTTCATTTGATAATTTTACTGTTGCTACCATGCTTTAGTTTGGAGTGTTAGCTTGTCTCAGTAATCTGGACATTTTGTGCTACAAATTAGTTTATGCTTATTATTGTCTTCTGTTTTCTATTAATGTAACTACAATATGCAATGGATACCCCTTAAAAATGCAATGATGTTGCACGAAAACTGAAATATAAAAAAATCTCCTGTGTACTCTAAAAACACAAGCTATCAAAAGTACTTAACGGGAAAATATATCTAGAGTTCTCCTTGTGTTCTGTAGCAGAAAATTATGCTGAACTTAGCTTTGCTTGTTTGAGAACAATTTTGTTGATTATTATTGTGACTGCATCATGGCTTGCGAACTGCACTTCTTCCCCTTGATTTTCGAATCTAAGTTTATTTTTATGAACCCTTACTTTGCTGGACTAAAGATGTTTTGCCTGGCTGGGAAGCTGAACCAAAAAAGCTTAAATATTGTCCAATGTGGCGTGGACGTAAGGAAATGCCTATATTTGGTTGAGAAGATGAAAAGTACTTCCACCGTTTCATACTATAAGTCGTTTTGATCAAAGTCAAACTGCTTCAAGTTTACC
This sequence comes from Leersia perrieri, assembly GCA_000325765.3. Classification (NCBI taxonomy): domain Eukaryota; kingdom Viridiplantae; phylum Streptophyta; class Magnoliopsida; order Poales; family Poaceae; genus Leersia; species Leersia perrieri. Next base: position 7,752,968 of record CM002476.1, read on the forward strand.
AAGTTTATAGAGAAAAGTAGTAACATTTTTTAACACAAGATAAATATAATATAAAAATATATTCAATAAAACTAATTTGGTGTTGTAGATACTGAAAATGTTTTCGACAAATTTAGTTAAAGTTGTAAATTTGACTTTGACCAAAGTCAAAATGACTATGGGAGCTACCCAGAGCTTAGAACTATTCTGTGACTACATTTCACAAGTAATTTGCACCGATGTTGCTAGATTATCTGTTTGTTTTATTTTCAGTGTAATTTACATAAACAAATTCCAGCTTTTTTATGGTTCCTCTTTGAATTTGTGAATACATGCCTTATTGATCCTTCAATCAATGGCAGCTGTTTCTAAGTGTTTACTGTTTTTGTGATAGCAATTGGTTTGTCAGATACATAATATACCTGTGGATACTTTTTTTAGTTTCTCTTGGTTTCTGAACCACAATATCATCAGCTGTTTGCTAATTTTGGTATTTACAATGTTATACAGAAGAGCAGATGATAGATGCAGAATCATTACTTTTTGTGGGGATGTACAGCAGTGGTCAGAGAAATTAAAACAATGACAGGAGCTTACAAACTTTTGGAGAAATCATAATGGTGTTATACTGTAGAAAGGCAAATGCGTAATGGATCAGTCCTATGTTTTTCCCCCTTTGAAGACTACTAGGTCCGAAGTGAAAAGTAGGCTTAGTTAACGCAGGATACAGGATGCTTGTGAGTTTTACCCGCAACCTAATCGACTGATGTCAGAGTGCTGTTTGCTCTCTGCGTGAATACCTTTACCCTGGGAATGTCTATCCTCTGGTGTTCTATGCCTATAGTCAAATACTGTCTGTTTTCAGAAGCACTGATGTCAGAGTTTGCCGAATTCCAGGTTTGCAACTCGGTGTGCAGAGTTTTTTGTTGTACGCCAGTTTGACCTCTCTCACAGGCTCACAGCCAAAAAGAGATGTGCATAGATCCAATGGAATGTATAGTTCTTGAAGCAGTTGTAAATGGATTCAGGAACACTGTAAATACGGGTATACCCCCGTTTACACGAGCGTGTTAGGTATATGATTTGTTTGATATGTTGATTGTAATATGGAGAGGGCAAGTTGTTTTTTCCCCTTTAAAGTTGCCCTCAACACAGTTTTGTGTATAACTGAACCAGTGAGTGATTCTTTTGTTGTAACAAACGATCACATCGGCATGAATGAATTGTTTGTAATTCTTGTTGCTAAGATGCACTTCGATATTTTTGCGTAAAGAATGGGCCGTCTTCTGGACAGAAAATTCTACACAAGGTCAGTTCGGGTTCAATACGAAACTGAGCTGAAACTATCTGTCTCCTGCCCGTGAACTTGCTTTCTTGTCAGCATTATTGTCCTAAATTTTTGTATTATCACGTAACTTTTTCTCCTAATCTGTCTGACATGGAATACAGTGGCATAACTGCTTAACTTTGCATTCGTGATACCTTAATCATTAGTGATAAAGGCTTTTAACCCTGCAATGGCTTCAACAGGCTAGTTGTTCAAGTGATGACTTTTTTATTCAAATCTAGAGCCAATCATGTATTGTCGGAGGAAACATGGCGATAAGTTGGCATTGGCCCATTCTACTCTTCTACAGTATCATTACAAAAGTCCCAATGTGAGATGTGAGTATGTGACTTAACAATCCGTTCTAAAGTGCTCACCATGGATGATGGCTGAAACCGAGTATACGACAATTATTTAAGGGCATAAATGGATTAAAAAATCAGCAAGTTGAAAAGTTGGTTTGAAAAGGTTTTCAAAGAAGTGCTTATAAAGAAAGTTTTAGAAAATCGCACTGTTGCTTAGGAAGCCTGCCTGCGATAATCCATAAATCCACAAGTAGAATGGGACCCGTTCTCGCAGATTTTGCACCAAGGAAACGTAACATGTCCGCCATGCCAGTTCAGTTCTGCCCAACATTCAGCATCATTTGAGTACACCGCTGGCCAAACATCATCATCAATACCTGCTGTCCATCCATCCATGAAAGTTATTTTATATATGAATGATCTGCACCTGTTGATAATTATTTCGTTATGATATATTCCTTTGTTCTGGGAGGTTATTGAGCTTGACCAAAATAGAGATACGGATCAGTGCTAAAGATTTCACTGCAGGTCTACTGCATCTGACGAGATTAACAATACAGAGAAGTAGCTAGCGTGATTTCTGTTTGCTTAAAACCTGACATATAATGGCAACAGCTGCATGTGCACAAGATTACATTATTATCAAAAGAGTGGCATGCATATTAGTATATATAATTAAATTGCAGGAGATATGAATATATAAGAAATTAAACACAAATATCATACTCGTACTTTAAAGTTAAGTCGATCTGCAAAAGTGGACTCAAGACAATTAATTAAGCATGTATGCAGGAGCAAATTAAATTCCAATGTAACTCAACTTTCCTTTTTCTTCCTTTGCAAACTCTATATGTGATAGAAGGATTGGGGGACCGATATGAGGTAAAATGCGTGCTTCCTTTGTTTTGTGATTTTTTTCTTTGATGGAAAATTTGTATCAGCCGCGAGTGCTAACTTAACGTACGTAACAAGCCAAAAGAAAGAAAGAAAGTTGCCGTTGCGTTTATTGTCATTTTGGTCGTGTCCATTGTTTCTTCCGCTATACATTCTTTTGCGTGAAGGTTAAATGTACTTTGCAAGATTGAAATATCCACCTTAAGAGATGGGCGATAATTATTGTACCCTAGAATTCATGTCTCAAGTAGATCGACCAACAGTTGATTTTTTTCCTCCGCGATTACATGAAAAACACACATGCGCACACATCGCTACACATGAACACACATCAGCGAGTGCCTCTAACCCATTCTTAAAGAGACGGTACAAAATCCCTTGCCCAACTGAATTTCTATTAAAAATCTCATTCACGTATACGTAATATTATATGGACACCAACATTTTAAATTTAGATGCATGGGTGTGGCCATCACACCTTTTATTGCATTTTAGTTCTTTTAGAAAACTTATTTCACAAAATTACACCCCTCAAAAAACTAATTCTGGATATGGACCTTTCCACGACGTTGGCGCCGTGGTCCTACAGCACGACGCCAATAAAGTTGGCGTCGTACCTGTGACACCGTGGTCGCGAAAATTGAAAACGTTAAGTGCCACGGCGCCAATGACGTTGGCGCCGAGAACCTATTCGTAAAAAAATATTTATGAACAGCTCCTTTAAGAACCTATTTGTAAAAAAGTATTTTTACAAATAGGTTCTCGGCGCCAATGACATTGGCGTCGTGGTACTTAACGTTTTTTATTTTCGTGACCACGGTGTCGTATGTACGACGTCAACTTTATTGGCGCCGTGCCGTATGACCGAGGCGCCAACGTCGTTGGCGTCATAAAAAGGTCTATATTCGGAATTAGTTTTTTGAGGGGTCTAATTGTGAAATAAGTTTTCGGCTAAAAAGTAATAAAAGCTGGTGGCCATCATTCCACCACACACCACCGGTGGTTTCTGATGTTGATGATTGGACACGCAAACTGATAGATGTAGATGCTCACAAGTGGAACCAAAATGAAGATTTGGTATCCTCCTAGTCGCTTTGCTCTATATCCTCCTAGTCAATCTCCCCTAACTCTCAGTGTATGCCTGTGACTGTACAAGCCACTGGTTGGGACAATCTGTTGTCATTATGAGTTCTAATCGAAAATTTAACTTCGTCTCTTTCTGGGACTTGGAAACCCTGAGAAATGAAATGATGTACTTAATGTTCTTCGCCAAGTCTCCCTAGATATTATTTGCTTGCAGCAAACTAAACTAACCGACGTTGACGCTGCCAAAGGCGCGCTCGTTCCTTTCATACAACTTCTCCTCCTTTGTTTTCCAGCCTTCTATAGGTGTGTCCGGAGGATTAATCATAGCCTAGAATGATAACATTTTCGACGTAACGATGCTTAGCCGAACCGAGAGAATTCTCCACATCTTACTGTCAGCTTAGAGCAATGACTGTTATTTCCAGTTGGCCAATGTTTATGGACCTTGCAACCCAGGCTTGAAACAATCGTCTATAGGACCTGGGTCGGATCGCTCCCTCTATGGAGGTGGCTTGGATGGTTTGTGGCGATTTTAACCTCGTCCGAGGTTTGGCGAACAGGTCGAATGCGAACTTCGACCACCACGAAGCATCCTTGTTAAACGAATTCATTAACGAGTTACAACTGCAAGAGATCCTTGCTACTCAATAGGCTATTCACATGGACGAATGGCCACTTGCTCTCACTCCTCGATCGTGTCTTCATCAACACTACTTGGAGCCAAAAATTTCCCGACTCCACCCTCACCTCCCTTACTCGCATGACATCAGACCATGCCCCCTTAATTGCTGTTCTCGGCCGCAACATCGATACCTCCCTCCTCCATTTTTCGCATCAATAATAATTGGCTTACCAACTAAAACTTCATCCTCCTTGTGACACAAAATTGGAATAGTGTACCCCCTCCCAGCGTTGTGCCTCAAACACATGACGCATTTGCCTAAAGCTCAAACGAATCAGTTATGCAACTAAGGCCTAGCTAAGGTCGCAACGAAAACCATGTATTGTCATAGCAAACTGCCAGCTTGTCATCACGGTACTAGACAAACTCGAGGAGCAATGGATTCTATCTCCGCTAGAAGCTAAGCTGCGATTCTTGGTTAAGAAATTGCTCTCCTCCATGCTTGCCGAGAGGGTTGTTTTCTTGGTAAAACAATGCATTCTAGATGACGAGAACACTACCTACCACTACATGTGGTCTTCCACTCGCCTTCGCAAGAACCAAATCAGAACTCTTGAAGAGAATGACCGTCAAGTCTCCTCGCATACTGGAAAATAAATCATTCTTTTTAATTTCTATAAAGAGCTACTTGGCACAGCCCAGCCAATAAGTATTGACACTTATCTCTCCTAATTGTTGATGTTTAATTCTCTCAATTCGGGGCAGAGGGCAAGTCTCGTGGCCCCGTTTACCATGGTGGAAGTGAGATCAACGCTTTTTTCCATGAATGACAATGCAAGCCTCGACCAGGATGGTTTTGGCCCCTCTTTCTTCAAAGCCAATTAGACACTGGTACGTGATGACTTAACTCCACTTCATGCATGACTTTTATTCCTCCTTAGCTAACCTACGTTGTATCAACAAATCTCAATTGTGTTACTACCTAAAAAAGAAGGAACCAGTGGCCCTGGAGATTTCAGGTCTATCTCACTACAAAATTGCACAATGAAACTAGCCACTAAGTGCTTAATGACCAGATTGTAAGCAATGATCCAGGAAATAGTTCATCAGGATCAGATGGTGTTCTTGCGTGGCAGATCCATAACCGAAAACTTTGTCTATGCCACGGAGTTGGTACATACCTGCTACAAAAGGAAAGCGTCGACACTGATGCTCAAGTCGGACTTTAAAAAGGCTTTTGACTTGGTCACAACTAATATACCTTCAACAAATTCTTCAATCTTTTTCGAATGCCACCGGCTCCAAATTAGTTTTCACAAGAGCATGCTATGCACATACCGGACACTCAAGTAGAGGAACTAGCAGCCATCCTCGGGTACCCCTGGCCTCCTTCCCACAACCATACCTCGACTTTCCTCTTTCACCAAAAAAAAACTCGGTATCGCAGATTTCTACCACATCATTGCAGGGATAAACAAGAGGTTGCCAGGTTGGAGGGGATGTCTACTTACCAAGGGAGGCCGCTTATTCCTGATAAATTCGGTACTCTCTGCACTCCCAGCCTATACAACGAGGGCTTTAAAACTCCCCATGGGTGTTATTGATGCAATTGACAAGTGACGCAGAGCATTTGTAGCATTTGTATGGAATGGAGATGACAAATGCCATGGGAGGCAGTGTAAAGTAGCTTGGGACATCGTCTGCACACCAAAAGAGAAAGGAGTCATTGGTATCAGGAACCTTCGGACTCAAAATGATGCCCTTCTCCTCAAATTTTTAACCAAGCTCCATAGCCCATACGATGCACCTTGGCTAGAATTGATGCATCCGGCTCAGGTGGGGTTGGCCAAGGCCCAACAAATTAAGGTTGTCCGGACCCCAACAGTTTTCTTAGGCACCCATTCGGGGAAAGGCCCAATCTCCCTTAAAGACTAGTCCGATAGGGAAAGATGGCTCTTTCTTTTAAGGTGCCTTTCTCCTCTCAAGCTAAGCAAGGTGGGATTATCCAGATGCTCACACGGTCGCCGTCTGACTACAACCGTATTAGATGTTTGTTGTGTTGCGTCTTTGTCCTCATCAAGAATGGTTCGGACATCAATACGGTTGGACGGTTGACTATGAACTAGGCGATAGCATCCTTGCCTTTATCAACATATGGAGAATTATCATAGCAGGCTTAGACACCTGCAGAAAGAGCACCGTTGTGCTAGTTGGGGATGAGGCATCAATGACCTTTTAGAAGGATCAATGGATCGGGAATATGCCACTCAGAGTTACCTATCCAGCTCTCTTCTCCCACATCACTAGACCAAACGCTTCAATCATGCTTGTTATGTTGGAACACCAACTGTAGCTCCATCTTCAACCTCAGCTCCCGGCAACGGCGCAACATGATCTTCTCCTACAGGCAGACTTGCTTGGGGTCTCTGCCCAACATGGGGTTCTGGACCAGCGGCGACTAACGGAAACACAAACGCCCACCACTCAAAAGTTTTTACTCACTGTCTTTTGATAGTCTACAAACATTTAACTTCTATGCAGATGTCTGGGCCAACTTTGCTCCTAACAAGTGTTGCGTTTTTCTGTGGCTGATTTTTAAACGATGGATTTCCACAAATGAGTGAAAACACAAACACGGCATCACAGCCTCACCAACCTACCCTACTGCCCACATCCAGAAAGCTTGGAGCACCTGTCTCCTCTGCCATAGAAAAGAGGAATCTATATGGCGGCAGCTTGGTTTTGACGATGTAATTGGTTCCCTCCCTACCTTTGAACACATGTGGACCAACAACCATACTGCCCTCACGCGGTGTTGCACCCGCTGTTCACCGCACGATCTGTCTGTGAATTCTCTAGAGCATCTAGAAGTGAAGAAACAAAACCATTTTGGAGGACGTGGACGAATACCCAAGACTCACCGCCCGCCAATGCTCTAAAGGCATATTGCTATGGGCCAATAGGGCTTCAAAAGCATCAACCAAGGAAACTCTAACAATTTGGGGTCAGGAGTTCTTAAACTTGAGTACACTAGGCCAAAAAATAAAATTTGCGGGCGCCGACTCATTTTTTTAGACGGTTGTTACTAGAGCCGCATGCAAAAATTACTAGAGCCGCATGCAAAAATTGTTACTAGAGCCGCATGCAAAAATTGGTCCAGCGCCACTTAGAGCTGTCTAGAAAAAATCTATTTTTACAGACGGCTCACCTAGTTAGCTGCATGCAAAGATCGCCCTATGCAGGTGACACACCAGGTGAGATGCCTGCAAAAAATCAAATTTTTATAGGTGTGCCCATAAAAGATAAAAAAAGATAAGGTCTTACCGGACACTAGATTTCATCCTTATCAACTGCTCTCCACCTCCTCCTGGTGTCTCAGATCCTCTCTCTCACACACACATCGATGATGAAGAGGTCGAGACGGGATGGCGAGCGGTAACCCCGAGCAGGAGTGGCGCACGCCGGTGGTGAGCCCCGGGGTCACTAGATGATCTGGAGGCGGCGACCCCGGATCCGGCTCTGGTAACGGCGAGGATGGTGGTGGTGGCCGGATCCGGCGGGCGCCGGTGGATTTTATTGATTTTTAAAATAGTTTTGCCACCTAAAATTCTTTTTGCAGGTGGGTGAATTGTCCACTGCCTTTAAAAATCTAATTTTTATGGGCTGATGGGGACCCGCCTTCCAGGTGATTTATAGCAGGCGCCTCGCGCTTCCGTCCGCAAAAACGGTTTTCTCCCGCACGGAAAAAATATTTTTGGTGTAGTGGTAGTGTATAGTCAATAGGATTACTTTGTCTTTTCTCCTTTAATAATTCCTCTACACTAATCCTGTAATATTTCTTAACAAATTTAATTAAGTTCAGACTGTCCACCGCCGGTCGTAGTTCACTTAAAAAAGAAGATTTTAGTTCTGGTCACAGTCATGCTTTCAAGTTTCACGGTCGAATCAGCTCAAGTTTTTTTTTTTCATTATTATTATCATGGGGTTGCTGTCATGCATGGAAAATGTATGGATATTTAGACTCTGGGGAGAGTACAAGAAAGCTATCCTACTAGAGACGGCAGTGTGATATGATGTGTTAAAATAGGAAGAAAATAAATAAACAAATAATGATAACAAAGATTTTATTTCGGGAAGATAAACTGTTAGCTAGAAAGGCAGTCTGCAATGTTGTATCAAGATGATATAGGATCACAATTAAAGTTAGAGAAAGGATACGGTACGTGGTCCATTCCAAACGGACGAAGGAACCCCGACCGAGTCGCGCGTACGTTCCCGACCGAGCGGCGTCGCGCATCTCCTTCCGCCGCCACCAGAGAGGGCCGCGAACCGCCGCTGCTCCACGCTCCTTCCGCCGTCGCCGTCACTGCTCCGCCTCCTTCCATCATCGCTGTCGCCAC
>CM002476.1:7764142-7811837 GCA_000325765.3 Leersia perrieri
CTTGGAAGTTTCCTAAAATTAACTACCGCCTGCACGATTATTAGGTGTAGTATTTACTTTCTCATACCAACTACGTGAAATAAGAGAATTAATTGTAAAAATTGCAACCAAAGTTTTCCTCACTACATAGTGGGAATTGTGAAGCTGCAATCGTAATAGCCTTGCAATTTTACTTTTATTAAAGTAATTTTTAAGTTTTCATTAGCGTTTTACAACGGCCGTTAAGAAGGTTTGTTTGCAAATCTGCGATCTCATTGGGTATTTACGACAACATTGCAAAAATTATTTCTTAATTTGTAATTATTATATTATTGCAATTGTATTTTAATAATAACATTGTAAAAATACTGTTTCTTACAACAAATGTATATTGTAGGAAGGAATTAAATTTACAATCACGATTGAGTGATTTCTGCATTTGTATAGTTATAATAGCCTTGTAGAGGTACTCTGTAATATTTTTCAATACTATTTGAGTTATAATCTGTTTATTACAACAAATGTAGATTGCAATTTTGCGAGTGCAACTGAAATAAATTTACAATTATACTTTTTATAACAGTATCACCAAAAGTTTCCGGACAGTGTCACGTTAAATCTAACGTTTCCTTCTTATTCTTTTGATTTGCCCATTAAGGAAAGCAGATTGCCTTCAACTGATAATTGTATATTATATGTAGATCATCCCCTACCGTTGGCGCGTGTTCTTCAACAGGCTTGTTGGTTCTGTTACTACTTTTATTACTGCATATGGGGATGAGTTTGTTATTGCTGTGCGAAAGTACAACACAAAGACAACTCTTGCTGATGAATGGTCGTACTTTTACAACACCCATGAGTTGGGTGTAGGAGATTGCGTTCATCTCCGGTACGTTCCAGACATGGACTGCTTAGCCATAGACATCTCCAGTTGTTGCTTCTGTTTATCTACCACCGATAAAATTATTTCAGACTTCTCCTAACATATTACTTTGTGCTTTGTAGAAATGTATAATAGGCACGTCAAATTTAACAATTGGATGTATGGCATAGTGTTCTCTCAAGGGTCTGAGCCAACTACTACCGAGCTTGAGTGGATCAGAGACGCCCTGCTTGACTTCAAGTACCTGGAAACACCTCCTTTTGTTCATGCTCTTACCCTGACAATGTCTCCCAAGGCCAACTGGTGATGCTTCATTTCAATTTTTGCATGTTTGTCGATTTAAATGATTATTGATAACTCTTAAATATTTTTATTGTTTCACGGAAAATCAATCGCGAGGTTGTGAGGTCAACTGCCTCCAAAAAGAGGGGCTACCTGAAGATCAAGATGTATGGCTCCCCTGGGTTCACTCGCGGACGTTACACCAAGACTGTTGATGGTCGTTTGGCAATATCCAAAGGGTGGATGTTACACGAAGATCAAGTTCTACCGTGTTCCAGCTTGAGCGTCCCCTGCGTGCATCCGTATTGCCCTTTGAGGCACATAGCGCCATAATAATTCTTAGTTATGTTGATGTAATAAATGGCGCGAACAATGTTAGTTTTACGTCTGCTGAACTTTTTTTTAAGTTAATTGTGTGCCGTCTGTATTAAGTGGTCTATTTGTTATGTTAAATGTTGGCATTTTGTTTAAAAATGCTACAGCTATGGTTCACTTTATCAGTTTTTCTTTCGACAAATTTTATGGACAATTTTACTTTCACATTTTACTCTTATTTAAGACCATTGAATCTCAGCGGTATTTTTGCAAATTAAAAAATGCACTAATGCATTTTATTATTCAAAAGTGAAAATTACTATTCTATAAGGCTGTTTTAAAAGTACAATTGCAATTTACAAACTAAACTTCTTAACGGTTGTTCGTAAATCACATTATAGATAGGAGTATTTGGCCGCATATGCATTCTGCATCCCAACCACTGACCCGCATGCAGTGAACCCATCCATTTGCCAATTGCCATGACAAGTGTATCATAAACAGCGGGCACACACACAGCCACAGTAAATCCAAAACAATCCAGCTCTACTGCCTGCCAGCCGGGCCCCACCAACCCTTCCACGCCACTCCACCCCCCTCCTCTCTCCTCCGATATAAACCCCCTCCTCCAACCGGTGAATCCATCCGCTAGTTCGCTTCGCTTCCACTCCATCACCTCCCTCGATTTCACACGAGACGGCGGCGATGTCGGCCCCGGAGGCGGAGCACGAGGAGGATGTGATCATCGTGGGCGCCGGGCCGTCGGGCCTCGCCGCGGCGGCGTGCCTGTCGTGCCGCGGCGTGTCGGGCTGCCTCGTCCTCGACCGCGACGACCGCGTCGCCTCCCTGTGGCGGCGCCGCACCTACGACCGCCTCCACCTCCACCTCCACAAACGCCACTGCGCCCTCCCGCACGCGCCTCACTCCGACTCCTCCCCGACCTACCTCCCGCGCGACGACTTCCTCCGCTACCTCGACGCCTACGCCTCCCGCTTCGCCGTCCGCACCCGCCTCCGCCGCCACGTCCGCTCCGCCCGCTACGACGCCTCCCGCCGCCGCTGGATCGTCGAAGCCGTCGACCTCGCCACGGGAATCACGGAAAGTTACACGTCGAGGTGGTTGGTGGCGGCGGGCGGCGAGAACGACGAGAGGGTGGTGCCGGATGTGGCCGGGATGGGGACTTTTCCTGGGAAGGTGGTCCACGCCGCCGACTACCGGACGGCGGAGGGGTTCAAGGGGAAGTCGGTGCTCGTCGTCGGGAGCGGGAATTCCGGCATGGAGATCGCCTACGACCTCGCCGTCGCCGGCGCCGTCACCTCCATCGTCGTCCGCAGCGAGGTCAGCTTTTCTATCTAGCCTGGGCACGGCTATTTAGAGCGTGCTAGAAATCGGATTTGTGTTCCATGAGTGCTTAACAATAATTGTGTTTCTTAAAAATAAATTAAGTGAAATTTATGAAATTCGGGCTGAATGTTTTTAAATTTTCAATCGGATTTTTTTATTTTTTTTGAAAATTTTCAAAATTTGAGTAGATATTTTTTTAATATTGTGTTGAAGATTTTAAAGTCTCAATTGGTTTTATTTTTTTAAAAAGAATTAATTTGGGTTGGAAATTTTGCAATTTTTGTTGAAAATTTTCAAGCCTTCGGTTGGAAGTTTTTGAGTTTCGAGATGAATTTTTTTCAAATGTTAAATTAAAAGTTCTCAAAAAATGGATACATATTTTTAAATTTTGATTTCAAAGTTTTGATTGTTGACTTGATTTTTTTAAAAAAAATATAAATTGAAAGTTTTTTAAAAATTGAATAAAAAATTTATATTCTGATTTTTAAAGTTTTAAAAAGCATCGGTACAAATATATTTGGATTTTTGAAAAAAATAAAAAAAATCTATATTTGTTTTCACGTCTTTATCAAAAAAAATCCGGACTCAAAGTTCCCCTGGGTCACCCCATCTAGCTAGCGCGTACGCACCAAGTAGGAGCCCCCATCTAGCCTTTATTTGAATCGTGTCAGCAAAATTCGATTTGGTACTACAATTAATTGGTACTAGCTGGTCATAATAAGCTCCGTTTCAATTGCTACCACGGTTCGATTTGCCAGTTAATTCGTACACTTTACGAATTAATATGGTACACCTCAATAGTATGCCATTTGGATAACACCAAATCGAATATTTGGTACCAGTATAATTGTACTATCTGACCAAATATGGTAGGGACAATTAATAATACATCCAGACACCAATAAAAGAGAGAGAGAGATTTACCAACATTTTTGTGGTGGTCTCCACTACCATCCCTGGCCCCACACGCCAGAGAGAGACAAGAAGCGTGAGCGCTCACATGAACCGTCAAATAGGTGAGTAGCTTTTAATTGCGAGCGTCAGATCGCCGAATCAACGTCGGCGATGAACCCATCGAGCATAGTATTACTAATCAGGATTACTTACCGGCAGATACCTCTGATAAAGGATTTGCAGTGGACGCGGCACATTCCTGACCGTGATTAGAGCACGACTACTTTTGTATAATTAAACATCGTCCACGTTTTCTTCTAACGGCCGAAGCATTGTGCATGCATCTGTATATATGATTTTTTGTAGTCGTATTGACAGTAGTGATAATTAATATGCGACGACGACACATCAGTCCGAATTCTTCAGTGTACAACTATACCTTTCAGTTCAAATAGGACAGATAGATGATAGCCATAGCCCATAGGGAAACACCAAGTTGAGTAACAAATGGCGGAAATGATCCCCAAACACCAACATGACAATATGTAAGAGAGACAATATTAACATATGCCAACAAGTAGGGATATAACCTGGGGAGCTGTGAGGCCCACAAAGTTGTAATTAGCATATATATAGGCCGGCTCTTACGACATCGACAAAATTACTACGTAGTAGGAAGTAACCTTAAGCAATTAATTGTGCATAGTATGAGCACACCACAAGCAAGAATGAACCACAAGCTAATAGAATACAATTCTTTTGTTGATTTGGGATTTTCATTGCACGAACAACCTCACAAGAAAGCTGGGAAAGCAATGTTTTTCAGTCATCATGGGACCCGGCGGGCTCACTTATTTTCTTCCCGCCTGGACAACTAAGTCATAACTCTCAGCTTTTTTTTAATGGGTTCCACTGCTATTGTTGATGAAGCCACAAATTAACATTAGCCATACCCTTATATATGCGGAATAGCGATCTGTCCGTTTACATACCAACAAGTCATGTGACTATATGCAACACGAGAACAAACAAAACAACTTGTAGATAAAATAGTATATCTCCTCCTAATTGTTTGCGTGGTCTATGTTTTTTTTCCTCTTCTTTGATTACCATAAACATTTTCACCTGGTTTACTTAAATTGATGAAACTTTTTTCAAAGTAAAGGCCAGATATTTATTGACTGTCTTAAAAATTGTGGAACATATATAAATTTTGTAAATTGAGAGGACGAGGAAGTGGAAATAAATCAATACATTAAACCAACAACATGGTAGAATTTCCATCGCTATGTGATTAGGACGCTGCTTTTTTTACTAGCACCAAACCACTTACTAGTTTACAATGGTATCTGAGACCATATATCGTGGGCGGCGGCATGTAAAATATGTATACTTTAGATCCATAGCCGCTGGCACATGGTGTGGTCTCTCTCAAACTCTGACCTCACGTGGGAAAACCATTACACTGCAATGATTTGCTCCCAATCAGCCGGTAACCTTACCTAATTAATACGTAACTCAGGTCCAGTTGCCGCATCGGATCCGATTAACTACAATTCTACAAACCATCATAATCATCACGCACATGCATATGAGGGATGTGCATGCATGGCTCGATCCATCCATCTGGACCGTTCGTCTTTTCCAATGTTACCGTGGGTCATTTCTCATTTTCATCAGGAGAAAACACGTTACACATGTGCACGCCTTGTCTTCGTCTGCCTCGCACGGCGACTGAGACGCGAGATCCAGGAATGCATCCAGCCTCCCTCCGGAGTCCGTACAGCCGGGATCTTGTCCCCTATTTTTATTTTTTTGTTGCCTGGGGAGTTTATATCTTTTTCTTCACTAGCTATGTTTATGACGTCATATTTTCCACCAAAAAATATTTTTGTTACGTATGTTTACATTGTAAGCTTAACTTCATAAATTCTAATACTTGGATCCATTTGATAGTAGAAGAATATAAATACCAACCGTGGAGAAAACGTTGCTAAAAAGGCCTTATTTGGCAGCCCAAAATCTCGGCCCATTCCTCACAGGCGAGCTGGGAATTTAGCACCGGGCCGGATTGTGGGCTGCAAAATAACTTTTGCTACTTAATCATCGATCTGGTTACCAATCAGTTGCTAATCGAAATTATCATATGATCGCAGCTGCACCTGGTGAGCAAGGAGATATGGAACGTGGCGATGACGCTGTACGGCTACCACCTGCCGCCGTGGGTGATCGACAAGGCGGTGCTGCTCATGTGCCGCATCGTGTTCGGCGACACGGCGCGGCACGGGCTCCGGCGGCCGGCCGTTGGGCCGTTCACCATGAAGCTGACCACGCCGGCGTACCCCGTGTTCGACGTCGGCATCTTCGCCAAGATCAGGTCGGGGGAGGTCCGCGTCCTGCGGGCCGGCATCAAGAGCGTCCGCGGCAGCGACGTCGAGTTCCTCGACGGCGAGCGCCACGCGTTCGACGCCGTCGTCTTCGCCACCGGCTACCGCAGCACCACCAAGCAGTGGCTCCAAGTAAGTGCGTGTGTACACTATAGCTATTTTTCTGACATTTATTATTTCTCTCTCAAATTAAATTAATATTGAATTTGAGATTTGGTGACAATATATGTATAGTTCATACTTACGGCTGGAATCTATTATTTCTCTCCCTCTCGAGTGAAATTAATTGTGAATTTGATGAGATATATATGGTGATAGTATATGTAGTTCATTCATACTTAAATTTTTAAGTTGGGTTAACCTCGCTGATTTTTTACATGCCCCTAATTTGTGTATAAATTGTAGAGTGACGATGGGCTGATCGGCGAGGACGGGATGGCGGCGCGGAGCTACCCGGAGCACTGGAAGGGGGAGAACGGGCTGTACTGCGCGGGGATGGTGAGGAGGGGACTCTACGGCAGCTACGAGGACGCGGAACTCATCGCCGACGACATCAGCAAGCAGCTCCAGAGCAGCAAGTCCGGCCAGAACGGCCACATCAGCAACGGCTCCGTCTAGAGAGTACTCTCTTCCTATGAGCAAATCATTGTATTCAGAGACGGAAGGAGTAGCTGTGGACAGAAGTAATGATTGGGATAAACAAGCTGAAGCGGAGGGCTTGGGCATTTGGCTGAAAATATAGTACTCCCTCCGGATGAGAATACATGACGTTGGTTAGTTCATTTTTGAACTAACCAACGTCATTTATAAAAATATGGAGGGAGTAATAGCGGTCGCTTTATTTCTGAGTTTGTGAATGTGGATGCATTAGACAAAATAAAATATGCTTAATTTCGCATTGATGGTTGTTTAATTGATTATAAGAGGAATTTTAATGTGATCCCAAATTTTTCAGTGTAACATGGTTCAGTATAGCCAAGGAAAGTAGTTTTGCCTAACAAATTCTACCGTGATCTGGTAATTGAGGTATCGAGGGGTATCAAGTTTTACACTAGGAAATACAGTTTCGTTTTGCCAATGAATCCTCTACTAGACTACTACCGCTTCTCCGTTCGTCGATGACCACATCATCACTGCCTCCCTGCTAGCTCGCTAGGTGTTCCGTCGCCTTGCAAATGCCCTCGCAAATGCCGGCAAGCACTAGGGCGTTGTGCTAGTTTGACATTGAGACCCAATCCTTATCAATTCAAATTCAAGTAGAAATCATAATGGATTCCATCTAACGGCCATCCATACTCCAAAGTAGATGATAAACAAAATAGATCGATACATGAAAGCTTTTCTATGGAAAGGTGAGGACCCAGACAAAAACGAACAATGGCAGCAACTTGGTTAACTGGCCGACTGTTTGCAGGCCAAAATCTTTAGGTGGCCTGGCCAATCTAGACCTCAACAAGTTCGCAAGAGCTCTTAGAATTAGGTGGTTATGGTTAAGATGGAAAGATGAAGACAAACCTTGGAAAGACTCAGAGCTCTCCTGTGACAAAGTTGACACGAATCTTTTCCAAGTTACAGTAAGCATTCACCTAGGCAACAAAATGAAAACTTGTTTCTGGATGGACAACTGGCTAGACGGTTCAAGGCCAAAAGATCTAGCATCGAACATATTAAGTCTGGCAGAACGTAAACACAGCTCCATCCAGCACGAGCTATCTCATAACAATTGAATACACGGTCGCTCTAAACGATAACCATGACGGAGGAAATAAACAAATTAGTTCATCTGGGAGCAAAGTTGCAACATATTGTACAACAACAAGACGTCCACGACAACATCATCTGGAAGTTGGCATCAAACGGCTGCTACACTGCAAAAAGTGCATACATGATGCAATTCAATGGCTCTTACGCAACGGTGGACTGTAACAAAAATATGGAACGCGCATGCAGAACCAAAACATAAATGTTTTGGCTGGTTGATCCTCGATAACAAAACTCCGATGGCTCAAAATCTTCTTCAAAGACACTGATCATGTAATTGGATATGTTGTTCTGAAGCCTTCGAAGACACATCCCATCTCATCAAGTAATGCACCTGCACAAAATCGGTATGGAACCATCTCTGCAATTGGAACGATTATCAAGGCCAAAACCTACGTACCAACCGGCCGCTGCTTAAAACAATGGTGGGCATCTCTAGCCTCAATGAAGCCAAAGGAAAGAAGGACAAAAATCATCGCCGCGGTCATGACAGCTTGGCGGAACATTTGGTTAGAAAGGAATAGAAGAATCTTCAACAACATTTCTAAATCTAAGATAGAAGTTGTCCATATTGTTAAGCTAGAGATAGATCTCAGAATTATTGCTTTTGAACCTCCATGAACTCTCTCCACCCCTTCCTCCCTCCCTCCCTCCCTCCCCCTCCACCCCCCTCTAGCGAAAGTCTCCCTATGTAATCTCTCCCTGCTAGACAACCACAATGTTTAGCGCTTTGTAATTTGTTTTACTCCTCCTAATATATTCCGGTAATTTTTTTGTTGTAGTTCATTCAAAAAAATATAATGGATTCCATTTCTTGCAATACCAGGAATCCAAGCGACACCTTTGTGAAATCTTTATCCATAAAACTCACCTTTTTTGCTGTGTATGTTGACATGTGGATATTTCTATTCATTATGAAAAAAAAATAAAACTCACCTTTATTTCACCATTTTCCTGAAGTTGTGATGCTAATAATTTAGTGATATGCTGTGCTATCTGATAATGCTCTATTGGGACTTTGGTAGTACCGTAAACGGTTTCCCATTCGCGATGTATGTGTCTGGTTATGTAACGTTTGGTGGTTGGAAGAATCGATTCGTTACATGGGTGATTACGAAAAGATCATACGAACTTTTTAACATGTAATTGCACTGTATTTATATTTATAATTGCAATGTACTACAGCGTAACTGCAATGTAATTATGTTGTATTTCTACGGCTATTTGTTTCTTTTTTTCTACCACAAATCTTAGTGTAAATTCTATGGTTTAAAAACCTTGTAACTTTTAAGAAAAAAAGTCATACGGAGAAAGAAGGTATAGCAAATTCCTTGGTGGTTTTGCAAGGAGGCCGAAATAAATGAGTATTTGCTAGAATCTATTAACTCTGTAATCAGATTCTGTGTCAGCAAAAAGCCCAAATCAATCAATCATTTGTGTGGAGCATATTCAACCAACGACTTTCATGGTTCCAAAGATGTGGAAACAAACCATGAGGCAAATATACAAAGCACGTTTTGTACTTCAAAGAGAAGAAAATATTACAAAGCAAGTTGTACTTCAAAGGTAGAGGTACATTTTACTACGTGTGTGGACACAAAACAGACTTTGGTCATTTGTATTCTTGAATGACCTTGAATATTTGTGGTATACATACACTTAGAAATAATGATACATGTGTATATTACTAATACCATATAAAAGTCAAATGCCTTATAGTAACTACTACCTCCATTTTAGATTGTAAGGCATCCTATCTCTCTAGTAAAGCGCCTTACAATCTGAAACAGAGGGTAGTACAAGAATAGACTTGTCATCGGAGCGCAAATGATCTTCCTAGATGACTTCTTGCGTAAATGCTCTTTGGTAGAAGTTAGAGCTTTTATTCTAAATGTTCTTACGCTGCCTCGTGAGAACTCGTGGTTAAAGCTGATGCAGAAGACTTGCCGGTTATGGTGCATACGCTTAGGATACATGGCGCCATACATTCCACCCGCTAGCAGCTATTGACATTTTGACGATATATACTCCCTCCGATATTAATGCAAGAGTTTTGACTTTTCCCTTGCAACTTTGATCGTCGGTCTTATTAAAAAATTTGGATGTATCATTTATTTTATTTTGACTTACTTTTTTATTATTAAAAGTGCTTTAAGCACTATTTTTATATTCATACTAAATTTTTATACAAGATGAATTATGAAACGTTAAAAAAAAATGTGAACACATTTATATTATGAAACATATGATCATTTTCACCCCAAGAACTACAGTTATAGGGGGTGTGTACCAATCCAACGAAATCAACAGAGTCAAACTTCAGGAGATCTCTTCCTGACAGCTGGGTCCCACCACCGCGAGCGCGGCATACTTTGAGCCTCTATATAATCCGCGCCTCCCCCATTCCCCTCCCTTGCTTCGCGCCTTTTCACTTGTATCCTTCCGTTCCATCGAATTCGCGCGCGCCGCGCCGCGAGCTCTGCTCTCTGCCGGAGGCGACGTCAATGGCGGTGAAAACAGACGAGCTGAAACCAGAGCATCAGCACGAGGAGGACGTGATCATCGTGGGCGCAGGGCAGTCAGGCCTCGCCGCGTCCGCATGCCTATCTCGACGCGGCGTCTCGAGCTGCCTCATCCTGGAGCGCGACGACTGCGTGGCGCCCCTGTGGCGCCACCGCACCTACGACCGCCTCCGCCTCCACCTCCCCAAACGCCACTGCGCTCTCCCCCACGCGCCGCACGCCGACGATTCCCCAAACTACCTCCCCCGCGACGACTTCCTCCGCTACCTCGACGCCTACGCCTCCCGCTTCTCCCTCCGCACCCGCCTCCGCCGCCACGTCACCTCCGCACGCTACGACCCCTCCTGCCGCCGCTGGCTCGTCCACGCCGTCCACCTCTCCACGGGAATAACTGAACGCTACGTGTCGAGGTGCCTTGTCGCGGCCAACGGCGAGAACGACGAGAGGGCGGTGCCCGACGTGCCAGGGATGGACACGTTCCCTGGCATTGCGATCCACGCCGCGGAATACAAATCGGCGGCGGCGTTCAAGGGGAAATCCGTGCTCGTCGTCGGCGCGGGGAACTCCGGGATGGAGATCGCCTACGACCTCGCCGCCGGCGGCGCTGCGGCGACGTCGATCGTGGTGCGCGGAGAATTGCATCTGGTGAGCAAGGAGATTTGGGGCGTGGGGATGGCGCTGGCGAGGTACATCCCGGAGTGGGCAGTTGACAGGGCGGTGCTGCTCATGTGCGCCGCCGTGTTCGGCGACACGGCGCGGCACGGGCTCCGGCGGCCGGCGGTCGGGCCGTTCACCATGAAGATGACCACGCCGGCGTACCCGGTGTTCGACGTCGGCACGTTCGCCAAGATCAGGTCCGGGGAGATCCGCGTGGTGCGGGCAGGGATCAGGAGCGTGAGCGGCAGCGACGTCGAGTTCGTCGACGGCGAGCGGCGCGCGTTCGACGCCATCGTCTTCGCCACCGGCTACCGGAGCACCACCAACAAGTGGCTCAAGGTACGTTACACACATACACACTAGCTAGATCGAGCTTGGCGATTGATCACGTGCACATGTACTATACGGACAATTGGTGTCTGCAGTGCGCGCGCGTGATGATTTTGTTTCGCGACACAAGCATTTGTCGACAAGCTTTGGCAAGAAGCAAAACTCAACGGGTCTCAACTTTCTGGAGCATAATACAGCACACACCCAGTACATATCATGTTCAGGGTAGTACTGTTACCGGCGGTAGAAAGTGCAACTTAACTTATTACACCTCCTTTTTAACCCAAACCACACACAAAAGCTTTGTATGCCATTTTACTGTGGCAATATTTACTCTGCTCATCAGTGTACTCTAACCAGCAATGCACAATCGATGATATTAGATGTCAGTTCCTGGCTTAACTATTTTTTTTACTGAAAGTAAATATTACAAGTTGGGTTAATTCAAACCTAATTACTCTGGTCATAAACATATCTTACTTTTTACACTTTTGTAGAGTGACGATGGGATGATTGGCGAGGACGGGATGGCTCGGCGAAGCTACCCGGATCATTGGAAGGGGGAGAACGGGCTCTACTGCGCGGGGATGGTGAGGAGGGGCATCCATGGCAGCGGCGAGGACGCCGAGCTCATCGCCGAAGACATCAGCAAGCAGAAGCAGCACTGGAGTAGCAAGCCCACCCACAATGGCCACATGAGCAATGGCTTCGCCTACAATGACAACAAGAGCACGCGCGTGTAAAAAGGGGGTTTTCTGCTTGGCTTAAAGGATAGCTGGAAATATATGGACAAACGAGAATAATATATATGGGAGGCAAGAAAAGCTGATGTGATGTCCTGATCAGGGTTCTGGCTGAAATTGTAGACGTAACTATGTAAGCTATATACACATATAGATAAGCCAATAATAGGGGAAGCAAGTAAGCAAGGAAACTGATGGGCGAAGGACGTATTAAACAAAATAGAGGTATATACTAGCTTAACACTAGTGCCGCTCCCCTTATCCTTGATGTGTATCGGCGCCGTCACGGAAGAAAGGTCACTGACTGGTATAAGTACGTTGCAATTATGAAAGAATTTTCCATAAATTTTAAGTATATTGTATTTTGGTGTAAAACAAAAATAAGGGCATCACAATAAAAAATTATAACCCATTCTTGACACTTGACTACTTTTGGTCACTACTTGAGGTTGAGAATGTCATTTTGCAAAAATCCATTTACATTTTGATATTTTGAGAACGAGCTCCTCTAACGAGCGTCGCCAAAAGATCAAGCATAAGACATGTACTTTTTGTATAGATGATTGAGCGAAGACTGAGAGGTGAGGGTTTTAGACAGGTTTAGACTGCACGGAGGCATGATACCCTAATCTTGTTTGTGTGATGTATCGTTGGTTGGTTACAAGCCCCCATCCTTCCTCGGGGAAAAACAAGGGCTACTACTTGTCTAAGTCTGATGAGTTTGAACCCTTTTTTGTTGGGCTTGGACCTTATTTTGTAGCTCAAAGGGGTTGTCACGGTGCTTATCGGGAGTAGAAAAGACTAATCTAGACTTTCTATTTAACGAGTAGCCTATGGGAGCAAGGCATCCTTTTTCTCTGGTCCTTGTCATGAGTCCCTCCTCTTCTGCCATATGCTGGCTTGGGATATGTGAGTCATGTTCAGCATCCCATCCGTCCTAGAAACGACCACTTGCTACGACAAGTGGCCCTGGGACACACCTATTAGGGACGAAGGGCATTAGACGACGTAACAGTTCGCCATGCCCCAAAATGCCCATCGCTCATGATGGTCGGTGGTACTGTAATGATGATGCCGTGGTGCTGGCTTACCATGCAAGTGGCGAACTAAATGCACATACTTGGTGAAGATTGAAGATTGCTTCTTGACTAAGGTTGTGTACTTGTGTTTGCTAGTGGCCTTTTGCTAAAAAGAATAGTGATTTGTTTCCCTAGGCACGATTCCTGAATTGCTAAATGGTGCTTTTCTTTTTTTTTTTGCAAAAAACCTCTACATGGAAGTTGTTTTAAAATCAAATCAATCAATTTTTCAAGTTTAAAATAGCTAATACTTAATTAAGTACATGCTAAGTATATTTCTCATTTTCCATGCGCATTTAGCAATTAGCCAACATGGACTAGCGAACAACCGAACATACCCTAAGTTTTTAGCTTTCGAGATTGTCTTATTTGCCCAACGCGTGTAGTCTCCATAGCTCCTCGTGCCAGACTGCCAGATGGCCCTTTGGGACCTAAGGCATTCCGACCTTGTTGGCGCACCTCAGTCCACGTACCCGAGATCGGGGAAGGTATACCGCTCTCGGGGACACAAGCCAAAGGTCGTGGATGTTCAACTCAGTCCCAAGCGGTGTAGTAGGCCGAATGTGCTCAGGGACATTGGTCTCGAGTTTATGTCTTGTGCGTTTAGGGGAGTGGGTGTTTGATTCCCAAGTTTGGAACGGGCTTTCGTCGGAGTGGGTGACTTGAATGAAGATTGGCCACGTGCCATGCTGTCAGAGCCCCACATGGCAACCGGTTCACTCCCCATGTAGGGATAGGGACGGGAGACCCTGTTTCCCACTTAACCGATAACATTTGGGCGAAGCCTAACTATGATAGTTAATAATGTAATCGTAAATTTCTAGATACGCACCTAAAATTAAGTGGCACCAGAATGAATATGTCCTTAAATGTAATTGTGGTGATACTGTGGCAACTATAGTACGTTGTGGATGATTTATGTATATATAGTGTGTGGTGAGAGATGATGATAGTACACAGCGCCCTGTATATGAGAATGTGCGACGCCACGCTATGCAAGCGGGTGGATAAACTGGTGAGACAATATGTAGGCGAAAGCGAATACATCACACACCATAGGCGACAAGACAAGTGGAGAAGTAGAGCCCAATAATTTGTGAGTAATTGTACCGGTATAGAGGATTCTCCAAACAAAGCCATGCTTCATTTTACAGATCTCACGTGTCGGTACAAAAAACTCTGAACGTTGCCTTATTCAATTGGCATTATATTATGTTGAAAATTTTTTGTATTTTGTGGCTGTGGACATTTGGACGGAAGAAACATAGGCCGGCCATTTTAGCAATTGATTTCCCTGAAAACAATCTGGTTTAATGGCTACAATATTTGGACGGGGAAATATTTGACTAATAGAATATTTGGGCAAGGACATCCAGTACAGTAACGAATTTGCTTGGAAAATTCACATACACGTCTACAGTCTCTCTAACAAAAAACAAATCTGATTTTGGAAAACACAGGAGTAGATTTTATGAACAATTGCCGTCAAATTATACATATGCCCTAAAGGCACAAAATGTGAAGTTTACCGTGTCATGTTTAGGCCTAAATTTAGGCCCATATAGCCCATCTCAGCCATAGCTTTGTGGGCTCGAATCCTAAATCCTAACCAGTTTGAAGCGGAGAACACAAACGGCCGGCATGGCTCTCGCCGCCGCTGGCCACCGCCCTCGATGCGCTTCCCATGGCGCCAACGCTGTTCCACTAGCCGCCTCCCTCCTCCTCCTGCCGGCGCCGCATTGCCTTCCTCTCTACGGGGAGCGCCCCCCCCCCCCCCCCCCCCCCCCCCCCCCGCTTCTGCTGGGGCTGAGCACCTCGCCGGGCCTCCGCGCGCAAGCTGTTCGACGCAATGCGCGGCCTGGCGCCGGGGCGTCCCGCGTCCCCTAGCTGCCAGCGTCGTGTCCTGCGACGCGATCGCCAAGGGTTACTGGATAGGAGGGCGCATCGCCGGCGCACTCAACGCCCAAGGCTGGATCGCCTTGCGTCCCAACAAGCAGACCTACTTCATGGAGGCATTGACGATGGCGTGGGCGAACCGGGGCTCATGTTCGGCTTTCCTGTCGGCATGCTGCCGCTGCGGGCTGTTCCCGAGCGTGCCCACCCACAGCTGTCTGCTGGACGAGCTGTGCGCTGACTGAGGGTGGCGGCGTGAAGCCGGCGATGGCTCTCAGGTTCCTCTATGAAATGGAGAAAAATGGCTTCTTGCTGACATGTATGACTACTGTAAGGTAGATCAAATTGAAACTGCAAAGGCCTTTTCTGGCTGACATGGAAAAGCAAAGGTATGTATGGAACCAAAACATAGTTAGCTACAACATACTCCGTATTACCAGTTTAGCAGAAGAGATGTCTAAGAAAGGAATTGAACCTGACCAGATTGGTCACTGCATAATATCAGGAATTCAACCATTTGAAACTTTGGTAAGAAATATGTCTCTAAAATAGGAGCAATAGTTTCCACTACTGGTTGGGGTATATCACAGTGTTCTTATATGTATTAAGAGGTCTTCAACTATAGAAGGTTTTTGAGCGTTTAAGAATTATATAAGCTTGCACCTTGTATACAGTTTTGAAATTTTTATTGGTAACTCAATGGTTTTTCTGTATGTGCTCTAAACTTGGAATCCATCACCTCAATTAAAATGGTTCTGCTTCTGCAGTCAAGAATTTAGAGCAAGCATCGCTACTGGCATTTTATGGCTTTCAACCTAGTGAGAATTTCAGATGAATTAATTTGAGAGAATAGTAGTGTTGATTAGTTGGGAAATTTCTTGTCCATAAACATCCCTACTACTCAAAACGTGGAGTTGGTGATTTGTTGTTGAGATGTCCAATTATACTTACTTTTATATATGATCTTCCCATGCTACCAGTTTTTACTTCACATGTTTATTTAACAATCATTAAATTGAACTTGACCATTTAATATAGCTTTGTATAGTTCCATCACATCTCCATAATGCTTTGAGAGGCATCTTAAAATTTTCAAATCTTTTTTATAAGAATCATGTTCATACTGAGTACACAATCAATTTCATGAAGAGCACCTCTGCTACCTCCTGAACTTCAATTCTCCACATGGGTTTAAACTTTCTGATGCACTAGGAGATAATCAGAAATCTTGTGTTACCCCATACCATGCATTCAGCTAACCAGGCATCTGGTATTGTGCTTTCTGCTTGATGGCAGTATATTGATGGAGGAATGTTGACGGTGTAACTATGGGGTTATAAATGGAGGAAAGTATTTCATATATGAAGGGAAATTTTAATGTTGTGTCAATAAGAAACATGTACTTACCTGCCATGTGATCGCAATTCATTTATACATCAATCGTCATGTGCTCAGCCTGTGATTGTGATAGGCCTTGAAGAGATTTCTGCACCTGCCAAGTAGTGCCAGAATCTTTATCTGCACAATTTAGAGAGAACAACACTGTAATGGCAATGCATCAGGGCAGAATGCTGCGTATGAGCACGTAAAGTGTTGTAGGATCTTGGTTTGTGATGTCTCTGGAGATGGTTCACATGCTTTTCCACTGGAAGGATCTCTATCCCTCAAATGGAAAATGAAAAAAAAAAATCCACTGAGAGAATCTCTATCCCCCAAACAGAGAAGGAAAGGAAAAAACAGTAATCTACAAAGAGAAGTTGAACCTAAGTGCAGCAGCTACAAATTTACAGTTTAAAAATTGACAACCCGGATCAACTGTTGGTGCTACCATCCTAAACTTCAGTTCAAAATCAACACATGGAGCTGAGACAGTGGACGATTGAAAGTCCACTAGTTTAGCCTCCAGCATAATATGGGACGTCATTGGTGACTGCTTGCTGCTTATTTCTTGTAGCTGCAAAAAATGTGGTATGGATATATGCTGGGCATTAATATCAAACTTTGGGAGCGTCATATTGGCCTCCGAATTGCCAGCTTATTGAACTGTAGAAGATGTCATCTTAGATATAAACTGCTCATACTTGGGTTATCATTGGTGGAGATATAGGGTTATCATTGGTGGAGATATAATACAGATAAAATATGATTTAATCCTGCATTTTGCCCAGACCTCGTGACCTGTGATCGCATTTATCTCACAATTTCAATTCATAATGCTTACGCAAGCTAGTGCTTCAAATTAAAGTTCCCAATATGAGGTTATCCAGGTTCGATGATATTTCTAGATTTCTCAACATCCATCTGTTTAACTATTGTTCATTATTCTCTGTATTTATGACTCACCTCTTATGTTCATACAAATATTGAACATATTTTTTCGTTAGAATAAAAGTAACTTAACTATTGTTCACTGATGACTGTCCTTGTAAAAAGGGAAACAAAAAACGATTCAGTTGAGCTCCAGTAAATATAACAGATAGTCAGATAATTTGACAGTCCTGGCTGAAATAGATGACTAGCATTGACGAACATTTAATTATGGTGATAGAAATTAGAAAACTCTGTACTTAGTACTTTGTAGCATAGCCGTTATTTGCGGGTGCTGCACGTGTGATCTTGCTGTGCATGTGATCTGCTCATAGCAGGCACTTAAGCTGGCAAAGAGCCAAATCTGAAAAAAGCCCTGTAGCATAGCATCAACTTGCTAGTCCTAACTACTGTTTGTTTAAGGTTTTAGGTGACCCTTAATATCAACTTGTGCTATTTTGAAGTATCAACCATGCATATAATAACTTTACAAATGTTTGATGTAAAACCTCTGCTCATATAAATTAAGGAGCTGATAATGTTTGCATCTAGAAAACTTAATTCGCCTATATAATAGTAGTAACAAAAAAAGGAGAAAATTTGCATGGCTCAGAATCCCTTGTTGCTCTAGAAGCCTAGACAGCTATTCACCTGAGGAGAGTTTACTTGACAAATTTATTAGATGCCAAAAATTTCTAAACTGAGTTTTCCCTTAAATCTATCTAGAGTCAAATGTGGAGGAGCCCGTGGCCATGTGATGGAGCATCTGATCCGCATCTCGCAGGCCGTGCCGTATCGTTAAACAAAGTGTTCTTTTTTGGAACCACTAAACAAAGTGTGTTCTTGGTTCTTGCACACTGATTCGGCACCTTAGAATAACAGCTTCCTGGCGTGAATTCCGTGTACTTGTTCGTTATTATTTTGAGCCATTCTGATTGTTAACTTATAATTTTTGCCCTTTCTGAGGATGAGTAACGAATTGTTGTCAAACAAAAAAAAATTAAACATTATAGACAGACAAAAATAGCAACAGGTTTCACTCGTATCAGCTGGGTACTGCTGACACTGATCACTGGTGAGTGGCAACTGCATCCAACTAATGCTACTACTTGTTTACTGTAGGCAAATAGTGGATCTTTCTTTAATAACAAAGATATTATTATACCAAACAGGTGTTTGCAGGATGTTACTTAAGCTCATTACTCGAAACTTCTATGAAAATGCTTCAAAAGTCCAGCATTAATTTTTCAGCTTATCATCTGTACCATTTTATTGGTAATGCGTTCTTCTCTTGCAGTATAAAGTTTGTACCTATAGTATTAGTATTATTATCCTTTACCATAGTTGCAACTTGCGTATGCCAATATCTCTAGCTAGTTTACTCCTATTGATAGGACAATTATGAAGAATTCATATATCCTTGCCTAAAAAAAAGGAATTCATATATCCAAGTTGATTAATTACCTCGCAGACATGCCATTGTATTACCGGCAGCCGACATTACCATCTTGTAACAAATTGACCAGCGACCTCGTGGCAAGCAAAATTAACTACCACATGAGAGACACTCGCTTCAAATTGAAGCGAGCTGGAAGTCAAAGTGAACTTGGAATTGGAGCTCTATGGCCAAAAGTAAAAGTTCTTCAATTTTTTCTCTCTCTATCTATTAGCCAGGATTAATCAGCCATTGATCTCTCCTAGATTAATGTTAAAGTCAAGGCCATGTCGCAATTTGCACTGATGCAGGCAGGGCTGTCAACTGGCCCATTTGCCATGTTACCAAAACTTCACTATCAACGATATTATTTCCCGCCAAAATGCCATTTAAGGAATCTTCCTGAAATGCTCCGTCCTGACACCGACAGGTAGGCCCGATCGATCACATATCCAAGCTTAACAAAGCCCAACATGCATTAACATAAACTAAACTAATAAACCCTGGCGAGATTTTAGTTAGAAAAAACAAGATTCGTTCGTACACGTAGCACTTGATCGTCACTTTCCTCCGCACGAATTCCGATGCACCTGCACATCCCAACGACGTACGGCTATATATACAGCTTCAGCTTCCTGCTCATCTTCCCACCCCATCCCCAATCAAATCCATAGTTGGCAACGCCCTAGCGCTGCAATCAGCAGGTACTTAGCACTAATCTCTAGCTAATCAGTACTACTAATCATCTTACATTGACTGTTAATGACTTTTTAGCTTGTCCGTTTCTTTCTTCTTCCATGGTTAATGTCAGTATGTCACTGTTAATTACTGAAATTAATGGTGATTGTTACGACGTCGTGTTTCAGACGATGGAGTTGCTGGGCTTGGCCGCCGCCGCCGCCGTCCTCGCCGTGGCCGCCGTCGCCGTCGCCGGAGACGACTCGGGGTGGAGCAGCGGCAGCGCGACGTTCTACGGAGGCAACGACGCGTCAGGCACGATGGGCGGCGCGTGCGGGTACGGAAACCTCTACAGCGCCGGCTACGGCACGGCCACGTCAGCACTCAGCTCCGCCCTCTTCAACAACGGCCAGACCTGCGGCGCCTGCTTCCAGCTCCGCTGCTCCCCCTCCACCTCATCCCCCTCCTCCTGCCTCCCGGGCGGGCCCACCGTCAGCGTCACGGCAACCAACCTCTGCCCACCCAACTACGCCCTCCCCGGCGACGCCGGCGGCTGGTGCAACCCGCCCCGGGCCCACTTCGACCTCGCCGAGCCGGCCTTCGCCGCGATCGCCCACGCCCGCGCCGGAGTCGTGAACGTGCAGTACAGGCGCGTGACGTGTTCGGGCAACAAGGGCGGGATCCGGTTCACCATCACGGGGCACTCGTACTTTAACCTTGTGCTCGTCGCCAACGTGGCGGGGGCGGGTGACGTGGCGGCGGTGGAGGTGAAGGGGTCGCGGTCCGGGTGGCAGGCGATGAGCCACAACTGGGGCGCCAACTGGCAGAATGGGGCGTTCCTGGACGGACAGCCGCTGTCGTTCCGCGTCACCGCCAGTGATGGCCGCGTCGTCACCTCCGACGGCGTCGCGCCGTCCGGGTGGACCTTCGGCCAGACCTACACCGGCGGTCAGTTCTAGGTTGATCGATTGATTGGTTGCCGGAGACGGAGAAGAAGGGGAGGAACTGGAGCTCTGTTTTGAAGCGGCTCTAGTTGACTCTTTCTGCTGACGTCATGGCGTACTTGGTTGTTTACGTTTTTGCGCCTGCAAGGCGTATTGGGCGTTTCTAGTATGGTTGAGTAGGCGTGTATTGTTGTTGCAGGGATGCTTTGGCCGGCAGTGGTGACGGGCGCAAAGGCTGGTCACCCGCCCATGACATGTTGTAGTACGGATATGTGCCATGAATTTGCATCTTTGCATGAACGCATGCTTGAATGGATATGATGTAGTTTTGTCTCAAGATTTTTGCAAGGATCGATGGTGACGGTTGCTTAGTGACACATATCTTGTAAATGTGTTCTAGTTAAGTTAACAATTCACTAACAAGTACCAACGGCGGAGTAGACTTTTCACACACACACAAAAAAAAAAATGGCGGAGTAACAAAGATGTGTGGGGTGAAGTCATGGGTGCACCAACATAAGAGATTTTAAATTTTTAATGTTAGTAACAATATTATATATGCAGTCTCTCTTCCAGCAGGAGTTTAGTTAGAATTTGCTACCAGCAATCTTTTATTTTTCTAATATTTTTTGAGGTTATTTTTCTAATATATTTTGTGTTAAGCGAACACAATATGTGCATGTGTAGTGGTGTGTATGTATGTGTTTATCATATACACTTAAACAACATTTATGACAAATAGCAAAGTAAAAATCTCTTATGACATATAAATGTAGTGCCTAAACCATGCAACATTTGCTTGACGTCAGATAGTTCATGAACTAACCAACGTCATAAAAGAAGTCATAAGAGAGCATATACAATTTATAGTTCCTTGAAAGACATGAAAAGTAGTAATAAGGATTTTGAACGATTCGCATCGTACATATAATTTCTTTTATATGTCTTTTTGAATAAAAGATTGCACATGTTTGAATCCTGTGAAATTCACCGGCCGGCATGGAGGTTTCTTCCTCGGCCCGGCAGGGTGGGTGTGCGGGCGCTATTGGCACTTTGGCAGTGGTGTGTTTTTTTTTTCCTTTTTCCTGTAATTTTTCGAAGGTTATTATATAGTATAATCTTGTAGTTTTTCCTATTGTATCAATAGAAACGACGCACCGTCTGGCACATTTATCCTAATTTATGCGAAATGCGCGTGTATATGGTAGTAAATGAGGAAAGAGATTAAGGGGGTCATTACCGGGATGGTAAATGTGAATTGCAGTTGGCCAAAGGTGAATTCTGCTAACTTGACAAGTCCTTCCATTTAATGTAGTTACTCAAGGTATCCCTTGTTCTTGGCTGCACCTTTACTGCCCTCTCTGTATTCATATCACTGGATTTTTTTTTTGTGAGACCGCTGGGGGCTGGTGTTATTCTGGAACTTTGGAACCTCGCATCACTAGGGATTGTTTTATTTGAAACTTTCGATGTGAACTCTGACCACAAATCGTACATAGTATGGATGACATGGCACTCTAATGTAATGCTCTAATGACTGTATGAGACTATGCTCATAGCATTCTATTGTGTACCAGTGTAATTACAAACGTAATTGCCTTACTGATTCATTCTCTCTTGTGTCTTTACCTGTTCTTCTCAGTTGTTGTGTGGTGTAGATCTAAAAAACAACTTTATGCAGAAGATGGTTAACAAATTTATTAACTTTCTTTGCTAATCTTCTTTTTAAACTTAAAACTATCTCACTATATGCTTTGATTGTCAAAACATAGTTGTTTGAATTGCATTATTAAATTCCATCGTAGCGTCAATACGGACAAATTACTGGTTCAGATAAGGAGACAACTAGCTTTTGCTGTGGATGTTTTCATTGGAACACATATATTTTTTATTTTGTGTGTTATTTGGCGAATATTCTTATTCAGTCTAAATGTTTGCGGCTAGATGCCAAAGGAACCAAAAATTGAAATAGCCCAAATCTAAAGCACATTAATTTCATGAGACCTTTGTGAATTTCAAGATAAATTACTCAAAATATGGAATAAATAAATAATAAATAAATACTTTTATATGACCTAACTAAATTAGACAAACAAACTTATTAACAAAACATAAATTTGTTTTAAGATGGCGTCCATATATTTGGTATAATCACTAGGTAAGTACTTTTAATGTGCACAATAAAAATCTTTTTAACTCTAAAATAAAATATTCTTACAATGCACATGCATTTTTGCTTGCTAGTATACGATTCAATCTAGTTACCTTTTTTTTTTGCGGGGGCTTACTAGCTATTTATTTAATTATCATCACAATATGTCTTCCCTATCAATTAATGATTGATCCGCGTCCACTCTGCACGTTCATATGCAGGCGAAGGCGATTTCTTTTCGCTGGGCTTCTTGATCTTCGCTGCCAGATCTACTAGTTTAATGTTCAGACATCCGTGCGAAATGATCTGGTGCAGCATGCAGAGAATCGATCCCACGATGCCAAGTTTGGTTTGAAAGCTTTATAATCAAATTAAGTCGGACTGAATCTGAATATGAATATAACTTATATACATGTGGAATTTATGCTTGAATCCTTCGAGAGATTAACGGCCGGTTTGGTTGGAGGCCGGATTAGCATGCCTGAGAAAAATAAGCGCCTAACAAGAGCCTGAGACCTCAGATGGTTCATGCCTAACCAGGCAAGCTCAAGAGACTTTTTTTTTGGTCGGAAGCATGCATGCCTGACGAAAGCGTAAATCTGAGAAATGCGCTTTGCAAGGGAGCAAACAGAAAACTAAGAAAATGTGCCTTCGTTAACCTCATGTTCCAATCCCTAATAATATCATAAAATAAAATCCCCAATCTGCGGTGGTGCTCAGTAGCAACCAAACAGTTCCCAGGCTATTTTGTTAACTAAGGAGTAAGGAACATGTCATGCTCAGCATTTTTGTTAAACTCAACTTCAGTCACCCACGCGAACGCCCACATGCGAGAGGATCCGATCAAAGACATCTCATTCCACCAGCTAGCCCCTTCCCATTTGGCCCAGGTGTCAATGAGTGAAAAGCCCATGTATTTTGCTCAGGTTAGCCTATAGAAACTTCACAAATATTCGGTCCTGAAACGTGCAAGCAAAATGAACAGATCTGGCCCACGAAGAAAACCTTAGATGTTTAGCCCATGAAAGACACAAAGCAGGCCTCCACAAGCAGCCTTCGGATTTCGTCAAAAATGGTAAAAGAACAAATGGTCGGCCGACAAAATCACCTTGCGGGCCAAAAGAAAGCAACACGTGGCTAGACGAGCCGTTGAGAATGTCAGATGCTCTAAAATGGGTCCTACGTTTCGAGTCTAGAATAGTACTCGGGCGGTAACTTTAAGCAAGTTTAATAGCTATCTGTAAGACGCTAAATACAGACGCTAAATACTTAGGTGGAGGAGGGAGGAGAGGAGAGGAGAGGAGAGGAGAGAGAAGAAGAAAGCTGTAAACTTATAGTCCGTTTAGACACAAGAACCAATATTGTGAAAGAGATACGTGAGCTAAGAGAAAGCCAACTATTATATGGGTGGATTAAAAAAAGACTATAAAGAAACTACTTGTTGGCTAAGATATTAGTTTTGCTGTTACCCATTTCAAAAAGCTGTAAGGTAGACATATGAATCAAAAGGTCAAGAACGGGATGAAAGGAACCATTCCCAACAGTCTATTAAGAGAAATGTCTGAGATAGTATCTCAATTCAAAGAAAATATTGTAAAAATACAGGCTATTCGCATTAATGCGTATAGTTTATCCTTCAAAGATAGAAAGAGAGAAAGAAAAGCTTCCTTGAAAGATACTAATCTTTTACTTATCTAAGTATTATAAAATACTACTCCATCTATGAGAAGACCCACTATCTTCAGATCAACAAGTGGTTAAATAACCTGTATTATGGACAGCCAGCTTACTGCCATGTGAATATATGTGATGGTTTTTTGAAGGTACTAGCTACCATAGGTCCAAAATCATGGGATGACAAATTGGGCTAAAATTTTTAGTCTGAATTTGATGTTCAACAGAGAAAATTAGGGCCCATTATATAGTCTAGGTTTCCGTTCTCTGTCCAGGTGGGCCTACACGGCCCTTCACTAATTTGATATTACCTTTGTCTCAAAATACAACTATCTGAAGCTTCTCTAGATTTATAGCTAAAAGAAACTATATTTTGAGATGGAGGGAGTAGGTTCTTTCTTTCGATTTGCTTGCTATCCACCGCACGTCTGCACCGATAGCTTGTTGCATGCATCAATTCAGGACAAGTCAATTCTTAGGCCATGTTCTTTTCAGCTATTCCATTTGGTTTACTCCTCGATTTTCGTTAGCACTCTTTTCAAACTACTAAACAGTATATTTTTTTTTAAAAAAAACTTGTATATGAAAGTTTTCATAAAAATTCAAACAAACCAATTTTTTTGTTTGTAATAGATAATACCTAATTAATCATGCTCTAATTGACTACATCGTTTTGTGTGCAGCTAATAAGCCATTTACGCACACTACTTCGAACGAGGCCTTAGCCTAAAAGCTACTACCTCCATTTCAGAATAAGGCATTTTCACTTTTTTTTCTTATAAAATTTGACCATTCGTCTTATTTAAAAAATTATATAAAAATTATTTATTTTTGTGATTTACTTTATTATCAAAACTGTTTTAAGCATGACTTATTAGTTTTTCTATTTGCACAAAAAAAAAATTTTAATAAGACGAATAGTCAAACGTTGAAAGCAAAAAGTCAAAACGCTTTACAATATGAAACAAAGATAGCTTTTAGAGGGACGGAACTGGGCGTAGGGCAACTAGGGCCAGGCCCACTCATGAGATTTATTTTAGTGGACTGGTGCATGTATATTTCTTAGATTTTTCCAAGTCTGTATGGCCCAGGCCCAGGCTTGGCCTTTTCAAGTTCTAGCCGGACGGCCCAATAACCAGCCCATGCCCGCCGCCGCGTGTCGTCGCCTTCCAGTCTTCGACCGAGAGAAGGTCCTAGCATCCCTCCGTGAGATGTGTTGTCAGGCGGCGGCGGCGCAGCGAGTCCGTGAGCAGCGACAACAAGCCTGCGCAAGGAATGCTTCAGGCACCATGGTACTCTGCTAGCATTATTATTTCTTTTAAACGGAGAGCTTGATGTTGGTGGAAAAAACTAATACTGAAATTAGTGAAATCAATGGAAGTTATAAATTAAAAAACTGAATGCATATTTTTGTGATTTATAGTCTTGGATCAATTTTAAACGAATCAAA
The DNA here is from genome assembly GCA_000325765.3 of Leersia perrieri. Lineage (NCBI taxonomy): Eukaryota > Viridiplantae > Streptophyta > Magnoliopsida > Poales > Poaceae > Leersia > Leersia perrieri. Next base: position 7,789,852 of record CM002476.1, read on the forward strand.
TTTAAATTTGAAAAGGAACATGCGCTTTCTTTCTTTCTTTTAAGCGAGTCAACAAAGAATTCAGATTATGGCAATGTACATGGCTTCATATTTTTGCGCTTAACGGGCTTGATTTGCTTATATTCTTGTGTATCTGCTTCACCTACGCTATGTACAGCCCTTCTGTGGGCACACCCAAAAGAAAAATCTTAGGTTTTCCATTTGTCTGGTAATAATGAGCTGGATAATGTGGTGCTTAGATCAAAATGTGATTGTTGCTGGTCCCGTGCTATGCATACCAATAGAACAATTCAGTGTAAAAATTTTCATGGCTTTAGCATTTAATTTAGGTCCTAGGCATTTGAAGATCCAGGTTCCACCACTAAATCAACAGATAGTCTCGAATCTAATATCATGTGAGTGTGGCATAGGTTCATTTATGTTATGAGCTACTATGTATTTAGATCATTAAAGATGTTGTCTTTTATAATACTTGGAGCAAGCGCTAGTAATGATCTTAACTGTTAGAGGAGGCCTAATTAATATGGCTGATGAAAGGACCTCGATGTCGCCTAGAGGGGGGTGAATAGGCGTTCCTAAAAATTCATCACAACTTCATAGCAAATTAGAATCTCGGGCTTTCCGGTTCAAATCGGAATTTTTATATGAAATCAAAATTTCCATTCTTAACCGAAAAGTCCGACGGATAACAAGATAAACACTAGCTATGAAATTAGAGCTCAAACATATTCTTCTATATGAACTTAGAAAGGTAGCTAAGCAATATATGAGGTCACCAAATAGATCAACAAATTATGCAAATAGATCGGGCAATAATAAGCTCAAGCATGATATAGAAGAAGTGAGAACAAGCAAACCAAGAAAGGAAACATGTGATGTGTTTCCCGAAGTTCGGATCCTTGAGGGGATCACTACTCTCCGTTGAGGAGCTCCGATGAGCCGGTTATTCACTAACCCTTTCCTCGGGGTTGCACAAATGCACTCCCCTTCTACTAGCGGTACCTCTTCCCTCGCGGAGACGAGATTCAACCTTCACAAACTTCCACCGGGGCACCACAAACGAATCGATGGCTCGGAGGCGACGCCTAGCCGTCTAGGTGTCCTCAACCACCAGGAGTAACAAACACAATCACCAATTTGCTTGCTATGAATTCAATGCTCAAAGTATGAAGTGAATCCCTCTTGCCTTCAACTTCTGAATCTCACAATCCTCAACTCTTCTCTTCTCAAATCCCTCAAATCAACTCTCCCCTTTACTCAAATCCCTCTGACAAATCTCTCCCCTTCTCAAATCCCTCTCACAAAGAGACACCACAAATGTAGGGGATTTGGGGTGGCTATTTGGATTTAAATGTGGATTTGATTCCCTCAAGAATGGCTGCAAAGGATGGAGGGGGAGGAGAGCTATTTAAAGCCACACACAGAAATCTGCCCGTTGGGGGCAAAATATGCTCTTTTCGGATGTTCCGAGACTCCTTTCGGAACATCCGAGAAGTGTATTTTTTCAGCATCCCGACGACCTCAAACCTGGGCAAAAACACTTTTCGAAACATCTGATAAATTTCTCGGAACATCCGAGAAAAGATACAGAGAGCAAATTTTACCGTCGGAAGTTCTGGTCAATTTTTGGAACATCCGAGACCCCTCGGATGTTCTGAAAACATAGAATTAAAACGGCTATAACTCTTTGCTTGGGAGTCCGATTTCGGCGATCTTGGACTCTATGGAAAGCTTACTCAAAGGGCTAACCATCCCAACCCATAACAAGGTCTAACACCACTCTTAGGATAGTTTAAAGCTTAAGTTTCTCTCAAGGTAGCACTAGGATAGGTTACTTTAAGCACCGAGACATAAACAAAGTCATCGACATTGCATCCCTCTTAATAGTACGGCATTCCTATACTCAAATGTAAATAGAAAGATAGTTATACCACTAAGAATGCCTTTGTTCCATCTTCATTCTTGATCTTGAGGGATGTCAACCACTTCCACTCACTCATTCAAAAGATTGATGTGGACTACTTATAGCTTCAATCGGCCTCTCAGGGCCCATCACGACAAAGTCTTAACTCGCCTTTCACCACCGGGTTTGGTCCCTCGGCGCCAAGCCTCTTGCTTGCCCTTCACCACCGCATGGTCCATCGCGACGGGGTATCGCTTGCCCTTCACCGTCTTGCCATCGATAGCCACTTCATAATCCACATCTTCAATGTATTCTCTTTGTCAACCTTGTCTCTAAGTGTCATATTCTCACTTGATCATCAACACCCTTTAGCAATTTTTGGGACCTATTCTTTTCATTCAACTCAATGAAATTGTTAGTCCCAAAGATCCGGTTGTCAACCTCCACTTGTTGACCAACCGATCGCATATAAATGATATCAATAAATATGACGAGTATTAATCAACACCACATGTGTCATATACTCAAATGTAATGATCCTAAATAGATGTAATTGAATAACATAGGATCAAATACATGCATAGACAATGTATAGGATTTGCTCCCCCTAAATGTATGCATACAAAATATATATGTAAGCAAATGTATGTATAATTAGAGATGAAACATTGGGAGTTTATCCTATACAAGAATAGAAGTCATTTATCAAGTATTGACATAATAATAAATACAAACCTTCGCCATCTCCATGTTTCCAAATATAAAGAGACTAAATAAGACGTGTCTCAAACAAAACATTAGTCTCAAATGCAAAAGTCTCGCATGCAAATAATACATGTTGGCACATCAATGTATAGATAGAGATTAGGGAAATACTCATATAGCTCAATCTCCATCATTGTATCCTTGTTAACATAGGTCCAACATTAATGAAGACGCTTGTATCTCAACTCATATAAAGCCCGGGAACAACCTATTTACAAACTCATAGAGAAGGTCAGTTCCATAATGTCGGTTTGTCATACATCACCAAAGCAACAATTACTCAAATTGTTGATTATAGATTTTTCGAATCTTTTCCTTTTTGGTGATAAAATGACAACCGGATATAAAACATATAGAGTTGAGTGAAAGGTATAGAATGAGCTCCCCCTAAAGATGTGCATATATATGAATAAAAAGAGACATATGCATATGTATAAATGGAGTTCATTCTATATCTTGGACCATCAAGAGAGATAAAACACAAATATTAGGAGTTTAGCACATATCTCTTATGTTTCCATTTTCATATCCAAATGAGACTTCACAAATAAATACTTATTAAGATATTAGTCTCATATAATTAGACTTGTCATTAATCACCAAAACTATATTGAAGGCACTTGCACTTTCAGCTGATAGGCTTGCAATTAATAAATTTGATATTAGGTTGATAGATTTGTGTGAATAAGAATGATACTATTATATATGATCCATATATATAAGTGAGAATGGCTACAAAATGAGATTCTGTTCGAAAATAGGATGTACTGAAACACAAATTTCAGATTTGATAAGCATGGAACTTGGTTTTAACCTACCCGTTCAACACGGGATGCTGAAAATCTACATGTCAATTATCATAGTGGTGTTAAACTTCTCGACAATTAAATAAGTGTTTTTTTATTTTGTTTACCAACGTGTAAGCACCCACAAGATTGAACTGAATTTTCTTTTCATTATTCAAACCTTTTCAATAACTAATTATATAAACATACGCTCATTTGACTTATTCTCAAAAACAAACCTTTTAGCCATGATGCCAACCGGGCATCAGAAGACAATAGCCAATTGCTGCGATGGTGGCAGTTGTCGATCGCTCGACCTAGCTAGCCACTTAAGAATTAATCCGACATAGACAATCAGTATCAACCATATGCAGTAACCCTAACCAACCAAAATGAGTTTCAATACAACGGTAAAAAAACTAAAAACTAGACAATTCGGAATATATAGATGCCTGAGGATGAAGCAAGTCAAATGGACTTCAAATTGGGATTCAAATCATCCGAGATTTAGTGATGGACTTGAGAAGGAGATAGATTGTGATGCTTCTTCAAGTGCGTTGACGAGGGAGAAGGAGAGAGAAAGGGAATGGGACGCGGCGAGGGTACACGATATTTGTTCTTGTCATGTCCCGGCATGGCAGTGCCATGGAATTAGTCCAGCCTGGCAAGTGTTCCACATTGGACCGGACCTGGTAATAGTTAGATTTAATTTGGAACGGACCAATTTAATATAATAAAATTTCAAAGGCCTACAAGAGTGCAAAACAATAAGGCCAACAAAAAAGGTTGTGTTTTTAGTGTACTCATTGGCAAGTCAATTAAGGAGATGGATGAAGTGGTGTTGTTTTTACGTAAGTGTATGATAGTTTTACGAAAGTGTCTTGATAGCTTTATATAAGTGTCCGATAATTGTACCGGAGTGTCCGACTGATGGCACTATGTTGTAGTAGAATACTATTACTGGAGTGTCCGATGAGAGCATCAAAGTGTTCGATAATTGCAGTCTGGATCAGACAGAGCACCACTATCTAAGTGTCCGATAAATTCACTGGACTATCCAATACCAGGATGGATTTGTGGGCGTTAAATTCTATAACATATGGAGAGGTAATGGGCGTGTTTATTCTTCATAAACATGACATTTAACTCCTTCCTGCTGCCACTCACCTCATCATCTTTCTTCTTGGCACAAGAGAGCTGTCTCTCACACACTTTTTTCTCCATTGGATTGAGTTCTTGCTTCTAAATTGCATCTTCTTTTTCCCGATTCTAAGTATTTGCACGCATAAGTTCTTGGAACCAGCAGGCCTCCAGAACTAACGTCCATCATGAGTACTTGTACGAATAGACGGACGATATAGCTTTTGAAAAACGCTTTTGCGGGAATGGTTAACGTATTCTTTCTCATGGAGACGAACATGGAGATTGGCATCATCAATGCTAGATCAGGAGATGGGTATGGCAGCGGTTCAGGAGGAGGAGGAGGCATCGGTGCAGAAGCAACTCTGGATTCGGCGTCTCATCTGTGGTATACATTCTTTTTGTCTTTGTGTTAAATGTAATCATAAATAATATGATTGCTATTTCAATGTTCATGGTGTTCATATTTAGCGCTACGAAGGATCAGCTCTTATTCTTTGATATGATGGTGTTTTCTTAATGAATTTTTGAATTAAATTATGTAAAAATTTACTAGATTTCCAATAGTAATTAAGGTAAGATAAGGTGACAATAAAGTAATACTACCATACCCTTAAAGGCTTCATTCCTTTTCTTAAAACACTATCAAAATTTGATAGGTCATCGGACCAAATGTATTGTAACACTATTTAAATTTGGTAACTGCAAAATATGTTAAATTTTATAATTTACAAATTAAAGCAGGGTCAAAAGTGGACTCAAACTTCCCTGGAGAAAAGTAAGAAGTGGCCATAAACTGAAAAGGCCCATTAATATGTCAGTGGTCTAGGTTAATTTCAGCACTGCATGACGGGATAGAGCGAAACTATAGGTACGTACGTGTATCATACGTATGCCAGTAGCGATTTTACATATATCCTACACTAAATTTTTGAAGAGAATAATTTTGATTCGACATACGTCGATCCTCTGAATTTCGCTGTCTATATATTCTAGTAATTTATATAGGATGTACCTAAACAGGGTGCAATTCCGTCATCACAAGTCATAACAGAATAAAAGCGACATGTATGCTTAGACACGTCAGCAGACATTTTTGCGTGCGACAAGCCAAACTTTGCATCGACACATGGGTGGTCAGAATTGCAATCATATATTTTTTTTCGTCGTTGCTTTAACTAGTTTAAGTATGGCCACCACATTGTGCATAATTATACTAATTAACTAATGTTACCCTGTTTCCTTTTCATAGGTCAAGGATTGCTGCGTTTAACTTGCTTGGCTAGCTAACCTACCGGAGTAGCTAGTGCTTGCTTCATCAGAGATAGATAAGCTTGTGCCGTAGTATATGTAAAGTGGCGACTATTGATCATATATACACTTGTGATGTGATAAGTAGTAGTATTAATTTGGACTTGTATGTAGGTTAGATTACTTGATAGCTAACGTGGTTCTATGCTCCCTCTATTCCATATTATAAAGGATTTAGAGTTTTTGTTTATAATGTTTCACCATGTTTAACCATTCGTATTATTAAAAACAATTAGTGTAATTATAAAAATAATAAGTCATGCTTAAATTAATTTTGATAATAAAACAAACCATAAACAAAATAAATAATATTTTCACATTTTTTAATAAGACGAATGTTCAAACATTAAAAAAACCCTAAATCCCTATTATTATTCTTCGAGTAGCTAGTTAGTTTAGCACACTAGTTTTGGTGATTCCCAAGCAATGCAATTAATGACTTTTAGCAAAGAAGCCAGTGGCATGTGATGGCATAAACTCCGTTATCTTTCTTTTCGACCATATTAGGCCTTGCTTTGATCCTAAAATTTTTTATCAAAAATATCACATCAAATATGTGAACATATACATGGAGTATTAAATATGGAAAAAAACCAATTACACAGTGTATGTAAATTGCGACACGAATCTTTTGAACCTAATTATGCCATGATTTGACAATATCGTGCTATAGTAAACATTTACTAATAAAGGATTAATTAGGCTTAATAAATTCGTCTCGCAGTTTACAGGTAGAATCTGTAATTTGTTTTGTTATTAGTCTACATTTAATACTTCAAATGTGTACCATATATGTAAAAAAAATTTGGGCAAAGAACTAAACAGAGCATTAATTCCTGTCATGGCCTCCATCCTAAATACTACTATAAAGTATGTGGAAAAACAATATTACTCAAAGAGATACTCCATCACATCATCTAAATTTAGAGCATCATTTATATTTGGAGTTTCTCTCCTCACTCCATATCTTAACACCCAATCTCAAGAGAAGAGAGCAAGAACAACATGAGAGGGGTAGTTACAAAAATTAATAAAAATATATATGGAGGATGCAAATATAGATGTTTTATTGAAGTGATAACTAATACGAAGAGAAAATATATTTTAGATGGTCATCCAAATAGCAATATGGATGAGTTGCTGGAAATATTGTTGGCTTCACTACCACACAAGAGGCCATTTGTGCCGGTTGGTAACCCGCATTTGTGAGGACCGGCTCAAAGAATCCGCTCAAGCCGACTCTTCGATCCGGCCACTTCATCCAAAAAAAACACGTCGCCGTTCAATGGAGCCGACGCCGTTGGGCGCTCTCGCCTCGCCAGCCGCTCCCGCCGCCGGTCTACGCAGGCCAGCAGCCGCTGCTCCCGCCGCCGCTTGGTCGACGCAGGCCAACGGCCGCTGCTCGTGCCACCGCCGCTGCTCCCTCCGCCGCTCGGTCGACGGCTGTTGCTCGCGCCGCCGGCGCTCGGTGCCTCGGTGGGAAGGAGAACTGGAGAAGAGGAGAAGAGAGAGGAGATGAGAAAGGAGACGGGGATAAGAGAGAAGTCTCAGGTGGAGTAGTTGGAAGAGGGAGAGTTGCGGTGTATTTCGATCTTATCCTCTGCTGCCAGCGTCGGCTCACATCTGCATTGGCTCGGCTCGGTGTCCCACGGATTAGTACCGGTTTTAATAAAAACCGGCACAAATATGTATATTCATTTGTACCGATTATCTATATTAACCGGTACAAATATTATTAGTGTCTGTTTTTTAATAAAACCGGCACAAATGATTATACACATTTGTGTCGGTTATTTTTATTAACCGATACAGATAATATTAATACCGGTTTATTTATAAAACCTGCACAAATGTGTATAATTATTTGTGCCGGTTCTACAGCTTACCGCTACAAATATGTTTTTTCCCGCCCATTATTCTGGCCCAAAAAATTTTGTGCCGGTGTTGGCGTTTAACCGGCACAATAATCGCACATATTAGTACCGGTTTGTCTTACGAACCGGCACAAATGTGGTGGTCACATATTTGTGCCGGTTTATATATAAAACCGGTACAAATGAGGTAGCATTATTATACAGTCCGGTCTTGATGAGTTTTGCGGGATCAGGGAGCTCGAGACGCAGTTATCTCTGTCAGATTTTTTGTGACCGGCACAGATAAGATGGCAGAAATATATGTTTTCATGGTAGTGCTTTGATTGCCATGCACGAACTAGTCACCTTTTTAAGGCAAAAGTTCATGCAAGCATATAAAGAAGCCTGCATGGCATAGATGTGATCATGCAAGTTTTGCTTATATGTATATATATACATCCATATATATGCACGCTGTTCTAGTGATCATGCATTGAAATGCACGCTGTCACTTGATTTGAGTGATTAGGTAGCTAGACTATTGTCCATCATTACATGCAGAGTAGATATCATAGGAAAACTAATTATAAGATAAGTTTGCATTATATGTCAAGTTGTTGCATTTTTGTTGCATGGATCGTATGGCTCCTAGTGATCATGCACATAGTGTTCTTATCTGAAAGGATTGGCAAAACCAAATTGTCGGAAAGTCACAGCTTTTCCGTACGTGAAGCTTGACAATATAAGGACAAAAGGCATCATAAAACCATTCGAGCACATTATACTCCCTCCATCGTAGGAGTCACGTTGTTTCATTAGGACAAGTATTTGACCAATAATTTTTTAATTATAAATTTATGTTATAATATAAAATAAATATTGTTAAATTCATATTCGTAAGTGCTCTTTTGGGACTATATTGTCCAATATCATAATTGATATTTTAATAGAGAAATTATAGGCTAAACCCTTGTCCTAACAAACAAAATACACCATTAAAAAAGAAGTTGAGAGTATATTACAGCTACTTACTTCTTACATCAATACGCGATGCTCGATCAATCAGCATGGATCGAGCTATGTATATACACGCACATGCCTCCATCCATAATTAAAGAATATGCGTATTGTTTGATAAAAAAAAAAGAGTACTATATCTTTTACTGATCCATAGGCCTTGCGAGACACCAAAAAAAAAGAGATTGAGAAGTGTAATTATAGAAGGTAGAAGGTCAGAAATCAAATCACAGGTTACGATTTGGAGACGAGCTGATCAAGGGCGAAAGAGATTGAGAAGTGTAATTATAGAAGGTAGAAGGTCAGAATTTGTCGTCCTCGCGCGGCAGCTCAAGGGCGAAACCCAAGCGTCCGCCGCTCCCCATCCTCCCTCCTTTCCAGCTTCGCCGCCGCCGGAGCCCGCCGTAGGCAAAACCGCGCGACACGCTAGGATAATGGTGGCGGGGCCAAACACCTCTGCTCCAGCTCATCCAAGCGCGGGTGGAGCAAGCCTGAGTAGCGACGGCGGCGGCACCTTCTACGGCACTCTTCGGCGTCGCCCGCTGGATCCGGCCGCCGCCGGCCTGGATCTGGCTCGACGGGGCCGAATCTGGCCGGTGCCTTTGCCGGGAATCGCGGAGGCCGTTCGGCAGCATAGCAGAGGGTTTGCTAGCGCAAGCGTCGTCCAGTTCACTGGGGGAGGCCATCGTCCTATGAGCCAGTCGTCTCCCCTTGTTTTTCTCTCTCCTTCCCTTCCCTAGGTGGTGGACTTTCGTTCTATCCTCTCCGACTGTCGGGCTCCTTGCCGGTCATCGTCGTCTAGGTGTTCATCCATGGCGACTCGGTTTTCTTTGAGGCGGTCAGAGGCTCGCCTTGTCCTGGTGTGAGGGTGTCCTTTGCTCAGTTTGCCTGCTATTTGGTTGCTCCTCTCCTCGTCTACGAGGAGCCCCTCGGGAGTTTGGAATTGGCTAGTCAAAGGACCTGCTCTTCGGGGTTTGGAGGGCCTTCGTCGTCTTTGTGCTTCAAGGTGGCTTGCGACAGATTGTGTTACTTTGCGGAACTTTTGTTTCGTGTGGAAGAGGGGTCTCGCGTGTGTTACTTTGCGGAACTTATGTTTCGTGTGGAAGAGGGGTCTCGTGTCGTGCTACTGTGAGTCTTCGTTGCGGCGGAGTCAGAGCTATTTGTCGGGTGTAGCAAGCCCAGCAAATATAACTTTCAACTTACCTCCTATAGTCACGGCGAGGGATGGAGGTGGAGCAGATTTTGAGAGCGTTGGATGAAAGCCCTGTCTAGATCTCTGGTCAACAAGGACGATATCTATGCATGTGAGCGCCGTTCTCTCGTTGGAGGTATTGTCACGGTGACTCTCTCTACTTCAGATGAAAACCTAGTCCGTTTTGGACGGACGTCGGGCAACGTCTCTGATGTTGCTTTCCTTATTGGAGGCTTCGCTTAGAAGGTCTGCTTACACAAGAGAAAGTTTGGGTAGTCGTCGTGACTTTACATCCTGTATCTAGAAGTCGGAGCTGCTTGTTTCAAGCTTGGCAATGACGACTTTGTGCGGGATCCTAGTAGATTAGCCGTCACAAGTTGTTTTTCTTTCCCTTTTCTTTGTTGGTTTTTGCCGGTTACCCCTTATTTAACCGTGCACTTGTTTAATTAGGTTTTTGGGCCTGGTTTCTCTTATAAACTAGGTCAACTTTACTTCTTCTATAAATTCCGGCAGGGTTAACCCTATCGTCGTTCTTAAAAAAGAGAAGAAGTGTAATTACATATATATCTTAAAAAAAAACTCGCAAATGTAGATTAAAGACTTTTCTGGATTGGTTTTTGTCTCAATTTTACCAATCTTCACTTGCTAAGTTATAAATTTATCCACTATATTTTTACTGTTTTAATTTAAGCACCGATGGATATATAGCACGTCCACCATTTTTCTTCTTTCGCTTGTACCAACTTAAAATACAATAATCGTTTATCTACAAAAGAATATGCTCAACTCTTGCTGTTTAAGTTTCTTTCCCATCATTACCTGTTAGTGTATTTTTATGATAAGGCAGTTGCTACCTGTATCCCTGTGAAAAAAGAGGATTACACAGGATGAAGGCACATATAGGACACAACTCTCACGGTGCAGAGTATCCCTAGTACTGACAAAGAAAAATTTTATTTCAGTCCCTCGTATTTTCTATTCAAGTCCTTAAAATCCTTGAATTTATAGGTAAATTCAGAATTTTATACTCCCTCTTTCCACAAATACATGACGTTGGTTAGCTCAAAATTATATAAAAAAACTGAAGGGAATACAATGACCCCTCAAAACATAATGATTTCCGCAAAATTGATCCCCAATCCAGCATTCTCCATGACCTCCTCCGCAAAACATAATTATTTTCGGCAACTTCAACCAACAGACGCGGTCACCTAGCTCGCCGCCGAGTTGCTGGCCATCGTCGACGTCGTTATCCCTTTGTCCTTCGAGGCGGAGCCGGCCGGCGAGGTTCCTCACCGGCGGAGATGACAACGAATTCGCGGGCAGGAGAAGGACAACGAGCTGCGGTAGTGCCACGGCTTCGACACTCCCCTCCGGCACGCCTCTCCCCTCAACTTCTGCAGTGGAGGATGGGAGGTGATTGAGCGGCGGTGGCGCTGCTCGAGTGGCAGCGGAGGCATAGATCAACACAAACCGGTGGGGCGGCATGGATCGATCCCCTCTCCCCTCTGGTCGGTGAAATCCATTGCCACTGACGCTGCTCATCTCTCCTATCTCCTCTCGTCTAGGAGCACAAGGGAGGCAGAGGGCCTCGAGAAGTCATCATCGACTCTCGATCTGACAGTGGCGTGCCACCAGCCCCACACTGCTTCTCCGTCCGGTGACCTCTGCACCCGCTTCGGCCACATTGTTGTCGTCTCCTCTCCTTCGGCGAGCAGATTGGCATGCGACGGCGGGTCGTGAGCAACAACAAGATTGACGAGCTCTCGTCGTCTATGGACGGGAGACGAGGATGAACTCGTGATGAGAGAAGGTCGATGAGTTGCGGCAGCGCTGCCGCTTTGATCCCCCTCCCCTCACAACTTTGGCGGTAGACATCAGGCTGGCTTCGATAGCCACGACGAGGTCCCTTCCCGCGCGGAGACGGCGGCTCCCCCTCCCCTTGCTGCTCTGGCTTCAGCAGCGCACCGCCTCCACCGCAACACGCCCGGTCTTCACGTCGGCCCTCTCAGCACAGTCGCCGGTCTGTCTCTCTCGCTTTCTCCTCTTTCTGTGTCCCCCACCTTTTGCTTTTCTCTAATGTTTCTGACAAAGAAACGGGTTACCATCAGAGGTAACAAGCATCTCTGCAGAGCATGGTTCATGACCAACGCGGCTGGAAGCTAGCACCACGTTCTTATATGTATACATGGCATGTATGTATTGCTGACAAGTGACAAATCGAATACGAGATTTATGATATCGGGGGTTCCACTAATACTTAAGACTAGTAAAAATTTGCAACAAACATAGAGGAAGATATATTTTTTTATACATGTTTAGTTCCCGTCAAGGTAATAGCCCTATGTCATGTCGGTCATATGGCCTGTTTTTCATTATCAACTGGATATGTTTGCCGCCAAGTACAATGAGTTGTAGCAGAAGACTAGTCTAACACTTGACAGTCGCATAGGGTATATGGCTTCTGTAGGTTTTCGATGTTCTTTATCTGGAATGTGTGCAAATCACAATAAAAATTGAACTATTCCATTTCACATTGTATTTCTTTGCTGCGCATTGTGTGGACAAGCAAATTTAATTAGGATTGTAGTTATAAATAGAAAATATAGTGAAGAAAAATATTGTTGACATTTTTAGATGATGAATTACAAATATAGATGACCTCTGTGAAAAAAAGGCATTAAAATTGAAGTAGGAACAGAAAGTTTTACTTGGACTTAAGGTAATACCATTAACTAATTGGTTACATTGCACCTATACATATGGCGACAGATTTCTGATCCAACGCACGCACCACTTTTAGTCTTAGTACCGTTCATCAGCACGTATCTCAACGGAGATCTAACACACCAAAAGTTGACAGAAATCCCATCAAAAATCTGGCGACAGAACTGTAGCAAAACCGTTAATTATTAGACTCCTGACGACTGACGTGCTATGGCGCCCCTATCTCCATCAGTGCTACGAAGGAATAAAATTTTTATCGAAATGAGATGCATGTGACGGAACTAAAATCAAAGTTTGCCACGATGATGCTTGTTGTTAGCTTTGTCATTTCCATCATTCTTTGTCGCCTAATAATGTAGATATAGATCTTAAATTCCGGCACCTTTAGTGGAATTAAGCCTATCAGGTAGGACCCAAAAGGTAGTATATATACAACTAATTCTCTATCTTCCAAATAATGAGGCATATCTATTAAAGTCCTAATTAACCTAGCTAATAGTAGGATATATATATTATCGTCGATCTTATATATGAAAATGAGATAACCATATATACCGTTGTGGAACATGCTCACTAGCTACCAGAAAACGGAAGTGCCTCTTTTCGTTCCCGAGTATTTCCAAACACTAACTTTCCGTGAGTTTCACCATACTCAGGATAACATGGCGAGTATACCGATTGTTATCAGAAATAACTCGGTAACACTACATTCCGTCTCCCACAGCCCTGTTTTGTTGATCTAATGACGATGTTCCGTCACCGAGAGGTTTCCTCCATTTGGTAAGATTTCCGTCACCCAAATGTATATGTGCTACCGCACGGTAAAGACATGAGGGCTTCGAGAAAACGATACCGAGAGTTTGCACTAGGAACTTGGTTACCAGGTGTTTTTTTGCACTATGTAGATTTCCTTTCTCTGGTGGCTCGTAACACAACCGAACTAGCTAACTTGATTTTAGACAAGAGAAACACGCGATGAATATATAAATATGCCTGACGAAAACTATAAATATACTGATATTTATGTGCATCACTAGTTACGGCAACTTCTATCCAAAATGAACTATTTCTAGAGGAAGATGTGCATTCAATGTTTTAGGATGTGTCATATTCCTCGAGAAATAGTTTCGTTTAGGGACGAAAGCAGTAGTCCCTCCGTTTCACATCGTAAGACATTTTAACTTTTTTTATTATAAAGTTTGACCATTCGTCTTATTCAAAAAATTATAAAAAAATTATTTATTTATTTGTGGTTTATTTTATTATCAAAAATAATTTAAGCATGACTTATTAGTTTTTATATTTGCATAATTTTTTTAATAAGACAAATGGTCAAACTTTGAAAGAAAAAATGTCAAAACGCTTTACATTCTGAAACGGAGGTAGTAGGTAGTAACCCGCGCTACTTTAATTTATAAGGTTTTTCTTGTTTTTGAAATTAGTATATATATTTTTTAGTTTTGGCTGATCGAAATTAGTTTGGTTACATACAGAGTCCAGTTCAGCAATGAAACGAACATGTGCGCAGTAGTGTCTAAAGTTCATTTCCGATAGCTAGCCTACTACATACGGTCAACCATTCTTTATTATAGACTAAATTTCATAGATATACATATATTTTTGTAAAACTATTATATAACTATTACCTCCGTTTTATAATGTAAGATGTTTTGATTTTTTTGCTTGCAACATTTGAACATTCGTCTTCAAAAATTTAGTGTAAATCTAAAAAATATAAGTATGCAAAAAATATTTTTGATAATAAAGTAATTCACAAACAAAATAAATAATAAATGATATTTCCAAAAAAAATTTAATAAGACGAATGGTCAAATATTGGAAAAAAAAGTCAAAACATCTTACGTTATAAAACGGAGGGAGTACATGGTATTTAACCCGTTTTAACACAAAACTACACATTTAACGTTGGGTTACAACAAAATTAGAGAAAGTACATATGGTGGAAACCACATATTAGGTGAAAACATAGAAACTTTTTGATAGAAGTTTTTTAAAAAATCTTTAAAAATCACACATGTAGGTAATATGTAAATAAACATCTCTGCAAAGTTTTATGAAGAAAATCAACTTCATTAATAAGATATAAAATTAACAAATAACACTATTCCTTCTTTTGCCTTTGCCTTCAATGTTTCTCATTTTTACATCTCAAAAAATACGTGGATTTTATCATCGAAATTTTGCATGGTTCTCTAATATTAATTATAAATTTGTGAGATTTTTTATAGATTTTTTAAAAAAATTATATCATTGTTTTAGTTTTAGAAATTATGAAACATACAATAAATAACAGCATAGAAGTTTTCAAAACATCTATAAAAAATCTCACAAATAGATAATGTTATATTAGACCACCATAAAAATTTTTAATGATAAAATTGATGTATTTTGTGAGATATAAAATTCAGAAACATTAAAGGAAAAGACAAAAGTAGGAATAGTACTATTGTTAATTTCATATCTCATTAACGTAGTTGATTTTCTTCATAAAACTTTGCAGAGATGTTTATTACACATTACCTACATGTGGTTTTTTTGATATTTTTAAGAACTTTCTATCAAAAGTTTCAATGTTTCCACCTAATATGTGGTTTCGACCATATACTTTTCTGCAAAATTACGCACATATCCTTGAAACCTCCATAGTGTCGCAAACTACGTACATATTTAGCATATAATTTGTTGCAATACTACAGACTGTGGAAGTGCGGAGGATCCATCCTTGACTCGTTATCTTGAGTTCTTGATGGAACATGGAGCTTAATACCGTATCTCTTCAAGGAGACCGTAATTAAGTAAGCTCTCTTTGCAACAATGATGCGACAGGAGTATATCCGTTATTATTGCATTGAATGTAATAATTAAGGCCAAACAAACCCCACTGTAACAGAAGGATGCTCTTCGAAAATAAAATGCTTTGTCTGACGTGACTAGCTTTCTTGGTTAACAACCAAACCTCAATCTCAATATTATATTAAGTGAACAACCAAATCATGATACTATGCCTAAGATCCTTGATGATGACATTTGAATAATCTTCTAGGTTAAGGCATATAATATCAGCAGAAGTCACCTTTGCCGTTAACTAGCTAATCAGCACATAAAGCATGTAGCATAACGGAACAAAATGCAAAAAAGTAGAATGTCACCCTAACTAAACAACACTTGGAGCTAGGACTAGGGCAGATTAGACTAATTTTAATTAGCTAGATTTCTTTTTAGGCTATCCGGCCATAGGTGATCGATCGAGTACATTAGTTAACCATAAACAACTAGGGCTTCTGCCAAACTTTCCCTTGACATCTGGTGATCGCACTCATGGATATGAACCTTTTCTTTTTTCAACCCAAGGGAGATCTGATTCTTGTAGTTCCTTTTGTATATATTTTGCAGTTTTTATAATGCTGGAACCTTTCCAGGGTCAACAATTGCTGCTAAGGATTATGTTAGTCACTGGTCACCAATAGTGTTGGTGGCTTTCTTGAAGTAACTAATTAAGTTATGATGCTAGAGCTAGATATATAATGCCTTGTTAAGCAAATTTGGAAGGCATGCATGCTGAGGGTTTATGATGCCTTGTTCACTGAGCTGGCCGGCTAATATATACTGTTTATTGTCTAAGCCGGCCCAGCTAAAAAAAATATTAGTCTAAGGGATTAACTAACTATTACTTAGTTATTAGTAGATACATGCTTATAGGTACGGTATACCTCTGCCACATTCGAGAGCAAAGCCGAGGATAAAATATTTTTTATGGGTTCTACATCAAATTCATGGAAATAAGAATTTTGCGATGGGTTCACTTAAACTCATGAAAAATTGCTATATTTCTGTTGGTTTCGCATGAATCTCACATACTAATTGGAATTTTTGTGAAGGTTATGTTAGGATTCACTGAAAAATTAGTGCTCTGGGTAGGCCAAGAAACCACCGGCCAATGAGCCAAAACCAAAACCTAATCCCTTTGTTTTTGACCCGCTGCCCAATCACTTGCCAAATGCGCCACCAACGACACCCCCCTCAACCGGTGTCACCCATGGTCACCTCCACCGATACTGCCAACCTGTGCCATTGTCAAACCATGATTATGCATGCCACCACCCTACGCCATCAAGTTCGGCGCATGGATCCATCCATTCTCCCCACCGGCACCGCCAGCCATTCCTCAAGCTTGAGGGCCAAATCTGCATGCCTTGGCCTTAGGGTCCACGGATCCGGACCTCCCGAGTATGGGTACCCTAGATCTGGCCTCAACTTGAGCAACCGTTGCACAGGAGTGGCCTCCACACCTTTGTCAACCACCCATCTTCAGTCAATGACGAGCGTTGTTGCCCCCTACCTTGATGTTAGCAGCCATTATGAGCTCAAAACCTCAAAACCTCCAGATCCTAACAACTTGTCGTGGATCAAGTGTCCAACTCTGGTGGCGCTAGATGTAGCTTCGAGATGAGCCTTTCTAGCTTCCAGATGTGCCCTAGGACTTCACCTATCCTGATGGGTATTTACTCCATTACGATGTATAACTAGGTTAAAAATTATATATATGCACTGATACGTTAATAAAAAAAATGTACTCAATTGGTAATTAGGTTTGGGTATGGTAATGTAGTATCCATACCCATAAACCAATGGATACTTATTAAAATTAAATAATATAAAAGTTATGTCATGGACCATATAGTCATATAAAATCAAGCCCAAATAATTACAAAAGTCCAGCCCAATCACAATGATATAAAATAGAGAAACCCTAACCAATATATTCTCCCAGCATCCCCCAACACACACAGCACGCAACCGCTCCACCTTTGTCCCCACCGCCACCTAGCCCACCTCCCTGTAGGTCACAGCCGCCGCCAAGTTCCTCATCACCGCCACACCCATCAGGCTGTTGCCCGCCACATAGTACGTTCGATCTCTGCGCGGCACCCTGTCCGCCTCCGGTTGCCCTTGTGGGTGGTTAATTAGACGTGGGTATATTTTATCCACGTAGATATGGCTATGAGAAAATTATATCCATATCAAGTTTTTATTTCTTGAAGGTGGGTTTGAAGTAGTCATACTGAGTGGGTACAGACCCATTACCAATTTACTCATGTCACGCACGCGAGGAAAGTGTACGTTACGCGCGCGCGCGCCCGACGGAAGCAAACATGTAGGCCGTTTAAGTTGGCCACGTATGGTATGGTAGACTGGCATATATAGTGTGCTCCTCGCTCTCTGGCATGCAACATACAACAGCAATGCAACTTGTACTATAACAAACCAACCATCCCATTGATATCGCATGCACCCCATACGTGAAGCAACCTAACAAACTTCAGCTCCTTAGTAGTTGCTCAGTTTCCACACCCACACACACGCACACACAAACCGTATGCATGCTCCCCTGCCTCGGGCACACATCACACAGTATATGATTATGTGCACATCTCGATCGATCGATTATTGTTACGTAAGCCCACGAAGGCACGAATTGCGATCGCTTTCTGTTGCCTTTGCCTTTCCATCGCGCGCCTTGTACTGAGTTATTACGTGGATCCTCTTGCTTGCTGGCCAAATTTACTTCAGCCTAACCTTTTTAAATTTTTTTTGACACATCGTTTCGATCTCCAGGAATTTTTGTTTCTGTACTACTGCTGCTGTTATTATAGTACGTGCATCCGTGCATGCTTGCACTTGTGCATTGATGACTTTCTGAACCATGTACTATATCGTCTGAAGAGTACCGCGGTTCAGTAATCGCGAGCGCGGTTTTCAGGTTTCAGTCTTAAAAATTGGAGGCCATGATTTTGACTTGTCAAAATGGACGGGCAAAGTCTGACAGAGTAATTTCTGACCAAGATTAATACAGATATAGAGTACGTAACTAATTAACAGTGCACTGTTCTAGCTCTATCTACTTCGTACATGCCACTATTGACCCGAGGGAATAATTAAGTATTCTATTCGTCCATTTTGTATGAGGTTTCTATCCCTCGTCTAATATCTCTCGTCTAAGTACATTAACATCTATATGAATCACTACACATATAAAACTCATATACACTGATTCATCGATGAATCTATTAAAAAGATAAAGCACCTAAAAATGTAAAATAGAGAAAGTATTCCATAGTTTAATCTACTCCATCATCCATAAATAATAATTCTAGCATATTTAGCGGAGTTTACAGTTATTGTAAAATTAGTTTCATATCTTTAAAGTTTACTACTCCAGATTGGAGAAGACAAACTAGGGCCAACTTAAAAATATTTGAATGAATTTATTAGTGGTAAGGAGTAGACGGGTACGTACTACAGCCAGCTATACTCCGAGGAGCACTTTTCAGCCCATTCATTTATCATCCACCCATCCATTCTTCGACCTGACATTTCTGGTTTGTACTTTAGCACATTGCAAACACACACAGTACAGTGTACAGGTTCCAAATCAATTACTTCGTACTAACCATCAGTCAAGATCATGAGCTCTCCAATATAATCCGTACATATTGATAAATACTCCTATATTTATATCACACGTACGTACACTGCTACATGCACACGTGTGTGTGCGTTACTTTTATCTGGCACGAATCGAATCATACACACGGACGATATCACAACAAAGGCGAAGGATTGCGATGATCGCGACGATATCTCTGATGGTTTGATATGTGGAAGTTGATGTGAAATAAAGCTGTCGTACTTGTAGACTACTATACTGCATCAGCCGTACTTGTACAGTCCAACACATAGCTATAGCATAGCTGTGCTGCATGCTGGTCACACATGAATGTGACTCGGAATCTCTCACATTTACTGCACTCACGCACGCACGCACGCATGTATGCCTACCTGCAAGTACATGCCTGCAGCCCAGCCCAGGACACACACAACCGATCACAAATTCACAAATTAACTCTACAGTATTGGATACTGCACGTCGTACGCTCGTGCGTGCGTGCATGCATGCATCGTCGTACGCTGCCAATCTGCCGTGCTACTACTCCTACTCTGCTGCTTATTTTATAAATTATGGAATATATTATTGAAATACAATTACATAGAGATGGTAAAACCATTCTTTTGGCCTCTGAATGAATATAATGAATATAAGGTGTGTAGGTCTGAGGTCTCTGAATAACTAAGATCACAAGGCTTACGGAAGAACACATAAAAAAAA
Source organism: Leersia perrieri (assembly GCA_000325765.3). Taxonomy (NCBI): domain Eukaryota; kingdom Viridiplantae; phylum Streptophyta; class Magnoliopsida; order Poales; family Poaceae; genus Leersia; species Leersia perrieri. The sequence continues at coordinate 7,809,734 of CM002476.1, forward strand.
AATAAGGTTGAGTTCTTTTCAGCTAATTTAGAATTATTACTCATCGGATTATCGTGTGCACGCTTCATTTAGTATAAGCCACTAAATGGTACACTTTCTAAAAAAAAACTTTTTATATAGAACTTCTTTTAAGATATCGAATAAATCTATTTTTGAAGTTTGTAATAGTTAATCCTAAATTAATCATATATTAATGGCTTGTCTCGTTTTACGTGCAACAAATTATCCAATCCTACTACCCACTTTAGAACTCTTCCTAAGATTAACCAAGATTGATTAGATGGGGATATGATATCACTTCCATTAATTGCATACTTAATGCTTAGCAAGTGTTGGTCCTTACCTAGCTTAGCCTTGTTACGAGGGGCTGCAGTTGTCAGAAACTATGTCAAACAGTCTAATTTCTCATCTAGACTATCATAATCTTTGGTCATCGAATCTACAAAATAAACATAGAAGCCTGATACTGGAAAATCCTTTTTTTTTAGATTCTCACTAATTGTTTGTCATAATCCAGAGCTCCTCAAACACGGTTTTAATAATCAGTGTTAGTCCTTTGCTTGCTCTTCTTTGCAGTGTCAGCTATATACAAAGGCGCACTCTTGGACATTAGGCCGTGCATGCATGCGTTCCTGTCCCTTTCAGTTCCCAGCTTATTTTCTGCCAACTCACCCGTTGCCAGCTACCTACCCCGGGATCTTGCATGCTCGAGCCCCTGCTACCCTCTAGCAATCATGGAACCTCCAAAAAATACCGCTAATAAAATTATCTGTCAAATGGTAATATAAAGGAAAGCTAAATATTTAACTGGTATGTTGAGGTCCCCTAATATATTTTTCTAGATTCGTCACTGCTACGAGCTTAGCTAAGACCATCGTACCAAAATACCAAAGGAAATAGCCATATCTTCCAAGTGTGGAGTACAGGTGATGTGAGTGAATGATGAAGTGAACAACGACGTCTGTGGCACCGTGTAGTGAACTAGTGACCATGAATGAACAGTATCTTCTCACTATTCATTGCATGACTACGTACCGTACACTTTGCAAATATCGCAACCAATCTATCGGGTACATTATGTTAAGCTGGAGATCGAGAGGCCATCATTCAGGTTAGGTATGTCGAGAAGCTAAGCTAGCTATGGCTAGCTACTAGTAGCTAGTCTATTGACATCTGTGTAGACGTGTGGTGCATGCCATGGGCTAAGTTGAGCCACATCTAGCCGTGGCTTTTCCTTTCAGTGATGCCAAATGTGGGCATGGCTGGTCAGTTGGTGGAGGAGAATCTTGAGAACGCTAGCTCTAGTAACCACCTTTTGCAGTTTTAGCGCTAGAGCTCTTCGAATACGCCGGTCCTATCGATCTCTCTGATCTCTCGGGCTTTATCAATGGTTTGCATATATATGCTTGCATTGGGTCTACTACTTTGGATGTGCTCGTTACCATAAAAAGCATTATCTAGAAAAACCTTTCGGATATACATGGATCGTTAATTATATATTAGTATTTTTATATGAGATAATTAAAAAAATCTAAAATGTACCCCCTCCACTCATAAATACTATGGACAACTTTTCAAATGATTAACAAAACGGTATGCAATATATTTGCCGTCTACATTGTCATCCAAGTGATGTTGTAAATAACCAATTTATTAGATTCTATACTAATAATAGGGTTGTTTTACTATATAGTATACATGAAATCCATCCATTAATGTGTATGGGTAGTTTGGTTGTCGATCTATTAACACAAGAATTTATCGTCCCTCGACGGTTGCATCTCACCTAGAACCACTGTGACATTCATAAGGCAGGCTACCTCACAAGACAGTGCATGTTGCTGGTATTTGTCGTGTCGACGCACTCCATTGATCACGGGCCATTCACCTGGATTTGTCGGCACCGTCAAATTCTTATCATGAATTTTCTAAATAATCAAAAAACTAAAAAAACATTTATTTTCTTCCCAAAAATGTCATAGAATACTGCATACTATAAGCGTATACTATTCGATCTCTACTAACGACTAACGACTAGTATATTCTAATCTCGACCATTATTCCTTCCATACACTTTCCCCCACGTCGCTCCCTCCACAGGAGC
>CM002476.1:7811937-7844653 GCA_000325765.3 Leersia perrieri
GCTCTGCTCTGGGTTGGCGACGGCGTGACGCCGGCGATGACACGGAGGGGCTGCAGACACCAGTCGGCCAGCGGGCGGCGCCCCTCACCGATGGCGATGCTCCTCACAGACGAGCGACAGCATGCTCCAGGGGCGTCATTGGCGGCACTTTGGCCAGATCTGGGCTCCTGGCGCTCCGATTTGGTCACCGGTGGGCTACGACGAGCTTGCGGCGGTGTTGGCGGTTGCTTCGAGGCAGCCTTACCTTCTGCAGTATCAAGGACGGGTCTTCATACCTACGGTATGGAAGACCTTGGCAGATCCGGCTCCCCTCCGCCGGATCCAAGGATGTTTGGCGCCACGCGACGGTTGGTTGGCAGAACCGAGGCGCTTCTGCTCGAGGCGCCTGCTGGCCTGCTACATCTAGGGGAAAGCGTTCGGAGCACCGAGCGGTCGTGGCGAGGTGGCTCGTGGAGGTGCGGCGCGGAGGCCAGGTGGCGAGGGGCCCTGGCGGAGTTAGAGGCGCGGAGAGGCACACACGGAGTGTCCGGCGTCGCTTGCGATCCGCTTTTGCTGCCTTTGGGTCTGGTACCACCTGCTGCTTCCTTTGGTGGGTCGGCTCGGTTCTGTGTGGGGTTGTCATCAGCGTGGCGTGGAGGGCGGCAAGGCGACGGCGAGGCGTTCTGGCGACCCGAGGGTAACGCGGGAAACCAGACCGAGGCGAAGTTGTCGAGTGCGCCAGCAGGCGGGTGTTTCAAACTTGCGACGGGCTTCTAGCCAGACTTTCGTCCTCTTGCGGCGGCGCCTTTGCCGACAAAAGATGGCCATGTCGGACGGGCTAGCGTGGGAGAGAGGGGATCCATTATTCTCTCTCACCCTCTCCCCATCCAACCCAACTGCGTGGATGGTTCTGGAGCACGTCGGTTGTCAAGCTTCCTCTTGCTGGCCAGTGGACGACGAGGCGCTGGAGCAGTGGCAACGCATTGAAGGTTGCAGGTGGTGGATGTGGCCAAACCGGACAGTTCCTTTGACACGGGAAGATGAGATGTTAACAGGCGGAAAGCCTAGCCTTTTGGCCGGCAACGGTGACGCATGACGCCTGCGGGCGTCGCTTACCTCTTGAGGCGTTGCTTTGTTTTTTTGTCTTTGCCTAATGGCTTCTCGGGTGAAAACCTTGTCCCGGCTAACTGGGACGGGCGACGGCAATGCCTTTCAGCGTCTTTTTTCTTCTTGAAGGCATCGTCTTCGCAGAACCATTACCGTAGGGGGTGTCTTTTTCCTATCTATGCTTTGCTTCTGGCTAATGTGGTAAACACGTGGTGTGGTGGTTTTTTTATTTCTGGATTATAGTCTTTCGTGACTATAGTTTGTATTTTTTTCCTTTTATATCAATATATGAAATCCGCATTTTCCCATGCGGCTCATTTAAAAAAAATCTCGACCATTCAATAGTATATATACGTGATCACACTAGTATTGAATACCGTAAAGATCGAAGCCCTAATAATAAATTTAATTCAATTTAAAATTTGATAGTCAATGCTTAGCTCAAGCGGTTTTACTCTTCCTCCTCTCAGGCTCAAACCAAAAGGTAGGGTCCCTCTCAAAGTAAGAAAAACAATGAAAAAGAGAAAATTCTACTAGCTCACATTGAGCTATTTGCACGTAGCTAGCCCATGTCAGCCATGTACACTTTCTGTTTTCCAAAGAAAAACTGGGGGCCAACCCGGCCACGGCCACTACTTACCATGCCGTGTGACATGACCACATAGAGAGAATCCGATGCAAAGTGCACGCAACAACACACACGCATCACACACACACACACACACACTGTTTGTTGCTGCTTGCTATCGGGGCACGTACGGTTTTGTTTGTTTGGCTCCCCAGCCGGGAGATCAACCCAACCAACCAATAATCCAATCAATCCATCCCATGCATATCGATCGAGATGATGCATGCGTAAAAGGGATCGAATCCTCCCCCTGTTTCTCTTTCTGTTTCTGTTTCTTCTCCCACTGGCCTCACCCAGCTAGCTCACTCACACTGATGGTTTGTTTGTTGTTGTTGCTTCCCGGGAGGAGGAATTGTTGCAAAGTCCGGCCGTTGTCGATCGCGTGACATGGGGAGGAGGATACGCCTGCGTCATGGCCATCCATCCATCTGGGCTACAGCTAGCTAACTATAGCTTGTTAGTTCATGCTCCCCTCTTTCCCCTCTCCCTTGCCCTCCACCTCGCATTTGCCCGCATCTCGCGATGTATGTGCGATACGCGTGTGGATTTGATCCATAACCGCAAACGATGTCATGGTTGTCATTTTCTTAACATTTAGAGTCATGTTGCCTGAAAGGAGCAATGTAAAGTAACATAGGTATTAGGGTTTTAGGGAATGGACATAAGTTGTCTTTTACTCAACAAAAATAATTTTAAAGTTATTTGTTGTGTATCTTTATCAATGCTATTGTTGTTTTGAGTTTAAGCTTTTGATAATTTTTTAGAAGGCAGTAACTCTGTAAAAAAAAAAAACTTTCAACAAGCCCATGGTTGTATTTTGCAAGGAGTTATTAGATTTTTCTGTTTATAGCTCCAGCCTCCTCACACTTAACCCGGTGGACAGATGGTTAGATGTGGCAAAAGATAACATAAATTAATTTGTTGTAAGCACTTACAAATTTTACTATAGAAATTAGCTTAAATAAGTTCAATTTCATGATTAATTGTGTAGATTCTCTATGAATGAAAAAACAGGTAAACTGGAATTCATTCGATTACTTTAATTATAGGTCGATCATTTAATTGACAAACTAAGGCAAGCATCCCAAATAAGCTCTAAATAAGCCTTTCGATTTCCAAACAGAGGGTTTATTGATAGGGGTTATTTTAGCAACTCATAAGCAAATAAGCACCATAAGGATGTGTTTATTATGCTTATTTGTTGTGAGACCCATCATACCCTCACCCATGCCCCTCCAATTTCCACCACACCCTCACCCATACCGTCACTCTAAGAATACAGATCCAAACAGATTTAGAGATTATTTTAAGACCCTCATAGCATAGGGCTTACTGCTTAAAATAAGCCATTGGTTTCCAAACGGGTCTAAGTTCGTTGATGCATGTATCTGGAAAAAATGACAATTTTTCCCTTAATTAACCCTCTCGTTGATCAATCCTCAAGTCATAATCCATGAATCGATCTATACGCGTCATCAACTGCTAACTAACTCGTTGCGTACGTGTGGATTAGACCTTGTCGCATATACACCAGATACGATAGAAATGATGCTTCAATTCCATCATTTCAACTGCCGAAATGCACGGGCTTTACATATGGAGTAGTATATAGTTGCAAACTGCAGATACGCCGACGATTAATTCAACCAATCGTTCAACAACTACCACGAAATGGACTGGTCGATTTATCGATCAGTTTTCAAACGGTCGGGCTAATATAATTAATGTTCAGAAACCTAGAAATGTTAATCAGTTATGCTTCGGGTTAAATACCATTTTTTTAATTCTGTGCGTGTGCTTTGAAGAGAGAATATCTGTACTTTGAATGGAATTAATTAATAACGTTGCTATGTCGAATGACTCATCAGCTGCCGTATAGCAACAAAGTAGCACACTTGCTACATGCGTTCCATGTGACAGTTCCCAACTACCTCGATAGAATGTAAATTACAAGATTCTTCTGTCAGATTTGAAAACAATATTAATCCTAAATTAATCAAAGTTGAGCCTGTCCACAACTGAAATAACCACTTTCGAGGAAACCCCTAAGCTACCTTCTCTTCATTTCGGTGTATGAAAGAAAAACGTAAGGATATTTTCGTCCCATCGTACACACTAGTCACTTTAAAATATAAATATTTAGGCTAAAATATGACGTGTTTTACTATAATGAATCTGGACAAAGGTTATGTCCAGATTCATTGTAGGATGTATGTATCGCGCATCAGTTTAAATGCTTATAATTTTTTGTGGAGAGAATAGTAAAAATGTTTAGCGCAAATTTTTATGAACCATCGTTCTAAAAATGTAAACTAAAATCTTGATCAGTATTGCCGCCGATTGTCCATCGTCGATGGACCGGAGCAAATATATAAAGATATGTAACTTTCACAAATCTAGTCTAACTGAGAAAATCAAATATTAACATGTTGGGAGCTATCCGAATGGTAGTACAGATTTGTTGCAAGCGGAGATAGAGATAAAACGAGATGATGTCAGAACTGCCAAGTTGTCCACGCGTGCATACATCGAAACATCATCGTCCTTAGCGAATTTCGTTCCGTCGGTGCACGGGGAGGTGGACGCATTGATCCAATATTTCCCTGACAGTGATGTCACATTTTTAACCTCTTGTTAATTATAGATATCTCTTTTTTTTTCTCTTGTAGCAAAGCTAGAAACAAGGTAAAAGATTGCATTAGGTAAGGAGATATTCCTCGTGTGGAGGCATCCATTTTTATTCGTTAGTTGAAGGTTGAATTTAATGTTTCACTGAAAAGAAGGTTGAAATGTGCGGGGGATAGGTGAAAACAACACATATATTTTTGACCTCTTAAACAAATGTGCAGTGAATCACGCCCGATTGCACATGTGATTTTTTGGTACAGTGCCAAAACTGTACTTGAAGCTTGATTAATTGGATAGTGGAGTACTCGTAAATTGTAGTGCCATCCAGTGAAAATGTGATTAATTGAGACTGACTTGTTTTAACTACCAAGTTGTCACCGTTACAGTACTCTCTTTGATTCTACATATGAGTATTTTTAACGTTCACAACTCTTTTCTAAAAAATTAAAACCGGTGGGGGTAACTAGTTGTAGACCAAATTGATTGTAACGCGTCTAGTTACTGTAATCAAGAGCTGTGTTGTCCAAAGGGCCATAATTTCCTATTCTGTAATTTAAGTCCTATGTAGAAATTTATTTTAGGACCTATTTGTAGACTTTCCTCTTAACTACTACTTGATGGGTTTCTTATCAGAAAGATAAGCCCCTGGGCACCTTTTTAACTCACCATAAAGTAAAAGCAGAGGCTACTCTATTCCAAGCAGCAAACATATTGCATGGCATTACTCCTGATGCCAGAATGATTCCTACTCTATTTAACCAAACAAACTACTAATCAGTAAAACGATACTAGTACTCCTATTTCTGATGAAAGAAGCAAGATCTGACTAATTCTGTTAGCACAATAATTATCCTCTTCAGGTAAAACCTTGTGCTACAACTTTGTTTAAAAAAATGGTAGGGTAAACTCCTCTAGTTTGCCAGAGATCAGGATGTGAATGGCATATTTACATGCAGGTTTGCTGACAGTGTCCAACTTTGACATGGCCGTTGAACATGACCAATCAGACAAAACGGATTAATTACTGTTCTAGACACATCAGTTCAGTTAACAGAAAAACTAAACTCATCTTCAGACCAGACTTCACCAGAAAAGGTTGAGAGATTCACACCCACATCTCTACTGCAATTCAGAGTCAGCAAACCCCAGGCATAAACTGAGGCCTGTTACCTTGGACCCCTGACCCAGTCCCTACTTACTTGCTGATTGAACTTGAACATGACTCAGTAGACCATCAGGCTGCTAAGCCTAATTTTCAGGGTTAATATATGTTCACATATGCAGCAGCAACTTCATTCAAACTGGACTGATTTGAAACTCGAATTGTTTTTGCATCTTATTGATTGGTCAATGCAATCTGCAGCATGCATGGTCGTTTCTTGGCAAATAAACCTGCTGCTGTTCATTCAGATAATGAGCTATGACTAGTGACCACGGACCAAGAGTAGCTCTGAATATTTTGCTACAGAGAATGGTCGGCGAAGGAGACCATGGCCATATGCAGCAAAGCAAACTAACATCGTCGTCATCATCATCAAGCTTGCACACAAAAAAAGTTGAGTGACTTAACTAACCTGGAGCGGAAAGCCAGCAAGCAGCAGCAAACAAACCGATCAAAGTCGCGGCGTTTTGCAACAGCAGTTTTCGTTTGCTAGCTTGAACAAGACAAGATAATCCATCTGGAGGTTTAGAGAGATAGAGATGTGGGGAAAAAAGGATTCTTTTTTGTTTTTTTAGCTTTCTTCCTGTGGACATCAAGAGAAACGTTAAGGAAAGAGGAAAATGACATATCTTGTTTTGGGGTGGGTAATTAGCCATCCTTCCTAGGCAGATGGAGGTGAACAATGAGAGATTTTGATGCCAAAACAAGAACTTCTTGTTGATCACTGCAACAAGACTACAAGAGACTCTGGTTCCCTAGTAGTCAAGCAGAGCAATGAAAAATTTCTCCATTTTATATTTTTGGCGTTGCCGGGGACGACTGAACTGAAAGAAACATGCAATGCAATGTTGATGTTGCATCTCCAAGAGCAATGGATTCAATTTGTTTTTTTCATCTTCTTCTACATGACCACTTGTTCATACAGAGAAGACAGGTAGAGAGAGAGAGAAAGGATGAAAAGGAGAAAGGAGGAGGCAGGGCAGTTTGTTGTTTCCAAACGCACGCACCATTACTACTAATATACTACATCATCAACATCTTCTTCCTCTTTTCACCGTCCATTCGATTCATCTGATTAATCTACGCTACCTAGCTGGTTTTCATCGTCGTCGTCGTTGTTCTCTGCTTGCTTGTTGGCGACATGAGCAGCAGCAGCAACAGCAGAAAAGCGGTTTTTGTTGAAACGCCATTGAGATGAACTCGAGCACGTCTTCGTCTTCCTCCTCCTCTTCCTAATCTTTCTTGTTCTTGGCTTGATCACCTTGATCTTGGCTGCTTCTGCTTCCTGTACACCGCCGCCGTCGATGAATGTTCCTTCTCCGGCCGGTCATGTCGCCCCGACTCCAAGGAAATCAAAGAAGGTGATTTCGCCGGCGCGGTTGTCGGCGCCCTGTTCCACGACGCCCGCCGCCTTCTGATGCCTCGCCGGAGACGGCACGGAGAACGCCGACCGCGCGCTCGGCGCGAACAACGCCGCCGCGTGCGGAGCCGCCACCATGTCGTAGCCTGCAACCATGTCAATCCAGTCCGTCAGTCAAACGCCATTAATGAAACCTCGCCGGCAGTAGAAGAACAAAAAGAAATCGAAACAAGGAACGCGATTTACCCTGGTAGAAGCAGGGGACGGCGGCGGCGATGCCGGAGCTGAGGGAGAGGTCGGTGGTGCAGGTCGACGCCGACTCCTCCGAATCCCCGCCGCCGCTGTACGCCCGCGTCGTCTGGTGATGGAGAACGAGTTGCGGCGGCGGCGAGGCGGAGGAAGGCGGCGCCTTGGTGGTGGTGGTGCTGCGGCGGCGGAAGGCGCCGGAGTGCTCGCGGTGGCGGCGGGCCATGAGGACATGCCAGTGGTTCTTGACGGCGTTGTCGGTGCGCCCCGGGAAGAGGCGTGCGATGAGCGCCCACTTGTTGCCGTACGCACGGTGCGCCGCCATCAGCCGCTCCTCCTCCTCCTCCGTGAACGCCCTCCTGTTTATCCTCGGGTCCAGCTGGTTGAACCACCTCAACCTACAGCTCTTCCCTGCACACACATCGATCAAATCAAGAACAACACTCACTCGTATTGAATGGATGCGATTTCGATCTTGACATTACCTGATCTGCCGTCGAGCTTGTCGGCGATGAGGTTCCAGTTCTGGGGGCCGAACTGCGCCACAAGATCCTTGAGCTTCGCGTCCTCCGCCGGCCGCCAGTGCCCTCGCGCACAAAGCTTCCCCGCCGCCGGCGCTGATACCTCCTCCTCGATCTCCGGCACCGCCGGAGGAGGAGACGCAAAGAACGCGCCCGATATCATCTCGCGCTGAGACATTCTTGTTCTCTCTACTCGGCTACAACAATGGATGGATGGATGGATCGAGAGAGAGGAGGGGGTTAATAAAGAGGAGGAGGAAGGCGAGAGAGGAGTAACGGAAGAGAGAAAGGGACAGCTGGGATGGCTTGGCTCTGGGTGTTAATTTGTTGCTGCTGATGATGCAAACATCAAGCGAAATGGGGAGCCTAATATAGGGGCAGTTTTGCTAAGCCAAGACAAATCACCCTCTTGGCTTCCTTCAACTCACCCAACCAACCAAACAAAACAGAAACACATAAATGCCACTAACTCCTTTTCTCTCCTTCCTCTCTAGTAGTAGTATCTTTTTCTTTGGAAAAATATCTGTTTATATCTATATTTGCGTATATCTATCTAGTGTACTACAGTATAATAGTACAGTATATCTTTGAATTTGTTTGGTTTGGAACTGAAGATTGGTTGGGTTGGTTATTCGTTGGAGGATTTGGTTTTGTTGGGGTTTCACTTACTTTGAGGCTGAGGGCAAAAGGGCTGGAAAAGAGAGATGTGTTGAGGTGTTGTTCCTGTCTTTGTGTGTTCTTTTTCCTCTCTTCTTCTCTTGGGGTGTTTTTATGATTCTTTTTTTGGGTTTCAGAGGCCACTCGTGTGGGTTTGGGGAGTCCAACCCCAACCACTATCAGGGGTGGAACTCTGTCCCTCCCAGCCTTGACAAACCCACCAGAACTCCCTTGTCCCTATGCGCACCCCACAACCATCCACACATGAACATTTTCTTCATTGTGACCACACTAGAAATTGTACTCCATGTCTCCATCCATCTCTTATGTTCTTGTTAGTATCTCTATGTAGACATCAATCTAGTTTATACATCAATGGAGATTTGTATGGTACTGCTATTACCATAGGACTGTATAAGGTTAAAGCAAAAGGGTGGGGGACCGACGATGTGTTTTGTTTAGTCCTTTGATTACTGGTAACCGATTAAAATGTCGCATTTTTGTTTGGGAGGAGTGGTCAGCGCGTTGATCAGATGGGTTGTACGTGGAGACGTTCGAATTGTATATGCATGCATCCATTTATTGTTATTTTCTTTTTGGATAAGCGAAACGGTCGATATGTTACCAATTTTGCGCCAAAGCTAGCCAAATATAGGTGTGCAAACCGTTACGTGATCTAGAAAAATAATGCCATAACGGTTATGGATTTGTCGTTTGTCATGGCTTTTTGCGGATTTATGATATTATCCCCATAGGTAAGCGACAAATACAAATAAGACATTGAGAGCACCAATCGTATAATATAATTTAAATAACTAGAGAGGTCATTGCATTAATCAGATATGTTCTACTCAGAAAGTTGAAATTATAACTAATGTGTTCCTTAAATGTTACAGGTAGTTAGATAAGCGAAATGGTTCGTGCGATGTCAATTTTTTATGGAACAGGCCAAGAATAGTAGTGTGATAGTTATGTACTCAAAACGATAATGATAACATGGTAACAGTCGTGACCTATTTATTGTTCACTTGTTTTGTCGATTTAAGTAACGGCTCTGCAAAGGTCGGGCAAGTACACGCAGCACACCGGGATATATGCTTATACATAACTATTTATTTTCTTGCCTTTTGGTAATACCAAAAAATAGAAATAAAACAAAACATCAGCATCCAAATAACACGTGCACCTCTTAGAAAACAAAAGGAAAAATCTAAAGACTACATATATTGGCATGACCATAGGGCATGGGCTCTTTAATTCTCAAGAAAAATATATATGTTCTCCTCCCAAGAAATGTCAACTTCTAAGGTCTATTTTACAGTAGGTTCTACCATCTACACAAATATTTTCACCTAAGCTATATGTAAAACAAAGCCTTACCAAAACAACATTGCTTCTGCCATCTTTTCATCTCACTCCTCTCTTGAGAGAGAGAAAAAAGACGCACATATTTACAGTAAAACATACTCTACGAGGGAAAATAAATCGTTACAATTAAAATTATTTGGTAAAAGAAGAAAGGGGTAATCTTGTAAAAAGGCGTGTTTTTTCTTTGACGTGACGTAGGCCGGGCAAGAAATTGCAAAGAAGCCGCATCGCTTTTCTTGTGTTTTTTTACCATGGCACCCCTCCCCGGAACTTTTTTTTCCCGTTTTAACCCTTTTACCCTGGATGGTAAAATCCGCATGGATGTAGGGTCCAATCCGACCAGACAGATTTATGCAAATGTTTACAGTGCCTTTTGCTGTGGGCTACCCATCTAGTTTCACTTTTGCATGTAAAAACCAAGTAGTAGTATCAAAATGGCAAAAAATAGTTTAAAAATATCTGCGACTTCACTGTAAAGTAAGATTCTTACTGTAATAAACCAAACTGGCAAGTGGGTAAACTGTAATTTAGTGTAACGGCCATCTCCGTTGGATTGATTAAAGGAAGAAGAAAAAAAAATAAAGGTGAGACGGTGAAGTGGACATGTACTGCTGCTTGAGGATGATGAACACATGGTCAAAAAACAGAATAATAAAAGAAACAAGAAGGGGCTGTTTCTAAAAGGGGCACACATTTTGTACGGTGGGTATATAGCCCTTCTCTTTTTCTCCGGTCAAAATTACGGTTACTTGCTTTTTAGTGGAGTAATAACTCACGTCTTTATTCCACAAAACTTTGTCTTATCAGCGGGCGGCCGCTCCCTTCCCTGTCCCTGCTATGCCTGCTGTGCTTTTTTGGTTGATTTTCTCCTCAAGAAAAAAAAAAGATCACATCCTCTGATCTGCCCCTGCTCAAGTTCTTATGAACAAACTTTATTATAAAAAATAAATTTTAACTGTACTGTATAATCCAAGTCAATTTAAGGTATTTTTACACATAAACAAATTGAATTAATAAGTTCATTTTTCATAAAACTTCACTGTATAGTTCCACACTTTCGCTACTTCAAAAAGAGATCACGATGATGATAGAAATGTTACCAACCAACTGATTCCTTTGAGTGTCTCGACCTCTCTCTAAAAATCTTTTCAACTATAATTTTATTTTTGTGCGTTGTCAATTTAGATATAAAAATATAACAAAATAACAGACCTAAATATAACATATTCATACACTCATGCACCGGCACGACGGCAAATTGCTACATGAAACAGTGAAAAAACCGTCTTCCGACGCATGGCCAGGTGAGGTGACACAACCTATGGTCAGCTTAAAAAGAGGATATGGCCCATATGCATATCCACTATTACAAACCAATCACAAAATTCTGCATAGTAGAGTACTGTTACTACAAAACATCTCCACACACCAAATGGATGAAGAACGGCTTACTTGCCCATGATGCAATCCAACTCAACCTAACCATTTCATGTGTAAAGCCAAAAGAAAAAAAAAAGAGTAACAGGAGAATTGTCGTCTACGTGCAGCGAACAGATTCGGGAAAAATTCTCCTGAGTTTGTGCCCTGCCGGAAAACCCCAATCTTGGCCCCGGAATCCTACTACTAACTACAGGAGGATTAGGCCGGTTTGCAGGAGTAGTACAGTGCCAAACGACAACTGTTTGCTGCTTCCTGCTTCTGCTTCTGCTGCTGCTACATGATGCGTGATCAGATAAGTCGAGCAGATACTAGCTAGTATCTGGAACAAGAACAATGGCATTGCTATTGCTCGATCTGCTCGTCTCCTTTCTTTTATCGTCTCGTGCCATGGCCATTCTTTACACTTTGATTCAAAATTCAGAAACCTGAAACCGCCTCGAGAGAGAGGACCATTGTAGTGTTAATCAATATTCAATAACCAACCAGGTCTGAACTCTGAAGGTCATCGAGTACTATGTGGTAATGTTTTTCAACTGGTTTAACCAGAGATCTGTTTCTTCTTGCTTTTGATCTTTTGGCAATCGAAACAGTCAAGCAATGCTTGTACGAGCAGGCCACATGCATCAACTAATCACTGACAAAAGGTTCGGAAAAAACCAGCACCGTTTTGACTACACTGTGCCCTTCACATTTGTTAAAGTTTAGCATCATCATCATCATCCAGGCTCATACTACTACGAGTAGTAGTACTTCCTCACCTGCCTCTTCATAATTTTGCATATCTCTCTGCATCTTCTTTCACTCTTGTTCAGTTCCACTGGCCAGCTTTATGTTCACTTGCCCTTTATTACTGCTGCTGTTACAATGTGAGAGCGAATCTGGCTGGGCTGGCTGGGCTGGCTGGTTGTCTCTGCTGTTTGTTTTGGCTTGTTTGTTCAGTTCAACGTCTCCCTATCTTTGTACTTGTACGTATAGAGATCAGAAGAAATGGGAGAAAGAGCAAAGCATTCAAGGTAAGGTTGTTTCGTTTTTGTTTTGTTGATAACGACAGTCAACTAATGACATCAAGCCCATTGTACTAGTAGTCTTTATATCTTTCTGTCATATGCTGCCAGGGACGCAGCAAACGCATGCCGCTTTGATTCCTCACAAAACGTTCTTGACGACGGTTAGCTATGCGCTGCATGCTCTGCTTTAGAACTGCAGGAGCAAAATTGAAGATGACGTGTGATGTGGGAAACAGCGGGGCTTTCAGTTAGGAGTACTAGTACGGGTGATAGGGACTAATTAAGTGATTAGCCATCTTTGGTCAGAGTAATCAGAAAAGGGTACTGCCTTGAAACTTGCAAGAGAGGCGCTGGCCTGCACTGGCCTTGTAACAGATTTTGGTGTTTTCAAATTATAGTAATTTCTGGTGTTGAACATTCAAATTGGACAAGATTGTTCCTTTTAGTTCCAAACGAAGGGGTCATTAGGGCCAGTTTGGTTTGTCATATTGATTTTTGGTAATATTAAATTTTAACTCTATTTGGTTTGAGGTCAAAATATGATATGTTTAATTTTGAGAAAGTGATGTTTATCTTTTTAACTAGGATGTGATGCCAAAATTTAGCATAAAATTAATTTTTTAGATAATGCTAAAATCAAATGGTAGAATGTAGTGTTGAAGTGAACAAAAATTGAATTTTTTTTTAGTCAGTCTAATTTTGGTCTCAACCCGAACTTGTCCTTAATATTTTTTTCTTTTCTACTACCCGTCTCAAAATATAAACAATTATGTATTTTTTTAGAGAAATTAAGATTGGGGAAATGGAATGTTGTGATTGGTTGAGAGAAGAGGATAGGCGGGAGGGATGGTTGTGATTGGTGGAGATGGGGTAGATGTGCGTAGAGGTACTTATATTTTGAGATAAATTTAAATGTAATAGTATATATTAACGCCACGAAATAATAAAAAATGTAGCTTTTAAAACTGAATGTTGATTTGAACGTGTGCGGCGCCACGTAGACGAACGCGATCGCGATATACGAGATCTGCAATCATCGATGCTTGTAGCATCTCGCTTTCCGGCCGAGGTGTAAAACGTATTAAAATTCGCATTAACCTTTCTTGGCATCTTTTGCCTTTTCGGGTCAAAAATGTCTGCCTAAATCGTGCCCATTGTTCCCCTTGCTCCCCGGCACTCCATTCATCTCTCTGTCGCTAGCTCCCGCGGCATCTTGATCCCGTTCCGTTCTTATTTCTACTAATCCAGTCGGCACATTTTCTATGCGTAGTGATATTTTTCGGTCATGATTCTCTTTTTCCAGAGAATGGACATGTGATTATGTTAATTTATGTTTGAGGAAGGATTTTACAGTGTATCTATAAAACCTCCTGCTATTTTGTTCGTGGAATCCCATGCTTCAGATTAATGACTCCCTCGAAATACTTGAGTTTTACAAGATTATCATGCAAACCAATAGTAGTTGAATTACGTCAAAGAAGTATTTAATGTTCCTCAAAGAGAATCTAACCTGAGTGTAACATAGTTACTCAATTTACAAATAATTTAAACGAGCCATTCATCCTGTTTCAAGGTATAAATCACATATGCGTTGTGTCAAATGGCTGCATGTTCACTTCTTCTGTAGAGATGACAACGTATAACGTGCAACAAATAGCTATCACATAAGGGAATATGGAGGTTAGTATGGGTATGCCTCGATAAAGCTGGTTGGGACTGCACAACCACAACAACTACCCCCTCCCCCCAATTCAAATATATGCTAGAATAACGAAGTTTGAGAACGGTTATATCCAAATTATTTATATTATGATGTGACATATGTCAATCCAAATATGAATATTTATATTTTTAATGAAGAGAGTACAACAAACTGTTGTGGCTACTGCTACTAAGCCTTTACCGTCATCGCGAGCTCCGCTCTTCTAAGCAATCCTTGTATTTTTATTGCTTGCTTGCATAAAACACGTAAGCTTCTTGTAGCTACGACCTCCTAAATTTTGTCTCCCGGAATAGTACAGTTTAATCACCTATATTGTATACATTTGTAGTTCTAGATTTCTAATTCTTAGGTTCTGGCCCGTTATTGAATCATCAATGACTTCTCAGAATATAAGAGCTCCTCCAAATAGAGATATCTAATATGATACAAATAATTAATAAATAGTCCATGTGATATATTATGGTTGGGTAGTCGAAGCAATTTGTATGGCTACAGACTAAATTGTACACGTTTCTCCACATCTCTTCTAAAATATATTATCCTTACTTTTGAATCTGGATAAGTGATTGTCTAGGTTCAGTGCTAAAAATGCTTATTTAGACAAATGTAGTACTATATTTTCTTAGGAAATTGTTAGACTCTTATCGTAGGATTTTCACAAGAATTTTGTAAAAACTGAAACCTCATGACTTATTTCTATATGTATCACTCACTAGACCCTAGCTAATTCCTAAATATTGCGGTGTGATAAACTTATTACCAAGGAATTTTAGCGTAAGGTGAAAGCTCATGGAATAATATGTTTGGATTAAAGTACATTTCACATTATAATCCTACTCCATCCATTTTTTAATGTACATACCATAACTTTTAACCATATATTTGACAATTCGTCTTATTTAAAAATTTATGTAAATATATAAAAAAACAAGCCATGTTTAAAATATCCTTAATGATAAACCAACTCATAACAAAATAAAAAAATATTGGTATAAATTTTTTGAATAAGATGAATGGTCAAACGTACGGTTAAAAGTCAATTGTATCATACATTTAAAAATAGAGGGAGTACGCCTTGTATTTATAATAATAATAATGTGTCACATAAAAAAATATTTGTGCTTGTATGGTATGGGAGTAGTAGATTTGTTGATTATTCCGGTACGAATAGAATCTACTAGTACATCCATCCTAAAATATAGGTACAAACATGAGATTTTCAAGTCCCGGATCTAGACATTAGCCGGTGCCCACATTCAATACTAGATACTCCTTTCGTATCATAATATAACTATATGAACACTTTTAGTATACTACCTCCGTCCAGAATATAGCTATTTTCTCGGAGGATGGGTCATTTTCTAGTATAACGTATCTGGATAGAGGGGCTGTCCAGATACGTCGTACGTATTAGAAAATGCTCCATTGTATAGAAACAGATGTAGTATCTCAAAATATAAAATATAACTACTTGTACACATATTTATCTCAATTTCACAAATCATAACATTCTGATTTAATTTGTCCGCCATATTCCCATCTCAATCGACCACGATCCTTTAATTTACTGGTCTTAACCTTAAGATCTCTCAAAAACAAAATTAGCATAAGTATGTATTTTAAGATCTTTTGGAATGGAAGGGGTATACTAGAGCATTAATCCATTTGGCCGGTCTGCCCTTTTCATACAAAACTCCGTGATAACGGAAAACGGATACGTGGTGGTGCCCGCGGCTTACCATAGACGGATCTTTCCATCATCCATGGGCGTTTACCACAAGGGTTTCATATGCATGGATATCTTTTTGGGTGTATTTAGGGGATGTAGGCAATAATCATCATGGAGCTAGCTATAGCCTACATAGGCCTCTGGCTGGCTAGCCTGGACTACTGCAGTAAACAGTTGATCATATCCTGGCCCTTGATTTTTCTCCTGTCATCTCCTTCTGGAATCCCCGAAATGCCCCTGGCCGACCCTGTGTAATCGGCCCCCTTCAATGAAGCATCACCACTGTGTCCCTGTGTCATGTGTAAAATGCAGTGCCGCATTTGTTTTGTTGTGCTAAATCAGCATAAATCTTCACCTTTTTTGTGCATACAAAAATACGTAAAATTAGTCCCATAGAATATAATTGTACATTTATATATGTGAACAACTCTATAGTACTATCTCCGTCCCAAAATATAGAGATTTGTTGACTTTTAGACGTCACGTTTGATCATCCGTTTTATTCAAAAATTTTGTGAATATATTATTTATTTTGTTATGATTTGTTTTGTCATTAGGTATACTTCAAGTATGTCTTATTTGTTTTTATATTTCTATAAATTTTTTATATAAGACGGATAGTCAAACATAATGTGCGGAAACCGATAAATACTTATATTTTGGGACGATAATAGTAATAGATGTAAAAGTATGGGAAAAACAGCAAGTTGCAGTGAAGGCCCTAACAGCAATGCAGGGGAGGAAGGTGGGAGGCTCAAAAACAAGCAAGATAGTACCATGGGTATGCGTTGCCATATGTAGCAACCAGTAACTTTGGGTCAGGAAAAGGTGCAGACTAACATAACACAAACCTCTTTGTACAGTTGTGATTGGGCTATGTACTGTATTCTGTATTCGCCCATCCTCTTCTTCCCTTCCCCTGCACTGCATTGCAGGCATGGCATGGCACCCAATCACACAAACAAGAGTATTCAAGCTGATCAAATCCCCACTATTCATTCATGGCCGGCGAGTGCAGCAAAGCAAACATTGGTACTACCACCGTAAAAGTGGAGGAGATTGTACTACTAGTACATGTGATATCAAGAAGAAAAAAGGCAAGCATCAGACTTTGGCAGGAGAGAGTAAAGAAAGAAAGAAAGAAAACAGAAGAAAAGGTACTATGTGGCACAAGGAACAATTTATGTCATGTGTATATACACTTTCATTCTCAGTTGTGATGGATTGCATGGGTGGGTTGTTACTCCTACTGCATGGCAATGGCGCCATGTTTGGGTTGGGGTAGGGGCTAGCTAGGCAATACCTCTCCTCCTACTAGTGCAGTACTTTTGGTTAAAGATTTGACAGGGCTAGGAGGCTATGGCTATGGCTGGGTCCCTGCCCTCACGCAACGCAACTGGCGCCTAGCAGGAGGAGGAGTATCTCTATTATTGCGGGTGTCAGGGAGACAGCAAAGCAACTTGCTCCCTCCTTTCCCCTCAACTGTTTCCCTTCCCGTCTCCTCCTCTTCCTTCTCCTCATCGCTTCATTTAATGCAAAATATTTTACATCTTGTTTCTTTACTTCTCTCTGCATAGTAGGCCAGTTTAATTTACCGGATACGAGTACTGGGAGATCTTTGTGATTTTTTTCTAGTACTCCTACTACTGCAGTAAAAACCCATTACTGCTGCTTTTGCAACGGAGCGGCCGTTAACGGGGCGTCGATCGAGGAAGGCGACAAAAGGACGGCGGGCCCACCCACTGACAAGACCCGCGCACGCACACGCCCGCGTGTTCAGGCGGCCGGCAGCTTTTCCCGACCGAGCCGTGGCACGTGCGGGCACGCAGCCCGGTGCGTGACGCCGTCATCTCACCACGCCTCCTCCTCTCTGTGCTAATCTAACGGCGCCGTTAGGTTGCTTGTCGCGTAGCCTGGCGGAATCGGGGGCGGAAAGGCGCGAGCCGTCCCGTCGTTGCGGTGGGGGGCGCGGGGGCCGAGGCCACACGTGTGGGCGGGCGGGGCCACGTGGACGGCCCAGACTGGACGGGGCCGATGGGACGTGGACGGCCCGGATCGATTGCATCGCACCGTCCCTCTCTCTCATCTCTCTCGGGGAATAATTCGGGCGGGTCCCTGTTTTAGTGGGCCCCACATGGCACTGGCTGCGTGCTTTGCTTTGCTCACTCGTTTCACCTGATCGCCCTGCCGGTCCGCTTGTTGCAATGCTGGGCATCATACGTGTCACGAGTGTGTGATAGCACAAGATGGAATCGGGCTGGGGCTGATCAGGCTGGGCCGGGGCGGGCTAGAGATTGGGCGCAACGGATCCATAGGTAATGGATGACTCAATTGTAGTTCAACCAAATGAATTAAGTTTTGTTTTTGGTGCGTCTTAAATAAAACTTAGTTTATTTGATGATGTTAAAATAGGGCCAACTATTATCTATGGGTTGGCCCAGCCCATCCCTAGGTTGGGTTGGGGCTTGAGCGTAATAATTAGCATTCGTTATGGGAAACATATATAAGATGAGACCGCGCTGTTATGGGAATTTCATTGGAAATAGTGTAATTTCAGTGTCATTGTTGTTATGGGTAAATTATATTTTTTAAGTAGGCCACAAAATACAAAGTCATTACGTGGTCACGTAGGATTTATAACTAGAAGTATTATGCGGTTGATTATACTGCATACCTAACCGAACATAGAGGAAATTGAGCTCACACACCCAAAACATAGTACTTACGTTGGTCGAGTTTATTTTGCAGCTTGCTCTATGTCATAGCACGAGTATAACCCCAAGTCCTACAAACCATGCATACGTACCACAAAGTAGTACTCCACTATGGTTACAATATGTACGAGTAGGAGTATATGGTTACAGTATGGATCGAGTAGGAATATTGTATGCTTGTTTTAATTCGTTTGTACTTGGATGTGACTAGACAGATCGATTTAGATCTAGCGGTCTATCGATCAAGCAGACAGGGTCACAGGACTGCTACGGGATACACGACGAAACTCTAATGTTATGCATGTAATGCTACACTACGTACTAAGCGATGTAATACTAGATGACGACATCAATCGATCGATCCGGCCGTGGGGCTAGCAATAGCTCAGCCATTGTTGAAATTGAACAATCTAAACTAAAGCCAACTAAAGCTAGACCCAAATTAATTATCGATCACGCCGTGTCTGTCGGGACTACGAGCATGCATGTGTATGCACGTGCACACATTAATCCTATCTACTCTAACGATTAATTCAATAAAAGCTTGTGCTAAGTAAAAGTTCATAAGTAAAGCATACAGAATGTTGCTCAAACAAATACTACCTCTGTTCTAAAATATAAGACATGACCATCTTAAATACAAAGACAAAAAACATTTAATCATACATTATTTAGTACAAAATCAGCCAATACAAACTATCTTTTTTTAGTTTATTATGTTTCCAATGCATGTAGCAATGTAATTAATGCATGATTTATATTTTTGAACGTAGGAGAAAAGTTGTTGCGTCTTATATTTTGGAACGGAAGGAGTAAAAGCTGGAATGGGATGCGCGCCTGTAAATAAGAAACGGGCTAATAAAAAAAACATGGGTATCCTACTACTGTTCTTCAACAAGATTAAGAGTTCTCTTTCATAACAAAATTGTTCCAGCAAAGGCAATGGGACCAAATTAAGAATAAGAAAACTTTGAGATGTAATTCACAATATCCTACTACTCCTTCTTTAAATAAAACTATATTAATTTTAAATATGGAACGGCGTATATCCAGATTTTTAAAAGTAATTGTATAATACACTTATATGTTAGACAGATTGTCGAAAGTCAGTCTAGAATTAAGGGTAGAAAAAATAGAACATGCCAAGCCCTATCGAGCATAGCAACAAGACCACAGTTAAAGCCGAAGAATTAGCTTAATACTCCTACTAGTAGTACTGGTTTTCTTCGTAGCATAGTGTACGGCGTAAGTACGTCCAAAGCGAGCACTCAACATCACATCAACCTCGGATTACCTTGTCCTCCATTTCGCGCACGTGATGCAGATATACTGGCCATGTTTGTTTGGATACAATAACTTTGTTAGAGGTTAGAGTTAGAAAGTAGCTCATGACTAACACTAAACTAACTCTAACCAAAATAGTGTTTGGATGGAAAAGTTAGATTGGGTTAAATTGATAATAAATATATATTTCTAATCATTTGGCCTCTTTCGAGCTAGATTTGGTGTGGCCTCCTTTCTAGCTATATTTGGTGTGGCATCCAAAACAAAACATAATAATTAATGTAGAAAACAAAGTATCAGCAGGTTTGCACAAGGCTAATAATCCAGGCACTGTATACTAGGTTCACATATACTGCATAGTAAACATAAACTGGTGCACAAATGATTAAAAAGATCACATATACTGCATAGTAAGGCTGGACAGATTGATTAATTGGCAGCATTCCTTTAAATCAATGTAGTTGCCCACAAAAAAAATACTGTGGTTTATGTAAAACAAAATTCCCTTATGAGTAAGCAGATTGCTTATAAGAGATGACACTACTCAAGGACAGTATTTGGACAGTATTGCTTTTAATCCATGTTGCTGAAAATAAAAGAGGTATATCTAAAACACAATTAAATGTCCCAAAATAACATAAAAAATAATGCAGCGTGCATGCAAGGTGATCACCATCTGTTCCTTAGTAAGGCTAATTGCAGCACAAAATGAATGTCGCAGTAAAAAAAACATGTAAAATCGAATCTAACTATCCTAATCCATGTAAAAAATCATTCTACACAAAAAAAAACATCCATTCCATTCCAACCAGGCAGAAACGATAATTAGCAAAAGTAGGCGGGCGGCCCTCCCCTCCCCTCCCCGTGGCGGGCGCCGGGGGCCACTGGTGGATGCGTCGCGTCGTCGCCTGGCCTGAGTTGCGGTCCCGGAGCTCGAGAGGACCGTGGGAGAGGCGGGGGTGTGGATCTAGGCCAACGGCGTGGATCTGGGGAGGTGGAAGCGAGCACCGAGCGAGAAGGAGGAAGAGGACGAGGCGGCAACGGTGGCGGAGGAAGAGGAAGAAGAGGAGGAGACGGCGGCGGCGCAGGAGGAAGAGGAGGAGGCGCTCGCGTCGGCCAGCGGCGCGGTGGATGTTGAGCGCCGAGTGAGAGCGAGAGGGGAAGAGACGGGCGTGATGGGGATCCCGTGCGGTGAAAACGGGAAGAGAAAAGTGATTTTTTTGGGCCCCACATACACTAGCTCCAATTAGCACTCCTTTGAGGTGCTAGTTTTTTTTGGGTCGGATGAAAATAGCCCAATCTAACCCTTCCTGTTTGAATTCTATTGGGTTATTTTGAGCCTAACTAGTCAAAACTAACTCTAACTTCCTAATCCAAACAGGCCACTGTCACCTGCCGATCAGTGATTTCACTAATTAAGTCCGCGCGCATAGGTTATTATAGTACTCCAGTGATGAACACGACAAAACTTCCCATCACAGACGAAAGTGGTAATGTTGCCTTTTCTTTTCCCTTTTAGTAGGATACATGCACAGACAGATTTATACGGAGTACTCCGTACTACATTATATAATCCACTTTGTGGAGGTGCACAAGTTTATTTTGTCTACGTGCCGCAATTTTGTTTACTTACCTTCAGTAATCCTAGTTAATTTGATCGTTAATTACTATGTACAACAATACCACATGTACAATGTGTTAACGTTTTGCATTTCAAGTCGTATATAGCTATCTCCTGTTGGAATTGCCAACTCTTGTAGAGTAGAATCGATCAATCCACAAACTGGACAATCGTTTCGAATATACTCAACACGATGAGGACACTATCGAAACGAGGACAAATAGTAAGAACATAATTACAAGCTGTTGGTGCATTATCAGCAGCTAGCTTAATTTCCCTGCAGCTTCCTTTGTTCTCGCCTCACTATCTCTCTCTCGGCGTACACGCATGCATGTGAGCGCCGTCTGCTAGCTTGGATTAAGCGTTAGATTAAGTGTTAAATCAAGTGAGAGACATGTGAATTTATGACCATATATATATTTATCGAGGTAAATTGAAAGCGTGTGTGACTGTGTGTTGATGCATGCATGTTTGCGCTTCGCGACAGGGCATATGCACGAGGGTCGCTTTCGTTTTGCTAATTAGCGACCCTGCTAATCAACTGACTTGATAGCCGAAAGCGATGTACTCAGTGCACGTTCTGTTCCGCGCTAGTAGCTGTGTTAAAAGGAACAGAATGTGAACGAGGCCCTTGGCTGTATTAGGCGGATTAAACAACTTGATTAATTACTCCTAGTACGAGTACTAACCAATCCGATTAATCTAATCCCGCCTGATCGTTCGTGTTACATGCATACTATGCCCTAAAAAACAAACAATTTTAATTTAAGACAGTAGTGGAGTGGAGCAGTGGTACATGCCTACATGCATGGTGCAGCTGTGGTGGTTGAATGGGAGATGGGGAGGTGGCAGGGGTGTGGTGCGTGGAGATTCGTGCGGTGGCCGACAGGAAGACGGACGATGGGGCCCACGGGAGAGGAGTAGTCTGTCTCCGTACGTGCGTGCGTGCGCGTGCCAGGCTTTGCGCGCACGTGGGGGTTGGACTTGCGCGTCGTCCGTGGGCCGCATCGCCTGCCACGTGGCCCAACCAAGCTGCTGCCCCCGTGCGCGCAAACCCGACTGGCACCACGGTCGGTGTGGGACCCACCTCACCGCCTAAACTTTTCCCTCTTTTATCATTTCAATTTTTGGAAGCAAGACCAATCTAGAGTAAAACAAAAGTTAAAAAAACTAGAGTAAAACAATAAATTAAAAAAATAAAAATATACTCTATTAGTCTTTAAAATATAAGCATTCGAAGGTTTGATATGACTAAAATCAGTGACATCAAATCTTTAAATACTTATATTTTTATACAGATGAGATAGTATCATGACGAGAAAAAAAAAAGCAATGACCAGGCAAGCCTCCTAGAAACGATACTAGCCAACTCCGACATGGGTAAGAGAAAAATGACGAGCATGGGCTAGCAAATCCGTAGTAATGACAGGTCCCCCCATACCAGAGTCATTGAACAAGAAGCCGGTAATGCCTCTAAGCTATCTGTAGGAGATCATTTTCTGATTCGATTTCAAAATCTACGTATTCTCAATTAATCACTGAGCATTCGAAACGGGCATCTTCTAGATACAGTTTGGATACCCAGATAGCTCCTCCTCGTTTTTTCAGTTTGATGGAAGTCCACCAAAATCAAGATCCAAGATCTTTGC
The DNA here is from genome assembly GCA_000325765.3 of Leersia perrieri. Classification (NCBI taxonomy): domain Eukaryota; kingdom Viridiplantae; phylum Streptophyta; class Magnoliopsida; order Poales; family Poaceae; genus Leersia; species Leersia perrieri. The sequence continues at coordinate 7,834,761 of CM002476.1, forward strand.
TCTCACATCTCTCATCACATTCTACTAAAACTATATTATTAGTCTGAATCTCCCACTAATTAACCATGCATGCATGCTAACTTAACTAACTAATTAACGAACGAACAACCCTTGCATCGACGGGTAACTTTCACTTGAGTCGCAAAGTGAGAGAAAGACAGTGTCCCAATTCCACAGCGAAAGCGACCGTGGATTCACAGAATCTGCTCCCAGATTATACAACTAGAATGCAATGCATGTAATGTACTACATCCATCTGTGAGTGATACACGAACCGAACTTTTCAACATCAGGTCACACCATCGTCCACGCCTTCCTGTCCTTCAGAAGCAGCCCAGAAGAAAAATTAAACATGCAGATCGAGTTAATCAAACTGTCACAATTAGTTCGGGTTATTGCCTGCCTTGGAAGGTTGCGATGGGGCGCGTGGCCACTGTCATTCATTCGAATCTGTCCTTTGAAATAATGGTTTGGACAGGGACGGATTAAAATTAGGCGCGATCCATACGAGACAAAATCTTAAGTTAATCTGTCTGCTGTGATGTTGTTGTTGATAGCTCAGTGTGTGATGATCTGGTCAAAAAGGTTGCTGTGTAGTCGGCGCAGGAGGACAGTGAGTTGAGTTGGTTTAGCTAAAAGGCTAAACACTGATATGGTTAACTTAATTAGCTAGCGCTGCACCACTCATGTTTAGTGATTGATTAGCGCCTGTGTCTCTTGTTTTGTACGTACTAGTTTGCAAGGTAGATCGAATTGGATGCAATGATGTCGCCGGAACAGAACAAGATCCGGCACCGGCCGGCCGCCCTGAGCACGCTAGCTTTTTCATGAGCAGAGACGAGGTAGCGTAACAATAGCCTATGTTCTGATTAATGTATAAAAGTTATTTTATTTAGAACAGAGGGTTATTAGAGCCCAGGGACGGAGCAATATGGAATGAGGGGTTTGCGTAGCTAGGAACCCCGTAAAAAAAAAGCTGTATTTTATCAATTTTTCACCGTATATGTACCCCTTAATTTTAATTTAGTCATCTACCTCATCTCAAACTTGATCCCAAAATAAACAAGTGGCACCTCCCATCATTTCGTTCTAGCTACGCCCCTGTTATAGCCGCCTAGTGTACATCGATACACAAGCGAAACAACATGATGGGATTAAATTGATACCTATGGCTCCAATGACTTATCTGTTGATCACGCCAAAAATAGCTACCTAGTACAACATCTTAAAGTAACACATGTTACCTTTGCGGATTATTTGATATGAACACATTATTATTCGATAAACTATAGTGACATAGAGGAATAGATACAGTAGACCACCTAGAGCAAAGCCAAATAGCAGTAGCAAACACGAAAAAAAAACAGGGGAACCGTCCAGGAGAGATCAGAGATTCAGATCACAAATAGTTAGTAGCTAGTCAATTACCTAGCCTAACTAACGGAAGAATGTGCACACAGCACATGATCTATCTTAACAACAACGAGAACAAAAACCGCAGAGAGAATCTCTGCATGATCGATCGATCCATGGTCCACACTCCACACTATGATGCGGTCTCACATAGGTTACATGCACTTGTTAATCTAAAATTTTATCAGACCCCTAATTCCCATAGTATGTTAGTTTAATCTTGTAGTATCACTAGCTAATTTGTTGTTTAATTTATGGGCTCCAAGACTTTGCCTCTCGTGTACACAGTCAGGTCAGATATATGGAAACCCTACCCAAGCCATTTTGTTAAGCTCCTACTGTATTATATGTAGCTGCCTCCACTAAGCTCCAATAATTGCATTTCCAAGGACCACCCAAACTTCCATAACTAACAGTTTTGTTTAGTGACTAGGCACTGTATGCAACCATGGATTATTCATACAATAGAAATGAGCACAGTACAAGTGCACAACCAAAGCTCTGAGCCTTGGGGAAGAAATTGTACTGCTGCCAAATAGGCTAAACGCTACATGGTACATGTACCAAACAAGTTAGAACAATAATGTAAGTGTACCATGGGGCTTTGGATTCTTGGTCTCTGCCATGTCCTTTATTTATTTTATTATTTCATTTTATTTTGAATCGGCATTTTTTTTATTATTGGATTCTCTACATCACCTTTTTAACGGTCAGACCGTCACACAAATATCTCAATGATTTTGAACTACCATGATTCCATGGTCTATTATCCATGTCAAATATGTAAATTATATGCTTCTTTCAACCGTAGTTCAATAGAAAATGTTGTTCTTGATTGGTTTACGTGATTTACAATCCACTACATCCGTTTCAAAATATAGAGACTTATGCCTTTTCTTTTTGAGAGATTATGGTTGATGCGAGGAAGAGTTGTGATTAATTGAGAGGAGAAGCTAGGTAGAAAAAATAAATGAGAGATGGTTGTTATTTGTGGAGATGTGGTAGATGGGTGTAGAGTAGTTGTATTTTAAGACAACTTTGAATTGCTTAGATAGTTATATTTTAAGACAGAGAGAGTAAAAAGAATTACACCATACAATAGCTAATTTGCTATTTTCACTTAAACTGTTTAATTGGTTCACCCATATAACGACATATAACCTTGCTCGATGCCACGCCTCGCACGTGTTGCCTTTCTCATTTATATATCCATTATTGTTGATATGTTCAAATGTTTACGTCCATGTCCTATTTTCAGAAAATAAAATCATTATTATTATTAAGATATTATTATTGCAATAAAAAACACAATCGTAAGAAAATAATTTTGAACATGAAACTAACAACATCAATTTTACGTCATAAAATTATTTTTTTCTATAAAACTTATTGGTTAAACTCTTATCCTAACAAGTCAAATTATGTCTTATAATTTGGAATGTAGTGAGTAGCTATTTCAAACTTGAAAAATAGATTGCTTTTGTTTTTTTATTTAAAAAACACTTCCTTTAATAATTTGGGAAGCATGGGTATAGTAAAAGAGAAAAAAAAACCGCTGACACTAGTTTTTTTCTTCAGCCGTTACCGAACAACCCTGACATCTTCACTATATATGCTTGCAGCAGTCTGGCTAGCTATGAGCCTGTTTAGTTGAATTTGGTATGGCAAAAAATTTTGGCATAGTCTTTTTGGCAAAAGATTTTGCATTGAAATTTTACGTGTTGGTGATTAGATGCAGGCTGGCTAAGCTACTTCTCCCTCCGTATAAAAAAAGTGTATTTTTGTATTTTTAAGTTTGAATCTGGATATAGCCTATGTCTAAATTTAAATACAGAACTTTTTAGACGGAGGGAGTATCATTTCTAGGGTAACCTTAGAGTTTGCTAGTGTGTAGGTGCAAAATCCAAAGCCGTCAATCGAGACTGGCTGCACGCACGGATGTTGAGACCCCTCGTGTGAGAAACCGGCAGTTAGCTGTTGGACTGCGTACACGCACGGTCTTTGAGCGTGCGTGGACAAGCGCGCATCAAGCGGCGAGACAAACGGCCGGTGTAGGGTACTGCTCACTGTACATGTCAATCGATCGTCTCTGCGTTTTCTCGGAGGTGACAACCGCCATGGGTCTACCTCATCAGTTCTTAAAATCTTGTTGGATTGTGGAGTACTGGAGTGCCTTTAGCTCTCGGGATCACTCTACACCCCGGCCGGGTGGCTTTTATAAATAATCGATTACTCCATGTGAAACCTATTTCGGAAGAGGCTACCTAAATATGATTTGATATTCTTTCTGGCCGAACAATAGTCAAATGTAACTGTATCATAATTTAAGTACAGTTATATTATAACAAGACTATAATTATAATGTAACCAATATGTAAATCATACAAAAATATTTAAAGTCATGCATGGGGTGCGTTGGTTAGGGCCACACTCTTCTGCACTCACGGCGTGGGGGTTTGATCCCTAGTTATGCGCTTGCAAGAAATTATGCTTCACACGAATCTCAAAGCATGTCGGTAGGTCAGAAAATCGACTATTTTCAGCCCCACAAATGTGTTGACAGATAATTAGCATATCTGTTCCGAAATATAAAATTCATATACTTATGTGCCCTTGATTTGTAAATTAAAAATATTTATCGCATACATACATCTCACCTACCTTCCAACCTGTATTATTTTTGCATTAATAAGTTACACTAAAGTCATTTTCCGCATGTATTAAACATGCATTGGGATTACAGAAATATAAGGACACACAGTAGTCCTTCATTGATATCCTCCAAAGTTCACTCCAATTATATAACATTTAACATTTATAAAAAGAATAATAGTTTTAAAAACATCGTGTTGTAATCGTTAAATAGTATATATGTTGAAGGACGGGACGAGTAGAACTGTAGGGACTATCTCTGTCCTAAAACAATTAAACCTAGGCAATTGATAGACATTTTGTAGTCCGAATAACAATTAAACCTAGGCAATTGATAGACATTTTGTAGTCCGAATATGAACAACTTCTTGTACAGAAACATTGGACTAGTAAATGCCTCAACTTCGCCTTAAGTTTGTTTCTTTTTGTGACAGAGGGAGTAATCATTTATCCACAAGTATAAATGGTTTTGACCTTCTTTATTATCCACAAATATAAAGGGCTGTAAAGTATTACTTATTTCATGAATCAACTTCCATTTTAATTTCTTATTATTTTACCCCAACAACCCTTTCACCTCTCCAACCATTCTCATTAGTAGTTTCATAGAGGTATCATTCTAATTAAATGACATGACATATGGCCTAATATGATGACATGTCAAAGCATTTATGATGAAACAGATAGTAGCAACTTCATCACAGTGAAACTGTTGCTCGCCATTTCCAACACATTGGAAACTATGTAAGGCCCTCTTTGAATCGCAATATTATAAAAATGGAGGAACAGAGGAAACACAGGATTTCCATAGGTTTGCAAATGCAAAACAGAGGATTCAAAACACAGGAATTAAAGAAGGGAGATAAACTTATAGGGAATTTTCTAAAAGATTAGAACTCTTAGAAAAATTCCTCCAAAATGTGTATGCAATCAACAATTCCATACGAGTTTAAGGATTTGGGAATCTCCAATTCCTTGTTTCAAAGGGCTACATATGAAAAATTCCTATAAGATTTGAATCCTCTATATTTCCTTAAAAGTTCCTTCGGATCCAAAACAGGCCTAAACCTCTCATTGAGAGTATTTGTGTTTTATTTTCATATGTTTTACCAACTCCTATATTCTAACCTATAAAACCATAAAATGGATCTTTACATTAGGAGACATGGATATACTTTGATGAAACGACACGTACCCATGCAACAAAGCTTTCCCTAAGAATGGCCTTACCATCCCTCAATTATAAGAGACGATAAAGTTTTTTTCTACACAAATATTTAATTTCTCTGCTAAATAACCTAGAGATCCTGATATTTGTGATTGAAGGAGACATATACGTTAGCTATAGCTATAGTGCTACATACTCATCTGTACCACTCCCTCCGCCTCAAAGGAATTCTAGTGTTTAAATTTAGTAAGGAATATCCCCGCAAAAAGAAATTAAGGAAGAAACTAAAAGAAACTTCAATAGTGTATGTTTCTCTGTGCAATCTATTCGTACTGTGTTTATGTATGTTAAGATGCATGTTTAATGAGGGAGTTTTGTTCACTGCTTTTGCCTCACTTGGTGAAGTTAGACGGACGGCATGCGAATTTTCGGGGAGAATCATAGCAGTTGTCGGTCTGGTTATTTTAACAACTATTGGTCTTGATCTACTTGGGCCAAAAAGAAACTAAGAGAAGAGGATTTGCTTGAGTTGAGACTCTTTGAAAAGTAAATAAGTATCGTTAGCACATAAAACACCAAGATCAATTAAATCATGTTGTAGAATTAAATATTAGGGCTCAAAACAAAAAGGCCCAGTTGCCGACACAAGGCCCAATACAAGTATACAGCTGGACCTGCTATCTGAATATGCTCCTGATATACGGGCGGCAAGCCCATGAACATCTCATCCAGAGGGCCAATTTTTTGTTCCATTTTTCTATCAACTGAGTGTCATGCTCCTCTGAGACCTAGAGCGAGGTTACAAGCATCCGCAAAGTTACTGAATATTTTTCTTGAGCAGTTTGAGAGTTTCAGTGTGCTCATCAGGGAAAAATTGTGCAGTGTCATCAGGGAAAAATTGTGCAATTTTCAGTGAAGAAGACGGGTGCCTGCTCATGCTTTTATTTGTGCATATCGATTTTCTCTTTATCTTTTCTGGAAGCATGCATACTTTTGGTGGAAGCATGGATATCTATTTTGTGCAATTCTGGTGGAAGCTTGCGTATCAAAAATTTAAAGATCAACTCCGACCCAACTACGGCGCGTGGGCCGGGCCTTAAGCCCATACAAAACTCCAGCGTTAGGTTTCAATCGTTGGGATCATGGGACCCACACGTCAGCGTAAGAACCTGCCACGTCAGCCAACCACAGCATTGAGGCGTATTTGACACAACTCTTTTATTTTACCGTTGCAGACCTCATCCTCCATTTATTTAAACAGTTCAAAAAACGTGAGCAGAGAATCTCCACCGTCCGATCACCGATCCAACCGCTGTTGCGCCATCGGTTTCCATTAATGAAAAATCTGACCGTTGGAAGAATTCCTCGTCTCCCCTCAAATCCGTAGTCTTCCCCTTCCCCTATCTCCTCAAACCCAAATCCATCTCTCGATTTCTCGCCGCCAGATGCAAAGAAGCAGAGGGGAGAAGATAATTCAAGAGCGAGAGAGGTGAATCCGAGAGGTAGGTGAGCAGGAGGAGGCGGCACAAGCTAAGCGGGGAAGCGTTGCTGGATTTGGAGCGGTTGCTCTGTGACGCCGATCGCCGATGGCGTCGGGAGCCGTCGTCGGCGCCGGCGCCGGCGATGTTCCTGCGCAGGAACGCAAGGCGGTAAGCTAGGGTAAGCGATCTATGTCCTGCTCGCGCTTGATTGGTGGCAGGCTCTTTACTGCTGTGTTCTTCTTGCTGGGCAGCGGCGGCGCGGTGGGGAGGGGGGTTTTCTCGTTGGGATTGTGGTTGGGGGCGATACGTGTCTCATGTTTCTCCATTGCTGTTTATGGATTCCTGTTCGGATCGGCGCTAGATTGCAGAATTGTGCGATTTATGTTCTTAATTGGGCGTAAGGAGAGCACCTTTCGAAAATTTGGCGAGTTTTTGTTTCATGAGTGCATGGTTTGTGAGGTTTTTCGTCTACCTGAACTGAAGTGGTTCAATTGTCCCAAACTTGATGCAGATAAGATAGCTGTTGGGGCCGCTCGCAATTTCACATGTGAAATGGAAATAATCTTTGCTTGTACCGCAATGGTTTCTGAGTTCGATAATTCCCCCCACTGGCCTGTGTTCTTCTTGCAGTTTCTTGTTCTGATATGTATGCGTTTGATTTGATTTTGTAGATAAAATGATTTCTTTCACTTCACAATCCCAAATAATTCGCTTAGGAGTCAGTACATAAAGATTGAATTTCATTTCTTTTGCTTCGAGATTTCTCCGTTTCTGATTCTCTGCTTTATGTGTTCCCCTTCTGAAACTTCGATTTTGTGTAGATGCTGCTAAGATTGTCACCTGTCAGGAGGCCAAAGAAATTTAATCAAGCAACTCAATGAAAAGTTGAAAACAACAAAGGCAAGCTCTAAGTCATTCTGATTAGCTCAGACTCTGAGAAACAGAAGAGAAATCCAGTCCAGAGAGCAGCCTCCCCGATGAGGGCTCCAATCTATACGCTCACCTTGATTCTGACCAAGTGCAGTGTAGCAGGGTATGTCCGTGTCTGTTGTTTGATTTTGCTATGCCTGGTATGTTGTAAGCTTAGGAATTTTTGTCTGAATAACCCTTTATTTGCTCAACTCTTGTTCTGAACACAGGCTTCTGATTCTCACAATGAACTGGCAGTGGTTGACTACATCGAATCTAGATTCTACAGCTTACAAGAGCACTAAGGTGAGACTTGCAGCCTCTTTCGATTCACTTGTTTTCTGGGAAATTGTGATGGGGCAGTGATTACTCTTGCTGCTTGATTGTCTAGAATACCTGCCGGCCGCTCTAAACCTAGTACATGGTTTCAGACTTTCAGTACCTATGCTCATGCTTGAATTGCATGACAGGAATCCTGGCTGAATTGCTCAATAAAATGCACTGAATGCTCATGCCAGAGACCAGTACCTCACTGTATACACAATTGATCAGTACCTTTCCCTGGAGAATGTGCTAAGGAAGGATCCTCAGCTTGACGGAGTAATCGCCATGTTGATAATTTAGAAGTAAGCTCCACTGGTAGGATTCATCCACTTGTGCAAACCACTGATGCTGTTCACTTCACTTTGCTGCTTAGCGTGCTAGTTCTGTAACTTGTGTTCTTGTCTTACAATTGAGCTGTCTTTATGCAGGTTACGGACTTCAGCTCATTTAGCAGGCAACAGGACTGGGCAATATCACAACCCATTTTCAGTTATTGTTCTGCAGGAGTGCTGGTGCTATGCATCATCGATGAAGCATCAATCTTTTTCAGTCAATGCAGCTGGAGCACATGACGTTTCTCTACGCTGAGCTTGCACTGGTTCAATACTCCATGCTCTTTACTCACCATCAATGGTAGAAGCTGTTGCTGTCTACGCTGCTCCGTATCCTCGGCCTTAGTCAACTATGGAGCGACCTTCTGGAGTACCAAACTGCTATGCCACCATCACTGTATGTGTTCTTCTTCCTCTTAACAATTTAATCTTGCATATGCAATCTGGTTGGACATTGGATCTGAATATATGACTTGTGAGTGAGTTGTGTTGACTCTATGCCCACAAATGGATTTCAATTATCAATTTGGCATTCTGTGTTGACTCTATGCCCACCATCACTGTGTTCTTTAACTCATACACAAAGTTTGGCATTTCATTTTTTATTATTATTACCCTGTTGTGTGTTCTCTTCAGGGTCGACCACACTTCCAAACTACTGAAAAATTCCAATTAAACATTCATGAACTACTTATTAGTGTCCAAACTTTTTTTATACGTTGTCTTGGTTTCCTTCCGAGAGCTTCATCTCGTACTGTTAATGTTGTATAAAATTATATGACCAATTTTTTTATTTTGAACATTAGTGTTTGATATTTTCAAAGCCAAAAACTCTTCAATGTTAATTATTGTATGACAGTCAAATCATATACTCCATCTAGTTTTTATTGTTTGACATTGGTTAGTTTTTATTAAATTTTTATTGTGAGACTTGCAGCCTCTTACGATCCACTTGTTTTCTGGGAAATTGTGAAGGAGCAGTGATTACTCTTTCTGCTTGATTGTCCAGAATACCTGCTGGATTCTCTGAACCTACATGGTTTCAGACTTTCAGTACTTGTGCTCATGCTTGAATTGCATGACAGCAATCCTGACTGAATTGCTCAATAAAATGCACTGTAGGCTCATGCCAGAGGCCAGTACCTCACTGTATACACAATTGATCAGTACCTCTCACTGGAGAATGTGCCAAGGAAGGATCCTCAGCTTGACGGAGTAATCGCCATGTTGATAATTTGGAAGTAAGCTCCACTGGTGGGATTCATCCACTTGTGCAAACTACTGATGCTGTTCACTTCACTTTGCTGCTCAGTATGCTAGTTCTGTAACTTGCGTTCTTGTCTTACAATTGAGTTGTCTTTATGCAGGTTACGGACTTCAGCTCATTTATCAGGCAACAGGACTGGGCACATAGAAGCCCATATTGAACAAGGTCTAGTAGAAAGCTGACAGTTCCAACAATACATGTTCATCATTAGGCGACAAGAAGGTAACAAGCACAACCCATTTTCAGTTATTTTTCTGCAGGAGTGCTGGTGCTATGCATCATCGATGAAGCATCAATCTTTTTCAGTCATGCAGCTGGAGCACATGACGTTTCTTTACGCTGAGCTT
>CM002476.1:7844753-7863108 GCA_000325765.3 Leersia perrieri
ATTTAATCTTGCATATGCAATCTGGTTGGACATTGGATCTGAATATATGACTTGTGAGTGAGTTGTGTTGACTCTATGCCCACAAATGGATTTCAGCTATCAATTTGGCATTCTGTTTAATTCATCTTTGAACAATTATTGGTGATCTGTGTTCTTTAACTCATACACAAAGTTTGTCATTTTATTTTATTATTATTACCCTGTTGTGTGTTCTCTTCCGGGTCGACCACACTTCCAAACTACTGAAAAATTCCAATTAAATAGTCATGAACTACTTAGTAGTGTCCAAACTTTTTTATACATTGTCTTGGTTTCTTTCCAAGAGCTTCATCTCTTACTCTTAATGTGGTATAAAATTATATGACCAAATTTTTATTTTGAACATTAGTGTTTGATATTTTCGAAGCTAAAAACTCTTCAATATTAGTTATCGTATGATAGTCAAATCATATATTTAGTTCATACTTAATAGAATAGTTAAATAGTAAAACTTATGTACCACACCATTGTCTTTTCCTATTGCGTCTGACATATACCTTAGATATTTTCTTATTCAAAACAATAGCAATGTACATGAAGCCGTCACATCTGGAAAAACAACAACCATTTCCACATTTGTGGTGTATTCTTTCCCTATCCTAGGAGGCAAGATACACGTAACAAAGTTGATAATAAGCCACGAGAACTCGACGGCCGGTACTCTTCTGTAATGCCCTGATTGTTCGGGCCATTGAAAAACTATTTTATTAAAAACCTTTTTTTGCAAAAGTTTTGGTTCTTTGTGTGTGGCTAATAAGGACCTAAATGCCAAAATCCCAAACCCCTTCCCTTTGATTTCCTCAGAATTTCCTTTTCCCAAAGTCCATCTGCAAATTCCGAGATTTGAATTTTGTATTCAAATTCGATCCAAAAATCCCATATGAAACCCTCTTTCTCTCTCCTTTTCAATGTTCAAACCTATCAAATTTCCCTTGTCAATCCTTCCTTGGCCTCTCCTTGAATCTATAAAATACGAATATACAATTTGAATTCAAATTCTGTCAATCCGCTCAAAACCTTTGAACCCATGTTCTTGGAAAACGTCAAGAACTCCTGTTCATTTTGGGCCTCTCTTCCTCTCTTCCTCTCTCCAGCCCAAATCCCTCATCTCTCCCGCGCGTGCACCACACGTGCCACGTGGCCCATGGCTGCACGAGCACACGCACCCGTGCACAAGACGCTGACGACATGGCCCCACTGTCAGTCACATCGTGCACTGGCCGCCCGCTCGTCCAGCTGTATTCTCCCTCGCTAGGCCCGCCTACCAGTCTCTCCCTTCCTTCGGCTCCTCTCCGGCTCCACGCATAACGTCATGAAGAATGCCGTGTTGAAAAACTCTCCACACCTGCCCCAAAATATCTCCACCACATCCCCTCCATGTCCGAGTCCACATGGTTGTGCCGACAGTCGTGATGCGCACACCACAAGCTCGTCGCCTCGTCCTATCAGAGCCGCTCCGTGCCAATGTTGTCGAGTCAGCTCGCCGTGAATCCCATTGTTGTGGCGTCCTTCAGTGTTGTGTTCAATCCTCTATCCCTCTTGCCCCCCTCTCTCTCCAGCAACCACATGCATGGTTAGGCCCACTTCCGCATAGTCGTGTTACCTCCTTGCAACGACTTGCGAGAAAAATCGCGCCACTCCTCGTGTTGTCTCTGCCCCTCCTTGTCACCAGCCATTTCCAGCCCCCCAAACCTTAATTCGAGCCGTCCAATAGAATCCATGCCTACTCCTTTCAAAACCCTAGATCAACGCCACTGTCGTCTCGTCGCTATTCACCGGTGAGTTCCCGGCCGTCGTCGGTCGTTGATCCCGTTCGGGGTCAACGATGGCCGGTCCGCGCCGACGTGGCCTTGTTAGGTGTAGTGGACCCCACACGAGCTGACATGGCGCCGTCACTCGACCCAAGCTAGTAGGATTCTAGGCCAGACCATTTGGCCGCAGGCCTTGGTACGGTTTCTCCCTCTCTAGCCCGAACTCGAATGAAACAAAGTCTATATTCTCAAAAACCCCTCTACCCAAAATTTGAATAGTTTCTTTTCTTTTCAAAAACATTCCAAAGTTCAAAAATACATATCTCCTTATCCATAACTCCGATCGACCTCGTTTCAGTTTATAAATTCTTCTAAAATCAAGACCTATCCAAAGGCACTATTAGTTATTAAATAAATTAGTATTTTTAGTTTTTTAGGATTTTGCTTGGTTTTCTATGTTTCATACGTAGTCGTCATAGATGGAATTGATCTTTTTAGTATGGCGAAAGTTTGTGAATTTTTAGAAAACCTATCCAAGAATGTCAAAGTCAGAGATCTATCCAAGATCGTCAAAGTCGAAGATCTAAGGCAACTAGGCAAGTCACCTCTTTGATCACATTAATCCTAGTTTATAAATGTTTGCGAAATTGTGTTGCTTGGTGTGCATAAACTAAATTGACTTGGCCTCTGTTTACCTGACAAATCGACAGGCCTACCTAGTAGTCGCATATACTTGTAGGTTGTCGTCACCCGCAATTCTCGTTGCTCCACCATTGTGGTATTCCGGCATCCTTGCTCTCTGAGCAGGTTGTGAAAGCCCAACGACAGGATGTGTCAGTGTGTTTGTGAAATAAAGTGTGCTTTGCAAAAACCCGCTGTACAAAGTGGTCACCTGTGTGGTGATACCCTTTATAGTTGTGGCCACACGAGTAGAATGGGACACCTATGGCTAGGTAGTTAGCGGACTTAGGGGGAGTATGGAGTTGCTGAATGTGGAGTGACCATAGTACACCAGGTACAATAGGCTCCCGAGCAAAGAAGTTCGGGACTTGATTGTGCTTGGTCTAGGACCCCTTTAGTAGACGACCGATTACCCTAAGGAAACTTTGGAAAGGCACTATTGTGGACCTTTCCCATAGACGGGTGTGGAAAGTAAGCGTGCGTCATGTGGGATTTGTACTTGAATGTGCATCGCACCCTCTGCAGAGATTTGTCAAAAAATGTGAGGTGATTTCTCTTGCATAGATTTATGCTAAAAATGTTTTTGAAGGTTGGGTGTGGGCAAGGTCGGCGGCACGCGTAGGCCGTGGTGAAGCGAGAAAGTCGAGCCACAGCCACGGCCGATTTGGAGGTCATGGCGAAGCCAGAGAACGGCCGGCAGCTCATCAAGCCGGTGCACGATCGACGGCATGCGGGTGTCGCGGCAAAGCCGTAGAGCGGTCGGTGGCTTGTGGATGTCGCGGGCAGCCATGGTCGGCGTCTCGCTTAGGCCACGATGAAGCCAAAGAGTGGTCGACGACTCGTGGATGTCACGGCAACAACCGGTGGCTCACGGATGTCGTGGCGTAGCCGGGCCACAACTAGTCAAGTACAGAGGTCATGGTAAACCAGCGATCGACAGCTCGCAGAAGTCAGCAGCCGGGGCACATCCAGAAGCACGCGAAGGTCGCAGTGAAGCTAAGGAGCGGTTGGCATCTCGTGACACATAGAGGCCATGGCGAAGCCGAAGAGCTGTCGGCGACTCGCGGATGTCATGATAGAGCTGGTTCACAATTGGTGGCAAGCAAAGATTGCGGTGAAGCCGCAGAGCGACTGGCAGCAGCTCACATATATCGTGACGGAGCGGAGGTGCATCCAGGGGCACGCGAAGGCCGTGGCGAAGTCGAGGAGCGGCCCAAGTCTCGCGACGAAGCCTGGGTGCGATCGGAGGCACGGAGGCCGTGGAAAAGTCGGAGAGCGGCTAGCCGCTCACGGATGTGGCAATGGAGCCAGGCCGCGTCATGGCAAAGTCAGAGAACGGTCGACAGCCCGTGGTGAAACCGAGGCATGACCGGCAGCATGCGAGGGTCGTGGTGAAGCCGTAAAATGGTCGGCGGCTCACGGATGTCGTGGTCGATCTGGAGCATAGTCGGTGGCATGTTACGTTAAAGCAAAGCCGTATAGCAGTCGACAGCTCACAGAGATCACGTCGAAACATGAGAGCGACCGACGTCTCGTGGATGTCGTGGCGGAGCCGGGCTGAGGCTAGCCAAATACAGAGGTCGTGGTAAAACCGATGCCCGATAGGTGGCCCGCGGCTGAGCCTGGGCATGGTTGGTGGCATGCTGAGGTTGCGGCGAAAAAGGAAAGCGGCCGACACCTCATGGATATCGTGGCAGAATTGGGGCACAGTAGGCGGCATACGAAGGCTGCAGTGAAGTTGGGGAGTGGTCGGCAATGCACGGATGACGTGACGGAGCCAGGGTGCGGCCAGTCGAATGTTGCAGTCATGGCAAAGCTGAAGAGTGACTGGTCGCCCACGGCTGGCGGTATGCGGAGGTCGTGGTGAAGCGGGAGAATGATTGGAAGCTCGCAGATGTCATGCCAAGAGGGGACGATGACTCACAGATGTCACAACACAGCCGGATCGCGACCGCTGGCAAGCGGAGGTCGCGGTGAAGCCGGGAAGCAATCAACAACTCACGGATGTCATGGCGGAGGCGGAGGCGCATCATAGGAGTTGTGCGAAGGCCGCGACGAAGTCAAGGAGCGACCGGCATCTCATGATGAAACTAGGGTGCGGGCGTACGCACACGAATGTTGCGGCGAAGTTGGAGAGTAGCCAACGGCTCACAGATGTGGCGACGGAGCCGTACTGTGTCCGACCAATGCGGAAGTCATGGCAAATACGAAGAACAATTGACAGCTCGCGGTGGAGTCGAGGCATGACCCACGACATGCGGAGCTCGCGGCGAAGCCATGGAGCAGACGACGGCTCATAGATGTCGCGACAGAGCCGGAGCACGGCTGGCGGCATGTGTAGGATGAGGTGAACTCGGAGAGCGACGACATCTCACGAAGGACACAACAAAACCGCAAAGTGGCCTGTGGCTCATAGATGTCGTGGCAGAGCTAAGCCACGGCCAGTAAAATATGGAGGTCATGGCAAAGCCGAAGAGCGACCGGTGGCCCATGGCTGAGCGGAGGTCGTGACGAAACCAGAGAGCGATTGGCAGCTTGTTAATGCCATGGCAGAGCTAGGGCATGGCGAGCCACGAGGAAGCCGGAGAGCGGTAGATGACACACATATGTTGCGACAAAGCTGGGCCACGGCCGGTCAAATGTTGAGGTCATGGCGAAGCCATAGAGCGGCCCATAGGTGAGTAGGGCCGTTGCAGGTGGCATGAGGTCGCAAGGAAGCCGAAGAGCAACCGACAACTCGCACAAGTCGTGGGGAAGCCAAAGAGCAACCGATAGCGCGCAGAAGTCGCAGCAAAGCCGGACAGCGGCCGGCGGCTCATGAATATTGTGGCAGAGCTAGATCCAACGGCGTGCGAAGGTCACGGCAAAACTAGGGAGTCGTCGTCGTCTCGTGGATGTCATGGCGGAGCCAGGATGCGGCCGGCGGCAAGCCGAGGTCGCGGCGAAGACAGAGAGTGGTTGTCGGCTCGTGGATGTTGTTGCGGAGCCGGGGCATGGTCAGCAGCACGTGTAGGTCGTGACTAAGCCGTAGAGCAGCCGGTGGGAGGTTGCTCGTGTAGGTCGCGACGAAGCCGTAGAGCAGCCGGTGGAAGGTCAAAGCGAAGCCGACGAGCGACCAGTGGCCAGCGGTTGAGCCAGGGTACGACCGATGACATGCTGAGGTCGTGGTGAACCGAAGAGCGGCTGGCTGTTCAATTGTTGTGGCAGAGCCGGGGTGTGGTCGACAGCACAAGGAGGTCATGACAAAGTCTTAGAATAGCCGGTGGCATGCGAAGGTCATAATGAATCCAGAGAGCGGATGGCGGCTCACGAAGTTCATGGTGAAGTCCCGCATCCAGCGGAGCACGAAGGACGTGGCGAAGGTGTAGGCGACGGTGAAGCCAAAGAATAGCCGGTGGCTCAGGGGTGTCAGGGCGAAGCCGAGGTGCGGCCGGTGGCAAACGGGGGCACGGCGGAGCTGAAGGGTGGCCGACGGCTTGACGATGTCTTTTTTTTCTATCATTCATCATTTTGTTCATTTGTTGTAAACATATATGATATGATTCATGTTCTTTATGTATTAAAAATAGCTAAATCATCAAGTTAGTAACATCTTGATTTTGTCTATCCGAAATATTGAGATTTTATTATTGTTTTCGTTATGATGGTTGTAAGGACTCGTATTGATACTAATAACAAACCTCGTACAACACATTTTCAAATCTTTCACAATAAAATATTTAGATGTACATCGATTACGATTTATTAATAACCCATTTCAGCTTCACTATTTTCATCCAAGTTTATGTACGTCGTGTCTTGTTGTATAATCGTCCAATAATTCTTGGCGACTCAAGAAAATCATTTATTTAATAAAAATGAGTGCATATCCTCATGGTAGAACTCATATGATTGGACATATACCTATGAATAATATAGTAAAACAACAACATTAGTAAAGTTGGATCGTGTGAATATTGCTTGATAAAATGACGGCTAGCGAAAGTGACAAATTATGTAACAAATGGGGATCCTTAGTGCCAATCATTAGTAGACACTTGATAAAAGTACCATTTGAACGTTGCACTTAGGTAGAGTGCCAAATAGTTAATCTCCTCTTTGTTCTAGCGAGCCAGCCAGCATAGCACTTCAGTAAAAGGCAAAAATTCTTATATTATGAGACGGAGGGAGTAAGATTTCGTAATTACCTAAATTTTAACAAGTTGCAAAACAAATAGTAACAAATGTAATTGCCAATTACTCCTACTATTTGGCAAGGTTAGATTGGAATACAAATCAAACACACCCTAAGATCCAAATAACATTTAGATAGATATACTTCTGTCCATTATACTAGAATTTAGATAGATGGATGGTCTGGCCGGTGATGCGCCAAAGACGCCCAAACCCTAACGTTACATTGCAGACTTGCAGTCCTGATTATTGAGTAGCATCTGGGATTAACAGTATCAACAAAGATAAACGGAAGAACCGGTTTCAGAAACCATCCCAACGACAAAACACAGCAGCCTCAGCCATCAGCAGAAGAACATGGACTGCCTGACGTTGCGGTGCAGGCGCGGCAGCTCCGGCACCGGTCTCGGCGTCGCGCCGTCTCCGCCTCCGCCTCCGCTGCTGCCCTCCGACGCCGCGTCGTCTGCGACACCTGCGCCGCCGCCAGGTGCGCGTAGCAGATCGGAGCAACTGTGATCGAAAAGAAAGAAATGTCAGGTGAGCATACTGAACATTTTTTTCCCCTCAAGATCACGTGACAAAAACAACTGGGTTGTCTGTGCTTTAGATTAGTTACCGATTGAGATGGCCGTCGTGCTCCTCTGATACCTGAGGCGAGTTCACATGCATCAGAGAGTTAATTAGAATTCAGAACAGAAGAATAAGTGCGCGCAGTCGAATGATAATCAGATTAATGAATTTTCTTTGTGCACTTTGATAGTTTCAGTGTTCTTACACGTATGAGAGGTTGTGCACGAGCTCCTGCAGGTCATCAGGGCTGAAATTGTTCTCATCATGCAGCACATGGTAATGCGTCGGCCTTGTAGTCCCCTGTCAAATACAAGCCCACTAGATTAAATTCACTGTATTAGGGCACAAATTACCCTTCTGTGTAAGCTTGTTTCCAAATTTGTCCAGTGGCGCATTGATGGTATTTTTTTATTTAGTCTTTGTGATGGCACTGAGCTTAAGAGGAATTTAGATTCCAGATAGAGCACTTACAATTATCCCAGCGTGAGCACACATGTACAAATCATAGTTCCTGGGGTGACAGATTCCTCTGTCAACGACAGTACCTACAGATTAATGGCATAATTTCTAAACTGAGGCAACTGAATTTGATGGTGCTGATAAGAATAGGATTATAGAGGATCATGACAAAGTGAAATGAGCTGGAAGGATGTAATTTGTTACCAGGAGGGACATTAACAATATCGTTGGATCGGTCTGCTGGAAAAATTTTGTGTGATGATTCTTCTGCGCGACTATCACCGTGAACTTGGGGAACCATTCTGTGTCGGCAAAAAAGTCGCATGCCTACATCGGTTTGAAATGTGTAGATTGTGTTAAACGCACAGGGCTGAGTAGTAACTACAGACTGTGCAGAGCTAGCATGTTACCTTGATTATTTGGGCGAGCTCAATGTTCAGTACCTGATTAAACTGGCCCTCGCTAACCCCATCTCTAAAATCATGAAGGAAAAACTAGTTAGAAACAACAGTGCCAAGATAACAAAGTAAAACTTAAAACAATTCCACCGATACGGAAGAGGTTGCGTTTTTTGTGAAATTTACTCTTCTTTAATGTAAGAAACGGTCCAGAAAAAGTCAGTGTCACCCAACCTGAAAATGATAATTTGTTTTGGCTTTTTGCTTCCAGAAGAGTTGAAGAAGTCCATTAATGACTCCCTGAGGTTAAAAAAAAAACTCCGATTCTCAGCAAGCAAAATAATTATAAAACAATAGTAGAAGTCTGCAAGATATACCTAAAACTATTCGAAATGAACTGAAGTCAACATCACAGAAGTATCTCACCTAATCATGCCACAATCTTTTTGATGATTCCCATTTTCCACTAGCTTAAACAACAAATCGATCATTTCTAGCCTGGGAGACTGAGTGCATACAGAGGCTCTATATTTCGATATGAGAGGCCACTCCAGGGAACTAACAACCTAAATAATAACCAAAAGCACTGTACCATATCAGTCAATTGTCAATGGGAAAAACTATCCAGATATAAGTGGGCTTCATATGTTGATACTTTCTGAAATATTTAAAGATACATAAGTAAAAATCAAAGTAACTGGGAGGAAACTCACTGCAGCAACTGATGGTACATCATCCCGTCCCGGTGATCCATGGGAAACATCCATGCCGAAGATAATGGTTGGAGTCTCCGATACAAGAGGAATGGCTCTTTTTATTTCAATTTGCAGCTGTGAATTCAGCCCTCCAAGCTGGTTGAGAACACACAAAAAGAAACAACTAAGACTTACAACACACACAAGAAACCGTGCAATTTTTGTTTTTTGATCACGTCGGCAACGCAGATTACCTTTGCGTTTATCTTTAGAAACACGTTAGTCAGGTACTGATCAGTGATCTTTGTAGGAGCCACGCATTGCGTGAAAATACCGTGTACCACAAGACACATATGCTTCCATGGTCCTGAAAAGAAACAAGAGAGGAATTGATCATGAATGACAAAGCATGGTAAGCTCATTCACAGGGTTAAAAATAAGTTAGTAGAGCAAACCATAGATGTCACAATTCTTCCTCTCAGGGAGAACGCACAACACAAATGAGGGCTTGTCGCGAGACGACAACTGGTCAAACATGTCATTCACCCTTGTTGCGGCACGCTCCCGTCTCATGTGTGGTTTCTCTTCAAGCACATAGCCTGGATTATCAAATTGCTGCAAACCAAACTAGTTGAGCAATTCTGAAATGTAAAAAAAGGCGCAAGACTGAGTGGAAAGATGAACTTACAAGTCCCTTCATGCCCCCACATTTGATGAGATCCTGAAGAAGTTGATGGATTTTGCAACGCGAAGAAAAATTGACAACTGCCCACCTCTGCACTCTATCGGCCAGAATGAGTCTCTATAGGAAGAGAATTGGCAACGTTATCAACAAATGAAAAACAATGATGAATCGTACATAGTACATCACATGGCGTGCAATTAAGATATGTGCCCACATTCTTATTGAAGTTCCACCTCCCATTGCATGCAAAAATCTCTCTACCATCCCCAGCATTCAGCTAAACAATTAAACCAAGATTTCATTAGATGAACAAGAAAGTGTCTGAGAGGAGGCAGTGGGACAGTTCTGACCAACCTTTGGTGCCTGAAGGACTCTAGCAGGAACCTGAGTAAATTCCTGAGCTATAGATATGCCACACTCCCTCAGCATCGGCACAGAGTTGTAATTACTGTCCCTCAACGCCTGACACACATGGTGAAATTTTACAATCTTGTGTACTGCTAACTGAACTGAATTTGAAGTATTAAGCATTTCAACTTACACCAGACAACACAGACATCCTCTCTTGAGGCTTCTGCCTGGATTTCTCAACCAGCGAAGACCGCTGTAATGTCGACAAAGCCTTTGTGTACCTTTGCAATGGCACCAGATGGCAAAGCTGGTAGACCTGATAAAAAGAAAAGCTACAAAGATTAGTAGCAAAGAAATGTTTCAGAACGAGAGGAACGACCAAGTAGACATACCTCCAATGGGATATATGTTGGCCGCTTTGGCTTGCCAACATTTAGACAAGGAAAGTGAGAAGATTCCTTCAAGCCTATTTTCCAATGTTTCATGTAGTATTCGAAGACTGTTGCTACTTCCACTGTATCCGAGCTGCTGTTGCCATTTTTTTTCTTTATTTCGAATCTGGATCAGGAAAGGAAAACTAAATAAGGTCGAGGTGCGATTGCAGCTCGGAAATGATTCAGGAATTAATATGGCCTCACGTCTGCTGATAGCAAGTGTCTTCAGACAAACCGGTAATCCTAAATTCAGAGTTTGTATGAGTAGTTTTTATCCTCATGTTCTTCAGTGCACGCTTGGCCTAAAAGAATATATCAAGCAAGATCATGGATACAATGGGATCTAACAACTAATTGTTCATTGCTTATCCCTCTTTCAGGACTAATACATTTGATAATTATGAAAAAAAACATGATCATACCGACGCTTTTGACTTACTTTGCCCCAGTCAATTCTGTGAGGGTCATTGATACTTTGGTTGAAGAGAAGAAAATCTATGACAGGTCCAGGTCTGACGATCATCGTTGTGGATACATCTGCACAAAACCAGATAATATTATGCATGTCAATCTTGTCAAAAAGAACTCTTTACTTTACCAAGCATCTGTTTTTTTTTTTTTGAAGAGATTACCAAGCATCTGATAACATGTAGTCTCATGCAAAATCACACATCTAGATGATGAACATACCAACATTCAGTGACAGACCACTTTCAGTGGGTCGAAAGCTAGAGTGAAATCCCCGACAACCAAAAACACCGCCACTCAAGTCGACGAAATTGGAAGGTTTGTTAAGGAAAAATGACTGCTTGACCAGTAGGCAACCCCTGCATACAACAATATTTAAGAGGGTTAAAAAAATGTGCTACCTCCAGTTTCTAGTATATGATGCAGTTGACTTTATTCTCAAACTTTGACCATATTATTATTATTTTGGAAAACAGAAGGCAAGAATCATTTGCTGTCCTAGTGAACAGAAGACAGCCCTATCACAAAAAATCATAGAATCCAATTAAAAAATTCCCACATAAGCGAAATTCAATGTCAAATTCATTCCGGCATTAAATATTTGCAGATTTTTATAACTTGGAATACTATAATCAGTTTTGCTAAAAAAAATGTGTAATCATTGAAACATGGTAAACTTTATAATGGATGGGACACACAGGCCAGGCCTTGCAAGGAGCAAGAACTTACTGCCTGGCAGAGTGCTGCCTCAGTGTGATATCAAGAACCCTTAGAGCTTCCATTGAATCCTTTGTCTCTTGCCCTCTCAGAACCTGGGCAATGGCTTTCATGGGGATCTCTGCCGCAAAGGAAATCTCCACTGTGAACTTCTTCACTGACATCGGCCATTTCATCCTCTTCTTGTAACTTGCTCCAGGGCTTCCATCATCTCCTCCGGGGCTCCGTCTCGCCGTCGTCCTGTACACACAAAAAAAAAAGCAATGGTCAATTGGTCACCACCAATTTGGACATGGCAAAGAACAATTGATCACGGTCTGTTGTGATCGATCAAATTGCCTTGAAGATGATGCATCCTCTGTCACGACGACGAAGGAATTTTTCGCCTACGGTAGAGCCCCGACCGTGAAGAGGCTCTTCACGCCGTCATAGGCGAACTCCTTGTTGGCGAGATCGGAGGCATAGGTTTCCTGCAACTTGTCGACAACTCGCCTGCACAGGCCCTTCACCTCAACGGGTTTGTCGTCTTCATACTTCACATCCACCTGCCATGGACAAAACATCAGACATATACAGAATTAATAGAAGCTTCATTTATCTAAAAATATATATACAGAATTAATCCATGCAAGAAAATATTCAAATAAGAAGTTCAGATGCAGAAATGATCAGACATATACAGAACTAGTCCATGCAAGAAACTATTCAAACAAGATGTTCAGATTCAGAAATGATCATTGCCAAGTGAGTAAGATAGCTGTGAAGTGTGTACGTGATAGTGGTAGAAGTGGCCGTGCGTTTCCCGGACAGATACTCTGAAGTGATTTGTGAGAAGCTGGGTCGGCTGCCCTTTTGTGCCAAACCCTTTCCTGGACATTGGGAGCATCTCCTTCGGTGGTGGCGGCTGTGGCAGTGGCGGCTTGGCCATGGCCGAAGGTTCACCCTTGGACCCCCATCCAAGCTCAGCAAAAGTTTAAACTGCGAAGGAAAAAAATGGCACAATGATTTGATGGCATAGGATTCAAAATGTAACAAATAAAATGTAGTTTGCTCCATCTAAAACAAGGTCAAGAATAAATTGTAGTAATCATGACTCGCATACGTAAAAAAAAAAAATATTGATACATATGGCCGCAATCATGAAAACAGCACGGTGAGCTATACAAACAAAATGGAAATCAAAATAATATATATAGGAGAAATAATACAATTCAATACCATATGACAGAACCGCACCCTATATAAGTAGGGATGGTTTGTCTTAACACCAAAGAAGAACAATGGACAAATAGTTGGGTGCCACTAATTGTGCTCTCGGCGATAACTTGTGGTGTGATTCGAGGCGGCGGTGGCTTTGCTTCCCATAGGGGTAGGGTTAGGGTCCAAGGTGCGACAACATATATATAAGCAATGAGGATCGATGATGATGGTTAAATATTGATCCAACGGTGAAGACTTGGTAACTTGTATATAGAAAGATGACTCTAGGAAGCGATCCATTTCACATTTAGAAAATAAACCAAATATGCAGTATTTGTAAGTCGCAAATGTGATATGGATCCAGCAAAATATCAAACCATAGGATGAAAAATGGACGGGACAACTTGTGTAAAACTAGTCAACCTACCAACTCCAACCCTCCTAAACCTACCAATTTTCTTCTTTCTACAGGAAGACATTTGTGATAGGAGGTATGAATGATATGGTCGATCAAAATTCTCAATTAGAAGAAAATGAATTAAAATAAGATAAAGCTCTAGCTCCACCCATAATTCAAAGATTAAATTTAGATGGCTAGCCAGTACATGCTTGTATGGAAAATAAAAAATTAAGATTGCTAAATTCGTGAATCGGTAAATGTTTGTCTGGCCCTGCTTTAATTTTCACTCCAGTTCCGCCACTGTTAGTCGTTGGCATGTATATAAATGTGTTATCCACTCAAATGGCCTATAAGTGATTTCTGAGGACTGACGCACTTGCATCCCTGCTCACAACACCTACTACCTCCTAACATCACAAATCTTTAACCTCCGCACATAACTGCACCCCTGGCATCACTCTTCTTTGCATCCTGCATTGCCGGTAGTACAGGTCGTAACAGCCACTTATAAACTACAAACTCTCCACCACCTCCGACCGACCATAATCCGGTGAACACCCTTAGGTAGTTCCGTAGTTGACAAGGGCATGGTGAGCATCACGGTGACATGAACAACAAGCTTTCATACACAACCTAAAGTGTACAAGTGATGATCTACAAAAAAGAATGTTGATGCTAAGCAAATCCCAAACAAGGGCTATGCAATTGTGCAATAAGAGATTGATTTAAATCTTTTATAACCTTGGAATGTACAGGAAGTAGTAAAAGTTACACTACAAAATGCAAAATCTCCCCATATCCTTGAGGACTGGAAAAAAAATGTAAACAGAAGAAGCAAATGTGGGGTTTTATCCTAAGCGGAGGTGTTTCAAAACCCCAACCGAGTAGATATTTCAGTAAACAGAAGATTTGCACTTTTTGTCATATAGGTGCACATCTCTTCGTTTAACTGGTTCCCCACTTTCTGTTCTTACCAACCGGTCAAAACAAGATCAAAGCAGTAAAATTTATGAACTGAAACCAACCAAGCAAATCCCTCCTTACCAAGCAAAGACCACAGATTAAACCTTGACACCAAAAAAAAAAAAGTCTACAACATGACGATCAACAAAAGCAGTTGTAACTTGCAACGAGCTGAAGCAGAGTGACTATAAACTCTGAAGAAACGGCAGGTACATGGCAAGAAACACAACAGAGAGTTCGCTAGCTGAAGATAGAGGGAATCACAGAAAACAAATCCCAAAGACCCGCTTACTGAAATGCCAGTTCAAGTACGCAACTCATCCAAGACACGGTAGCAGCAGAAGAGGAAGAGGCAGAGCTCGTCAAACATATGTAGAAGAAAATCATGTTAGGACATGATTGATTTTCGTATGGTCTCCTCCATCATCTCCTCTATTTGCAAGAAGAAGAGGAGGAGGATTCTCACCTGAAGACGAATTTGCAGCTGCTCCAGTGA
Source organism: Leersia perrieri (assembly GCA_000325765.3). Taxonomy (NCBI): domain Eukaryota; kingdom Viridiplantae; phylum Streptophyta; class Magnoliopsida; order Poales; family Poaceae; genus Leersia; species Leersia perrieri. The sequence continues at coordinate 7,859,234 of CM002476.1, forward strand.
AGCCGGGAACAGGAAGGAAGCCACTGCAAAAACCCTCTTTTGTATCTTCACCAGCCAAGAACTGGCATGAAGGAAGGTGAAGAGAGCAGAGCAAAAACCCACATTGCGTTTGCTTTAAATTGACCTGAAACGCACTATTACGTCGTGGGGAGCCAAAGAGCCCCGCTGCGAGTCACTTCTACACGTTTTCTTTTACCACACCTGGAAGCGTGGACGATTAAGTGGGCCCCGCATGTCATTGGCCCAGATTGTCGCGGTTTGAAGCTGAAAAGTGTGGAAACATGGATGGATGCTTCGCCATGTGCAGTCCATTTTCTCATTGCCGTTCTGGCGCAATTGCAAAACTCAGCCACTCGTTCATTGCCTACTACATGCTAGCTGCAGCTAGCTACAGTACCAAGATTTTTTGTTTGAAAATACTATGGTCGAGTTTGGTATACATCCATTCTGAAATATAAGCCCCTTTATTTTCATGGATAATCAACAACTGAACGTTTTGGTTGTTGATTAAACTAACAATATATATGCTATTAGTATTTGCATGTAGTTTACATAATCGTATCTGAAAATAGTTTCATGTGATATTAATTTCATATTTATCAGTAATCCGTTATAAGAAACATCTATAGCCTAGCAGGAAGACAGTCTGCGGCGAGGGGCACTGCAAGCAAAACCCTCCTCGTCTTCATGAGCCGAGCCAGCAAAGAATGCAACTCAACACTTCAACAGGGGCAGAGCAAATTATTTAAAACCCACATTGTTTGCTTTAAATTGACCTGGACCTGCGTACGTTTGGGAAGCCAAAGACGTGAGGAGCCAAGGAGTCGCAAACAAAACCGCTAGTGTGGAGGGAAACAATGGTAGGTGTCGCAGTTTCAAGCTGACAGGTGTGGAAACATGGATTGATGCTGCACTGCTCCATCGTCTACTTTCAGTTTCAGGTGCTAAGTGCAAAGGTCCACCACTCTTCCTTTGCCTACCTTCCTGTTTGCTATCTTTAGTTCGAACTTTATCTTAAAAATGTAATTATTTTTCCATGTATCTTCTTGTCTCACCAATCACAATTATTCTATAATAATTTCTTTACCTACATTCTCATCTCAACAAATCGAAATAATTCTCCCATTTAAAATCTATGTAATTCCTCAATATCTAAATAAAAGTTTCAATATGAAAATTCTGTGTAATTCCTTAATCTATGGTATTATATATATTAATTCCTTAATATTCTGGAATGGAGAGAGCATTAAAAGTATATGGAAATGAACTACTTCTGTTGCATGCGTGTTAGCTACTCTTACGGTGTCACCATCCAAAAATACTTAGCAATTTTTAACATTTAAAAATTATCCCAAAACATAGCAACTTCCTTACAACTTTATATATTCTCCTCTCTAACTTTTACATATTCTATTTAATTTCTGTGAAAAATCCGAAAGGGCTTTTAAATTTTGGGACAAATGGAAGTAAAACTGGGTGAAATTAAATAAAAGGTGGTTTGTCGGGGAAAGTAATATCCTCTAAAGTATTTAAATTTTGGTATAAATTTTAATGCTAGTATAGTTTGGAGCAACGTACTTCTTTGATGCTGCTAAGGTCCTGCCGTGTACTCTTACGGTCTTACCTACTCATTCCATTCCAAAATATACAATTTAACTATACCAAAATATGAGCATTTATATATCCATCGCGTGGTAACTTTCTAAAATATGACCTATCACCTCAACCACTGCTCATTCAATTTTCTTCCATCATAACTTTAGGGCACAATTTGCTATAGTAAAGTACAACACCTCATTTAATAAGATGTATCTTCTATACTACTCCCTCCATCTCAAAATATTGATACTTATACCATTTTGTAGAGAAATAAAGGTTCGTGTGAGTAAGAGTCTTAATTGATTGAGAGGAGAAAGTAAACAGAGAAATTAAATAGGAGATGATCGTAATTAATGAGATGTGGTAGGTAGGTTAGAAGTAGTATTTTGAGACAAATTTGAATTGATCATTTAGCTACATTTTAAGACAGAGTGAATAAATGTTGATGTTCGCTAAATTATATTATTACTTAGAGTAAGGACGATAGTGGGCTATAAGTTGATTGTAAGCTAACGTGGAGGAGAGAGACAATAAAAAACAAGAGAGGAGTGGACTCTCATGTAAGATGTAAGAGCTAGCATTGTGCATTCTCCAAAATAAATATATTTAATGTATAGAGATATGAGGGAAAAATTAGAACAAACACTAGAACCAACTATATTATACATGTTGGGCTGATTTGGTTTATGGTCAACATTGGGCTTACCAATTTTTGGCAATGCAAAATTTTGGCATGATTTGGCAAGGCCAATTTTAGGTAAAACAAAGTTGTGTTTGGTTTGATACCAAAGTAGCCTATTTTATTATTGAAGTGGCCTAATTTCTATAGGCTAGCCAAATTTTGGCCTCAATCCAAACATGCAGTGAACACTATTAAAGTTACCGAATATTAGTAAGGCCAATTTTGGCTCCAAACCAAACCAACCCGTTAAGTATAATTTAATTTATAGTTAATAAGTTGGCTCTACTGTAAACCTTGCTCTTAAGCGATCATGCAGCATTCACGATCGGGAAAAGAAACCAAAAACTGAAATGGCAGCAGCTGATTTGATGCCCACATCTTGGCATCTTTCCAACATTTACCTGCTGCAACTTGAACAGTGCATTGCTATGTAGGGGGCCTCATCGTTTGGCCATTTTGTGTTGTTTATGATTTAAAAGACACACCTAAAAACAATCATGAAAAAAACCTAAAATTAATTTTAAAATTAACATTAAAATTTTAAAATTTGGCATTGGATTATAATCCAAGTGCCAACCGATGAGGCCCGTACTCTCTCCAGAGCATAAGCATGTTTCTAGATTATTTTGAAAAGATGTTGTTACCCTCCTTTAAATGAATAAGAGTGGCTGAGAGTTGAGAGTGAGAGGGTGTTTGGCGATAAGGTATAAGAAAAATATTGTGAATAGCGCTTGAACTTCTTGTTTTTTTTTAACTAATATCAAATGTAGGTACTACCGTACTAGTATTTTCGAACAGGGGTAAAAGCTCCGTTCTAAAAAAACGGCTGTTTCACTTTAGGGACCATTAACATGTGCAAGTAAACGCATGGGTAATCAAAGCTTAACCTACTCAAGGCAAAACATTGTAAAAAAATATATAGCTTGTTTTACTAATCAATAGCCTCAAGAGGCGATAGAACTAACAAATATCTAAATATGTGGAGGAATAGACTGCATATGTTTTTTTTATGAAAACAAACTGTATATGAAAAGGGCTCTATATTATAACTTTCTGAAATGCAAAAGGATGTCACTAAGTGCTGAACCTTAGACAATATACTCCATAAAGCTTAACATAAACATCGTGAAACGATCACCTGTCAGGACAGACTCGTTTAAACGCAAAGCATTATCCTCTTTATCCACACACATCCTCATCTCCTCCCCTCCCTCACATGCTGCTCCGATAAGGCGTTGGCAACTCTGACCCCATTCTCCTCCTTCCCCTCGACTCCCGCCCAGCAGCAAGCTGCAACTGCTTGCAATTGAACTAAACAAAAATTAACATATGAATGGCATGTACATTGTAACATGCATTTTAGTAAAGCATGAATAGATTTAAATGCATACCATACACAGCATCAATGAGCTACACATCAATAGCTCTAAATCTCAACCGGTTAATGAAATGCACAAATAGATCCAAGTAAGGGAAGTTTAACTCTCGCGTCGCCTGCCCCGCGGCGGCTCGGGAGGCGACAGCCGCCGACACCCCGTTCCCCTCCCTTCTTCCTCCGCCTCGCCGCCGCCCGAGCGGCCGCCGGCAAAGCCGC
>CM002476.1:7863128-7958620 GCA_000325765.3 Leersia perrieri
GCCGAGCGGCCGCAAGGACGGCGGTGGCAGGGCTTCGTCCTGCCTGCGCCTGGGCTCGCGGCGGCCAGGGGAGTCGACATGGGCGGCGACGGTTCGGTCCCACCTAGATCTGCGCCGTTCGGGCCGGATCTGGCGGGGCGGTGGCTGGGGGTGAAGCGACGGCGCGGAGGCGTGGGTTTGGCGTCAGCAAGCGGCATGGGCGATGGTCAGGCGGCGGGACACGGTGGCTTGGGCTGCCCGCCCAGATCTGTGGCCGCCTTGGCTGGATCCAGCGGGTAGCGGGGGCGCGGGCGGTGGGGATGAGGGTGGCGAGGCACAGTAGGACGGTGGCGCGGCGTGCGGCATGGCCCCGTTCGGTGCCGCTGCCGCCGGATTTGGCTCGCATGGCTGGATCTGGGCAACACACGCAGTGGCGGCTAGGTCGGGCTTGCAGCGGCGACGATGGGCGGCACGACCTTGGAAAGGAGGCGGCAACTGTGTGCGTGCATAGGTGTATCATCGGTTTTGGGGCTCCTAGCTCGGTTTCATTGGGGACATGCCCGCCGTCCGGTTCTCTTTCTGAGCTCCTCCCTCCTTTGGCTGGCCTCTTTCCGGTCATGGGGAGCTCTAGGGAGGGATGGACACGGCGTCGTGCTGCCAGAGTCCGAGGGACGGTTGCTACAACTGGTGGTGCTTCAACCGACAGGGTGTATCGTTGCTCTTTTTTTGTTGGTGGTGGTGGCTGCTCCATAGGAGGGCACCTGCGTGCGGGCACATCGGAATGGCCTCACTTAGGTTAGTGGGTTTGGTGGAGGTCGGCGAAAGCTTAGATGGCGGCACTTGCGAGTGTCGTTTCCTTTCTTGGAGACGTCTCTTGGTTCCTCACCAACCTACCAAATTCTTCGGGTGAAAACTTTGCCTTCCTTTGCCGGCGATGGCAGCGTCTTCTGGCGTCGTGTCCTTCCTGAAGGCATCGTCGTGAAGAACCTGTTGTGGGATGTCTTTTTCCATTCGTGTGTCGCCTTGGCACTCAAGCGTAACTTTGAAGAGTCGGAGCTGCTGCGTTGAGGTGCTCAACGAGCTTGATGACTTGAAGTTGCTCTTGTTTGTTGGCGGTGTTTGGTTGTGATCTGGCAGGGAAGTCAAAGCTGCTGCGTTTGCAGCTCGGCAACGATAACCTTTTGTTGGATCGTGTCAACCTCGACAACATCATCTTCGGGAGCCATGGTAGCGATGTTATGTGGTTGTTGATCTTTAGTTGTCGTTCTTCTTTGGTTGTGGATGTGGTGCTGTTAGTTTAGGTTAGTTGATTGCATTTCTGTTGTGGGTGTGGTTTTTGCTCAGTTTCCCGATAAACTGAGCACCGTAAGGTTTGGCCTCGTTTCTCCATAAAAAAGAGGCACCTTCTTCTTATATATAAAAAACGTCGGCAATGGCCGATGTTCTCGGTTTCAAAAGGTTAATGAAATGCACCGTCCAAAACGAAACACGGAAGAGAAACGAGACGATGCACAAAGTAGAGAATGAAATGCACCATCAATATTCCTGATTTGGTGGTCTGTTACACGGGACCAAATTAAATGAGCCAAATAAAATGACAGATAATGAAAAAGACATCTCTGCCCCCCTGCACTTTCAACTGAAACCACTGCTGAATGTTGCTGCCCCGATCTCCTTTGCAATCTCCCTCCTTGAAGAGTCAAGTCCTGATCCCTACTCGCAAGCAGCAGCGGAGCCGGCGGTGCACGACGCGGGGTGAGCAAGGAGAGTAGACTCGCTATTTTTGTTGGAACAGAGACATACATATGCAGGTTTTGTTTTTGGATGCATTTTTCAACTGCAAAATTGTATAAAACAGGGGATATAGCAATGTCCTCACCAGGCAAATGTGAAGGGGCATATATGTTTAGTGAATTAACACCGTTAGTTCCTCATAACAGAATAGGGGCAAATCTAAGCTTCACTCGAGAAAAATCAGACGAAAACACAGTAAAGAAAACATGGTGTAAAACCACAATTGCAGTAAAAACCAAGGGTGAGAACACAAGCAAGCCCCCCACAAAGGAGCATAAAACCAGAGCATGACTTGAAACGAGCATCGATTAAGTTCAGAGATTCAGCAGTAGTAGCATCCTAACAGGTTCAAAGCTGAGGGCCACCAAGTGCCTTACATCCATCCCAGTTCAGTTGGTACTTAAAACGACTACAAAACATGAACCGACCATCCACCAAAAGTAGCGAAGCGGCTGCAGCTCGGCTCAGCAGAAGAACATGGAGCTCCTCACTTTGTTGTGAAGGCGAGGCAGCTCCGGTACCGGTGCGCTTCCTGCCAAGGTATGGCCACCATGGCTCGACGACGTCTCCGACATCTCGTCGAACTTCACAAACTGGCTAACCTGAGCAGCGGCAAGATGTGCATAGCAAATGGGTGCAACTGCAAGGGAACAAGAGAAAGGTAAATGAACACTGTAACAGCAGTAAGAACTAAGCAACATCTAATCCCAAAAGCATGTTAACTCACCGACTGATATGGCTGTGGTGCTCCTCTGATAGCTGGAAAAGGTACAACATTGGATGTCAGTAAAGTATATTTCCATGAAGAGTAGTAACCAGGGCATGTCAACTTACACATAGGACAGTGAGTGAACCAACTCCTGAAGATCATCAGGGGAGAAGCCTATCTCATCATGAAGGATATGATAATGTGTAGGCCTTGTAGTTCCCTGGTACAGACAAGCACAGGTACTTAGCTCATCAGTTCAAGTAGGAGATTTGTAGGCTCGAACAATAAACATGGATTAGTCAAAATGGGCAAAAACTTCATGCAGTGAACATAAAAAATGAAATGCAAAAACATTTAAGTAGAAAACCTATTTAATTTTGACAAAGGCTATAAACAGTGAGAATAATTTCACACATTAGTACTTCAGTAGGCCAGTGGTTTTATAGCGTGGTGGGAAATGACAATTTTTCATGTGCCAAGAGCGCACATAATTGCACATAACTATCACAAATTCACTGATGAAAAAGAAAGGTCACACAGTTAAGTTCAAGCATTCAAAATGATTTCATTCCTAACATAAATCAGGAGTTGGACATTACACAAGTTGCAGCAAGACGATCCTGAATTCATTTATGATCAACTAGTCGATACAAATGGATTCAATGGGCAAAAGGCACTCATACAAACAGTAATGGACAAAGAATTCAATGCCTAATGGGATCATGGGAAATGCAAGCAATAATCACAAAAGACAAGGAAAGGATCTACAATGCCCTCCAGCCAACAAGTGCTCATGTATCAACAACTTAATTTGCTTTTGCTGTTATAGAATCCAATTAAAGCCAGCACCAACCCCCAAAAAGGAAAAACAAGATGATACTTACAATCATTCCAGCATGAGCACACATGTAGAAGTCGTTGTTCCTTGGATGACAAACTGTGTTGTCCACAACAGTACCTAAAAATTGCATCAAATTAAATCATTAGAACAAAATTAGTAAGGCTGTGCAATTGCCAGTTTGCCATGTCATAGAGAACAATGGAAGTTACCAGGAGGAACATTATTTGGAGATCCAGGCACAAAGAATTTGGTGTGGTGATTTTTTTGTGCCACAATTAGAGTAAACTTGGGAGACCAATTTTCATCGAGGAACTTGCATGCCTGAAACAATTAGTATACAACATGACTCTGCAATGTGCAGCAACTGAAACTTGCAGTCTTGCAAACAAAAATAAAAACAAATTAATGGCAGGTTATTATAATGAACAGCACCTCTATTATTTGATCCAACTCAATGTTCAGGACCTGGGTAAACTGGCTCTCACTGACACCATCCCTATATTAAGACACCAAATAAGCGCAAAATGAATAAAACAGTTAACACAGAGATTAGCACAAATTAATTTTATTTCATAATTAAGATTTGTTTTAACAATCCTATATTCCTACTATTTTACTGAAACTTATTAGCGGCATTTACAAGTAGCTCAAAGGGTATCCAACCTGAAGATAATAACTTGATCAGGCTTGCGTTTACCAGTACTGGTATAGAAGTCCACTAATAACTCCCTGAAATATTTTCCACCGCGAGTGGCAGAAGATATCATTAGCAACAACACAGAATTTAATGGAACATTGGAATGTGTCACAAAGTTTCCAGAATTCCACTATGGTCCAGATAAAATCGCTTACCGGATGAGACCATCATCATCCTGAGTTCCTTTTGGCTTAAACAGTCCATCAATCATTTCTAACTTAGGTGACTGAGAACAGACCGAAGCCCTGTATTTTGAAACAAGAGGCCATTCCCGAGAACTAACAACCTGCAAAAAAATAGAGTATCAAGAATCATGGGACGTTATTTTATTACTTTACAGTTCTCAGAACATTGAACTACAAAGCTTTTTAGTTTATGAAATTACAAAGGTGAACTTACTGCAGCAATGGAAGGTATATCAGACTGTCCAGGGGATCCATGGGAAACATCCATTCCCAATATTATTGTCGGGACCTTGGATACAAGTGGAATACAAGGGGATGTTTCAATTTGCAACAGTGAATTCAAGCCACCAAGCTGATTAAAGAACAAGCAAAAATGTTAACCCTGACCAGACCAGATATAAAAAGGTTAGCAATGCAAAGGAGGGAAGGGGATGACTGCCACTTACCTTAGCATTTATTTTTAAGAGTACATTTGTAATATATTGATCATTCACTCGAGTAGGGGCCACACATTGTGTAATAATCCCAAATTCAGCTAGACATTTTCGCTTCCAGGGCCCTATTAGAGAAGGAAAAACATGTCAATGGCATACAAGGCCTGCTTATTTGTATAGGCCAGCACGATGTTAGTATAACTGACCATAAATATCTGAATTCTTCCTCTCAGCAAGAACACAAAGCAGAAACTTTGGTTGTCCTGGAAGCTTTTTCTGCATCTTGTCAATCATGTCATCTACCCTTCTTGCAGCAGGAGCACGTCGCATCGAAGGGTCCTCTTCAATGACATCAAATGGATCTTCTACTTTCTGCAAAACCAGTCATTAGAGAGAACCACATTTGATGGAACATACAATAGTAGGTGAAACGGAAAACATACGATTCCTTTCATGCCACCACACTTGACGATGTCTCGGACAAGATCCCTAATATTGCATCGTGCTGAAAAGTTGACCACCGCCCATTTCTCGATACTGCTGGCTTTAATAAGCCTCTGGAAACAATATGACAGAAGTTACAACATGCATGACAAGATGGAAGTCTAATGAGTGAAGCATCAGTACAATTTATACACTGACCTTATTGTTAAAGTTCCACCGCCCATTGCGTGCAAAAAGATCTTCACCGTTTCCAGCTTTAAGCTGCCCAAGAAACACACTCATTGATCAAAACTATACAAAGAAAAGAGACTCCATAAATTGTCAATTAGAAAATGTAGCTTAGCCAGCTCTCACTGACCTTGGGGGGCTGCAGCACCCTACCAGCAACTTGTGTAAAATTGCGAGCAATTGAAATACCACAAGAATTCAGCATAGGCTCTGTATCATAGTTGCTGCGTTTCAGTACCTGCAAATTCACCAATCACCATTGATGATTATTCTATCAAGAAAGGAGTACAGCAGCTCTTAAGCTGACAAAGATGGACAACTCACATCTGACAGAACATTCATCCTTTCTTCAGGTTTCTGCCTGGACTTCTCAACAAGTGAAGACCTTTGCAGGGTACTCAAAGCCTTAGTGTACCTTTGCAAAGGCACTAGTGAGCAGAGCTGGCAGACAAAGGAACTTCACAATCAGCCAAAGAAAGTCTGTTGGAAAAATATTTATGTTGGAATAAGAAAAAAACAAACCTCAATTGGGAAATAAGTTGGACGCTTTGGTTTCCCCACATTGATACAAGGATAATCACCAGAGTATCTCAACTCTATACCCCGATTCCTCACAAAATAATCATAAACAGTTACTTCCACACCTTCATGGTCACCATTGTCACCATTTCTTTGCTTTAAAGTAAACCTAGAAAATCATAAGTACCACAATGAAATTTGTTTATCAGAGTACATGAAACAAAGTTGAAATCGCTAACAGGTATAGTATCCAGGCACATGAATATATAAAATATTAATAACAGCAGATGAAGATGCTCTCACAGTTGGTCATTGCAATTTCTCTCACTTAAACCAACAATCTTGTATTCAGTATTTGCAGGACTTGTTCTTATCCTTAAATTCTTCAGAGAACGCTTGGCCTACAAAATTGCGATAAAGATCAATTCAGTAATGTGAAAGGGTTCACATGGTTCGTGCAATTCATTCTCAGAAAAATGTTTCTCAGTGAAATGAAGACAGTACCTTTGCCCAGTCAATTTTGTTTGGATGATCAACCTTCTGGTTGGCAAGGAGAAAATCAATTACAGGACCAGGTTTCACAATCATCGTTGTGGACACATCTGCACAAATAAAACAAAACATGCAAACATTTATCATCAGCTACTGCATTCACATGGCCACATACAAAATATGAAACTGGGTTGTATATAGCAAATGTTTACCGATATTAAGTGAAAGTCCACTCTGTGTAGCTCGGAAGCTAGAATGGAATCCTCTACAGCCCATCACACCACCACCCAGGTCCACAAAGTTTGAAGGATTGTTATGGAAAAAGGATTGGCGGACCAAAAGACAACCTCTGCAGACACAAAGGAGATGTTCAGAAAAACACAAATCAGAACATTCTAACCAATATGCAAGATTTGCAAAGTAGAGACTTTTATAAGACATAGAAACATACTGTTTTGCAGAGTGCTGTCTTAAAATGATATCAATAACACGAATTGCCTCTTGAGTGTTTTCAGATTCCTGACCCCTCAAGGCCTGAGCAATGGCATTCATAGGAATTTTTGCAGCAAAGTTTAGTTCCACTTTGAAAGTTTTTGTCTGGTATGGCCTTCTAACCCTTTTCTTGTCATTTCCTGGACTGTCATTACCAGGGCTGCCTCCATTTGCAGCTGACCTAGAAGAAGATAAAGTAAAGTGAGAAGGAGAACAAGTAAAAACATAGTTGGCATCATGGAAAGTAGCAGAAATGGTTTGAGGTAGATAATTACTTTCCAGTGTTGATGTCTTCTAGCACTACTGTAAACTCATTGTTCCTTTGTGGAAGAGCACCGATAGTGAACAGGCTCTTCTCACCATCATATGCAAAATCCTTATTTGCCAGCTCAGAAGCATAGGTCTGTTGAAGTTTGTCAATAACTCTTCGGCCAATCCCTTTTCCATCCACTGGCCTATCATCTTCGTACTTCAAATTCACCTGCGTTCGATAAAACAAGTAAGCAGTGAAGATCAGACAAAATAACAAGGAACTCAGGGGGGAAAAGCATTGTTTACAAGGACTAGAGACGTACATAATAGTGATGAAAATATTCATCAGCTGTCTTCATAGAAACCTTGAAGTGGTTTGTTAAGAGCTGTATAGGTTGCCCTTTTTTGCCACAACCAGCACGGGCCATCAAGGCCCTCTTAGGTTTCGATAACTTTTTTGCTTCATCAGTTTTAAGTGGCTCCACATTTGGTGGCACAGGTGGTGGGGGTGGCAACTCCTCAATCTCTCCACTGTTTGACTCCATTTAAGCACACTTATCTGAAACAGAGCATAAAAGCCCACTACATGAGCTAAGGCCTCAATATAATAAACAAGGGAACTTGGTAGCTATGACTATAAAAGCATTCTAACATGTATAAGATCAGATGAAAAATATGCATTCAAACTACATATGACAAGTGATATCAATTCTCAAACCTACAAAAAAGCCTAGGTCTTACTAATATACCCCGTGTGCAATGAAAAATGCACAACTAAATTAATATGGCATCACACAGTTTAAAACAATAAACAAAAAACATAAGATAGCCATGTGCTAACACAAATGCTTGAAGCTAACCAGTCTGCCATGTGTACACAAATAGTACAACAAACTAAAAATGCATGGCATAACCAACCAGAGGTTAACATGAGTTTGCTAGTATACCTCCAATACACGGCATGCTAAGAGTGAACAGAGGTTAACTACTTCATAATAACCAACCAGTGCCAAAACAACTAAGGATCTTGTTTGCCATCTTCTACTTACAATGTTTTAACAAAGTTCTCTCCAGTAATTGTTTTAACAACGACATTCCAGTAAAACTGTAGAAGACAAAGCAATAAATGTAACACATTCCTACAAGTGATATTATAATATGTACAGCAGCAAGGATTTGAGCAAGTTGAAAATGCCCAAATATAACTTGGGGCAGTTCTAAAAGCTACAACCTCAGAGATTAAAAAAAAACATGATTCTATAATATCTCGTCTTAAACTCGAGTAGTTTCTCACCAATCAAAAATGACTTTAAAACTCATAAGAGAACTTCCTCAGACGATTGTAATATTAACAAAAACTTAAAAAACTAGTACACACAAACCATATATTTATAGCCACGGAGAGTAATCGAGCAATATAGAAATTCTACTCAGCACACAAAGGTTAAATCATTAATAGCCATGAGAACATAAAACACTCACAGACTCACTCACCAACTGTAACAGGCCCAAAGCTTTCACAGCTGCCCTGTCCTGCACATAAAATATATTAAATCATTACTCATCGACACAACATAAAAGAAAAACTAAAAACATAAAATCCATGCTGATAGAGCAGACAGAGCAAATGCTCCGAAGTGTTTCCTTATTTTCTTCTTAAAAAAACGAAAATCCAAAAAGAAAAAACCGCCAACAAAGAAGGTTTCCATTTATTAAAAAAAGATTGGACAATTACAATCTTGAAATGAAAACAGCTTAGTTCAATCAGAAACCTCCCCAAAACCCGGAAACAGGCGTCAAAAGGAGGACCTTTTGGGCACAACGTAAGTGTAAAACAACAAAAGACCCGGAAATTTGAGAAATAACGCAAAAATAAATAATAGTCCTAAATAGAACACTGTTTCGGATAAATCTTCACACGAGAAAAATCAAAACAAAGCCACCATAAACCCCCAAAGTAAGTCATGAGAACAACCGAACGAACAGAAAAAAGTGAAAAGAACACAAATCAAATTCCCTAACACCAGAATGCAGCGGTCTTTCCACTAAGAACAAATAAAATCCTGAGAAAATCCAAAAGAACGAAACTTTCGCAGCAAAACCCCCCAAATCCGTCCCCAAAAACAAAACCCACCGAGAACCGCACGAACAACGCAACGAACTAAAACAATAAGGAAAAACCCCTAATCAAAACTCCCTAAGAATGCAACGATCTTTCAACCAAGAACGAATAAAAGCCTGAGAAAATCCAAAAGAACGAAACTTTCGCAGCAAAACCCAAAGAATCCGTCCCCAAAAACAAAACCCACCAAGAACCGCACGAACAACACAACCAACTAAAAACATCGAAAAAACCCCAAATCAAACTCCCTAACGGCATGCACCATAATGCAGCGATCTTTCTACCAAAGATGAACAAAAACCGGAGAAAAACCCAAAAGAAAGAAACTTTCACAGCAAAAAACCCCACGAATCCGTCCTCAAAAACAAAACCCCATCAAGAAACCTCACCAAACACAGCCGCTATTCCGCACAAAACAATCTAACCTACGAACCGCACTCGCAAGAACCCTAGATTTCCACCGCAAGGGAAATAGGATGGAATCCCCGCCTTACCAAGGAAGGCTGCAAGAACGGAGGCGACCTCTCCGAGAGAGCGGCTCTTCCCCTCCTCCCCTTGTCTCCCCCCTCTCGAAACTCGAACGCCTCTGTCCTCTCTCCACTACCCCCTCTTCTTCTTGTAGGAGGAGCAGGGGAGAAGGGCAAGATGGTAAATACGAAGAAGCGGCGCAGCCGATGGCACCCTGCCCTCCTGCGCGGCGCACGCATCGTGGCCGTCCGCGACGTTCGCCGGGGGGAATCTTGGCCGTTCACGTGTCCCGCCCAGCCACGGGGAGGCCTCGCATCGACACGTGGACGGGCCAGATGGCCCCGCGCGCACGACGGCCCAGCGAAAGGACGCTTTTGCAACGGCCTCTCTCCCCCCGTGCTCCCGCACTACCCACTACTCTGGAACCCGCGCCTCGCTACTTCCACGTCACTGACATGTGGGTCCTGCAGGTGTTGGTCCCACCTGTCATTGTGCATCTGGTTGTGGGTGCTACAGTACCAGGCTTTTTTTGACGGAGCGGAGCACTTGCCGATGTCATCTTTGCCCACACCACTCGAGCTCGACTCGACCGACCCGGCGGCACGTACTCGCTAGCTGTGGGTCCAAAGACTGTATCGGTCCCACCTGTAAGTGAGATGAGTTCGTTTTCTCCCACACGACGTGACACTCCAGGAAGACTCTTTACGGCGTTAGCGCGACGGCGGGCGAGGAATTCGAAGCTTCCAGCGATCCAACGGCTGAGACGCCTCCACCCCCACGTACGCGCGGGCAATCTCAGCCGTCGAATCCTCACGCCGTCCCCGAGCCGTTAGGACTCGCTTCCCCATCCAACAGAAAGGCTGCCAACGAGCCAGGGAGAACATAAACCATGCACCCAGTCTAGGAGCACCATACTACAGACATGTGGGCCCGTCTCCAAGGTGTAGCGTGGACGCGGCGCATTCAACGCGGAGGCGAGTGTGTAGGTACTGCGTCTGCGTGTTTTTGTCTGGCCTGTTTTTCGCAATGGCTTTTGATCAGAGGGGCGGAAGCTGGGCCGGTGAATTTCCATCTTCATTGCAAAGCTAGTACAGTGACCTGCCAACCATGCTGCTCTTGCCTCTACACTTTCCACATTTGGGGGCTCCGACCTAGCTGGGGGGTGGATGGGATGGCAGTCTGTGGTTTAATGGGGAGTTTCAGATTCCATGTTTGTGTTTGGTGCGTTTGGGGAAAGAGAGGTGTATACAGAGGGAAGGATTTGAAATTTGAATTATGGGAGGATAAGGGGGGAGCACATATGGCGAGTTTTAATTCTTTATTTTTTTATAATACATAATGATGACGACTCTTTTGGCATAAAATAGATAATTCGAATGTAATTTTACGTATTTAATTATGCCTAGTATTAGTCTGGTTTTTAATAAGAGGAGTAATGATGTTACGTACTGGTATTTACTCTCATCATTTTGGACTTTCTACTTTTAGCTTTGATATGACCCATTTAGGTAAAAGAGTAAATTACTCCCCTCTGGCCCAGCTACGTTTCTGGACAGGGTGGGATGTCCTTATACATAGCCTCAAATATCCTCTAGTTGCATAATTTTAAATGCGTATATTGTCTCGAATATTGATAGGGTGGAGCAGATGTTACTACCTTTGTCTAAAAAGGAATATCTTTTTTGCGACAACTATTTGTTTTGATATATAGCCAAAATATTTTCTTTGCAGGCGAATGCGGTAATCAGTTATATGGACATTCAGGACAAGACATGCTTAGACACTATATTAACCTATCTTTAAAGGCCAACTTACATGTTTACAAATAGAACATAAAAAAAAACAGAGCAGTTTAATTTAAGTGCAAAAAAAAAATGTGTTTGGCCACCATCTTCTAGTTTAATTTCTAATATAACTCAAACCCATAGCAATTCGAATAGAGTCCTTGTATTTAGACATTTTTTCTTAAAGGCACTGAAAAACATGATCATTGCTAGAATGTACCAAAAATATGGTTTTGCTTGTAGACTCTCTAATGGTGCGGTTCTTTTGTGTAGGACATCGCATGCAGTAAATTTATCATTTTTGCTATTTTCTAGATAGAAATAATGTCGAATGACTAGAATAGCCCTATGTAGAAAGGCTTTCCGATTGACCAAACCATGTCTCGGCATGGTCACATCCCCCTCAAAATATAATTGTGAAGCTAGATTTATGAGCCAGTTTGTTCCACATAGCAATATGGTCATTTTGTAGTTTTTCTCAATTCAAACGAACCGAAAATAATGAAATATTGTAGGCGGCGACCTACAACAAAGAACCATTTTTTTAGTGCCTACGAGCAAAACCATATTTTTGTGTTGTCCTCTCACAAAGGCATGATTTTTTAATGTGCTCTACAAATTCTCCCAAAATTTTATTTGGTACCATATAAATTTGCAATAGTAAATCATCAACTCAAGGTAGAGAAAGAATTGCTTAGAGTAAGGAAGCGACTAAGTAAGGCGAGGTGTGTGCAATACGTACCACCCTGACACCTTCATTGATGTCATCGGCATCTCTCTATCACCACGTGCTTGATCGGCCATGCTATTGTGTAGGTCTATAGTTACGAAGGATGTCCAACCACCCTAGATCCACCGTTCCTCCCTCATGGCTTTAAATATAATTCTTAAAAAAATATGGATTTAAAGATTGAGGGATCATGAAGTCGTGAAACAAACCTGGAATTCTAGGAGGCCTTGAAGCACCATCAGAGGATGAGGATAGAACATTGAAGGCGCCGATGAAGCAATTTAGCTCCAAGAAACAAAGGTGTGAGGGAGAAAGCATGGGCGTATGCATAGCGCACGATAAGTAGATTGCGTCAACGGAGTGGCACATTTGGATGGGCTGGGGAGGTGTGTGGGATACGGAGGGCGGAGTAGTGCGGACGCGCAACGCAAGTTAAAGGACGGAGTATTCTCAGACAGACGTTATCGCAAATGACGATGTTTCCTAGCCCGGTTTTATAGGATCTAAACGGCCCCTTATAGAAAGGTTTTGCCTATTTGTTTTTGCCCTGAGATATTCGCAGTGAGTATGTAATTATGTTGTCTTTAAAATTAACCAAACTAATACATGGTAAACACTAGACCAACTTACAAAATTCTCACATTGTTATATGTCAATCTTCCTTTTCCTTGCCCAACATGGCGCACACGACACTTGCATGCCAAGTCCATGCGGTGATGACACGACAGTTGACAAAGTCGACATGCTCAATGTTGGTTGATAGGTTGAACCAATGGTTGTCAATTAACGGTGGCCCAACAACCTCTGAGAAGCGCAGCCAATGTAAATCCATGCAAATGTGACAACTGAGATGGATGGGGAGGAAGAAGTTGCAACAACATTTGGGTCTACATTAACAACCTAGGTTCGATGCATACAAAGTGACGATCAAAGTAGTGGAAGAGGCAATCAAGCCAATGGTGGTGGTGACGACGATGTGAGCCAATGTCCTAATCATCGAAGATCATATGACAAAGAAACTTTATGATGGTGAGAAGAGATTGCGTGCAAAGAGGCAACAAGAGACCACAAAGAGCTTTGAGCGGCAATTGGATACAATTGAGAGGACCTTAGGTTACTATATATTGGCTGTAGGAGGAGAACCAATTGGGGACAAAATGAGACATCACCGGAGTTCATCTCGAGTTTCCTAAGCATGGTGGCGCTATTTTATTTAGAATTCCATGCATTTTCTGAGTGAGTCCATGCCCACGATGATGTTATTTGATTTGAAGACAATGTTCCTAAGGAAGCCAATATATATTTTTTGAAACATTGAGGAAGCCAAATTAGTGATGAGGAATTGGTGTAGGTTCGGGAAGAAAGATGACTGCTCAACTATGAGCTTAAGGATGGTCATGACACGTGGGCTCCACTTGGGAGGGAGCGCATGGTTTAACTAAGGTGCAATCAAGATTGTCCTACACAAGGCTATAAGAGAAAGAAGGGGAGAGAGGATGACCAGTGGATCAAGCGTGATTTTCCATCCCTGACTAAGATTCAACGCTGGTCAAAAGCCCAAAGTCATATGTTAGGTAGGTTGAGATACGCTGAGTGAATAGTTTGAAACGTTCATAGACAAATAATGTCCGATTTTGTAGTTTAGGATGGTTTTTGGACTTCTGGAGAGTTACGGACGCAAAATAATTTGCATTGTTCTTATGAGAGAATGTAAAAAGAGGTATGAGAATGACACAATCCAAGTACCAGTCGCCTACTCCTCAACAACATATTGCTATTTCTAGTGCACACATCACATTCACAAGAGGCCTGATGAGAAGCCTTGTAACTGTTCATGTTTTCCTGAACTTTCGAACTATTCAAGTTTTCCAACCAAACAAAAGCCAAGCAAAGCGGTCACGACGATAATCCATTCACAAAATTCGTTCATACCAACCCCAACATGAATTTCACGACCTAGTACAAGATCCATTCAAAATAGTATTAGTAATTGATGGACCTTCATCTTTCTTCAGCACTACTACTCGTAGCATCCAAACTCCAAAGAGCTCTTTCATATGGATAAATTAGGTGTATACATTGTTAACTACACTAGGTCTCCGGCTAAAAGGGACTAATGCTTAAAATACAAGTACGTATTATACATACTATACTCTTACATTGCTCCTACGTACTGTACACTATGCTGGTACAAAAATACAAAGTACCAGTTCTATACTTCTATGACGTGTATACCTTTCGATTTCCCCAAATCTCCCGCCATGACGCGGCACACCAAAATTTCACTTCGTCGTCGTCGCCATCGGCGGCGGCGGCGGCGGCTAAGTGGCGACGGCCGTCCAGTAGCTGGTCATGCAGGCGCTGGCCGGCGTGCCGATGATGCGCGCCCACTCCCACCCGCCGCAACCGTCCGCTCCTCGCCGCAGCTCCGCCAGCTGCAACAATCACGGTAATTAAACAAGTTTATCTTTCTTCCCCATGTCCAATCGTGCGAGCACTGTTCTTGATTTCGTGCGATGTGGTGCGGTCAGGTGAGGTGAGGTGATGAGGAAGGGGATTCGAGCTCGATTGATTGGCTTACCCTGCCGTCCCGTAGCTCGAAGACCACCGCGTCCTCCGAGAACGGCACCGGCCGCGCGCCCGCCACCTGTTCGACGAATTGCCCCAGCGCCATGGGTGGCTTAAGTTAGTATGCCAAGAATGAGCGAGATGGAAGGGGTTGGGGGTTGCGGGGTGCAGACCTTCTCGTCGCAGATTCCCACGAAGCCGTCCGCGTAGTGCGGAGCGACGGTGGAGCCCGGCGTGGCACAGCTCTTGTCGCCGGCGGCCGTGTCCAGCGCTGCTGCCGCGGCGGACGGTGCCGACGGGTGCCCGTGGCTCGTCCACCTCCATGTCCAGTTGTCTAGGTGTCGCCGGTAGACGTTGCCATCGGACCCAATGACGAACAGCTGGGAGCCGTCGAAGCACGGCCCCGGGGCGCCGATGATGGTCACGTCCCGGTGGGGAGTCCCGTGCTCCACCCATTCCCACCCGTCCTGTGAGCTGAAATGGTACTCGACTAGGCCTCCGTGCTCGGACACCATGAAGATGGAGCCGGTGAGGGAGAGATGAAACGGCCTCATTGCTGTCCCTGGTGATCGTGAGAGGATGAGGTGGGGTGATTGGTAGTGCTTGTGCCATAGCTCAGTGATCCTGTTGTACTGGTATAGGCGGCCATTGCGGCCAACCACAAAGATTATATTTCTTCTGAACACTTCCTGATCCACTATGAATGCAATCTTGGTGTCAGGAGGGCTCTGGCAGTCCTTCCACTTGAATTTCCGTAGTGCAACCTGCACAAGTTTAGAAGGGCATCAGCATGATGCTGTTCTGCTCAGAATGGCATACTGCCCGCAGTATTATATTGTCCTGTAGGGTCCTTTTTATTTTATATTGAATTGCTCATATCATATATATGTTACAGTGGAAATACGTAGGGTTCAAGAAAACAAGATATGCTTGTGAACAGAAATTCTAACTTTCATAGCAGAGTTAATGGTGCATTTAATATCTTGTTGGAATGGTTATCCTGGCTCACTAAAGTATATATGATAGCTGAGTGACTCGCTACATTTGACACAATATGGGCCTGAGCACTGTTCTCTGCCTCCTAGCAGTGAATGTTCATTGCTTAAACTACTTCTTTACTCTAGATTATTGTGATGCATATACATGCCATTATCTTTGAGTGATAACCTTTATCATTATTTAGCAAGAGCTAATCAAATTTTGCCTACCAAATTTTGCATGAGTTTAAATCCTGGGTAATCGCAGCAGCTCAATTAAAAATGGTCGCATTCAAAGTATTTTTTTTTTTGTGTGTGTGTGTAACAAAGGCTAGCAATAACATGAATGAGATTAGAGTATGTTTGAACTTGTACCGTGAACTGTAGCAGCCTTCCTCTCTTGTTAACAAAGAAGAGTGCATCATCCGTTGTCACTCTGCGTGGTAATCCTGGGACGCCATCCCATGGAGACCCACTTACAACCTGTCTTCCCTTCTTCATTGCTGTGCAATTGATCCATAGCAATTCATCTCCATTCCTTTCTCTAATATGTAAGTTCCCATAAACATCGACAAGATACAAGCTACCGTTATAGCTTCCCACTGTGCCTTTCATGGAAGTAGTGTGCTCATGTCTTAGCCATAACCAAACACCATTGTTGTTTAGATATTCAAAAGTTAATCCATTATCTGTTATGAGAAAAAGTGATCTATCTGCATGCATTACCCGCATGTGGAAGTTAAGATCAATACTTCTTGATAGAAAGTTATATGATTCCGTTTCATCTCTCTCATGGGTACTAACATACAAGTATTGTTGCTTATCTTCATCTTTACGCTTTCTTGAAGGTGGGTTATTGCTCAAGTCATTTGGTTTGTTATCTGCAGCTATGTTCTTTGCTCCAGTAATACAGTTTGTTGGACCATGCTCTTCTGTGCAATATTCTGCATTCCAACCTTCTGTTTCTGGTGCATCTAGAATGGACCACTCATACTTGTTTGGCACTTTCCTTCTCATGCTATACTGTTGACTTGGACCAAAATCATCACCACCCATACCAGGCAAATGCAGCTCCCCAAGCCTACCATCATCCAGTGGGAATATCACTCGGCCAACTTGAACCTGTACACCTCGGACGTTTCTTGCTAACTTTGTATTCTCAGGAAACATGTGATTTACCCATAGTCCTCTGATCTTATTGCTTTGGGCTCCACCTTGTCCAGTGAAAATATAGATTATGTCAGCTCTTTTTCAGCTTGATATAATACTAACAATATTAAGTTGTTGTCTGGTACAAGACTTAAATGATTGAGCAAATATTTTGTTCAAAGAAAAAGTTCACACAAGAATATTCAACAATCATTAATGCAACCGGCTCCTCTACCTTTAGGAGGTAAAGTTATGGTGTGACTTTAGCCTCCATCCACCGTTTGTTTTTTATCCCATGGATTAGATTTGTCCATCATTTTTTTCTTTAAGTTGAACCATATCTCATCCGATTCATTGGATAAGAAATCAACGGTGGATGGGGACTAAAGTCACATGCCTCATTAATGTAGTTACATGCTTCAAATGCATGATTGGTTTATATATCTCAGTGGTAGAGCACCCAGTAGAGGTTGCGCCCACCCAGGGCTGGAATCCTAGGTGTCGCATTTGTGCCCACCTCCCTGCGCAATGGTTGCAAAGAGGCCCAGGCCGCAAAAGAAGCATGCGCTGGTCAGGTTCCTGCCCCAGCCAGGTTTTGCTGGGCCCCTTCTTTGGAGTAAGTCAATGGGGACATCCTTTGGTTCCTTCCCGCTTGATCGAGTTATTTTATTATTTATTTCCTACAATAATACTTATTTATTGATAAAACAAGAAGTAAGCACACTTTTTTTTGAAAAAAAGTAAGCGTATACGGCATCAAAATCAGGACCATCGAGTGGAGCACATGTTCTATATGTAAGAAAATTTGCTGGAGTTATCATTTTACTGCAGTCTCTTCATTTTCCTTATTTCATCATTAAAATCAAAAATCACACATAAGTGGCTCTGCTATGAAACTTTCTTTAAAACCACAAATTCACCTTTATTGTTTTCATTGACCTTTTTAAGGGCAACAGTAGGGTAGAGCTCTACTGAAATATTTGAATGACCTTGAACAAACTAACATAAGTATTTCAGCATCTCCATACGAGTTTATACCTGTATATTTTGGAAACTGGTACTCGAATACTTTCCCTGTGGATGTCGTAAGATACATGGAAGTTGCATCATTAGATTCATCCTGTTGCACTTCTGTAATGGAACTAAGTTTTTGACTCTTAGGAGCTCCATGCTTATACCATTTCCACTTCCTTCTATGCAAGCGCCGCTCCACTAATAAACCATCCTGCCAATCTATAAAATATCTTTAGGAAGCCAATAAATACTGTTTTACTGTGGAAATAGAGGTGATATATTCTTGCCTTTCTGGTTATCAAAGAATTGCTATTATTACATGTTTATATTTCTCTGAACTTATATGTTATGGATAGTGAGTTCATGAAGTACTCGTCAGTTTCTGTTGAACTGTATAAACATGATTGGCCATAATAATCTTGTTGGCACTCTATCTTGATTGTTATGCTGTTATGTCCAAGTCCAAGTATCCAACTAAGGAACCATATACATGCTTATCTTCTTGAAGTACATTTGTTGAAACCACACTTATTTGTGCAACTAAAAAACCTTCGATTTAAGGCAGGACTTTAAGGAACCATGTGAACTTAGCGAAAATGTTTCTCAGACAATGGACTTCAGTTAAGATGGTTCTGATGCATTGGACTACATGAAAGAGAGATGAGGCACATCCTTCCTGTTCTCTTAGTACGGGCCAGGTTCCACTTGAGACCAACAGATCCACATCAGGTACATTAAAAAAAATGAGCATGTATGTCTTAGTAAGTATTAATTTGTGATAGTTTTGTGCAAAAGTGTGATCTCAAGAAATATACTATTCTTTTTGTAAGTACTTTCATCAGTTCCTTCAGTTTATCAGGAACAGATATATTAATGTCATATCATAACAATCAGCATCACTACAATGTGTGCATCTGTAATCTTGCTGTATTAGCTAGGATCCAATAAGTTATTTATGAAAAGCAAATCCTTACATACCTTTGTTATAAGGAAAAGTGAAACTGAGTTAGATCCTAGCAGGCCATGTAAAGCACATCCAACCGATGAGCTTAATGAGACATTTTCTGCAGTTTCTTCACTCCATATGTGCTTTTTCCATGATGGCCGTGAATCTTTGTTAAACTCATATAAGTCTCCCATAGAACTGTGCTGCACTATCCCATATTAGCACTGGAGTAGAGGAATGATGCAATGCATTTTGCATCTTGGATAAATAATACAAATGAGCATAGCCTTTTCATGTCTGGTAAACTAAACATAACATAGAAAGTGGGAGGTGTGAATGCACATCCTGCGAATAACCTTATCTGGGAAACTAAGCATGGCTGTTGGAGGTGTAGATGTACACCCTGCTATTTAGGTTCAATCCTCTTCCACCTATATTTGTCTGTCTTTGTTCTTCCTAACGAAATCCTTACAGTTCCAGATATTCTTATCTTTTATTTATCCAATAGGTGGATTGTATGTCTGCATAACATATCGATGACTCTAGGAAAGTATTAGAGAACTTTCACTTAAAAGGGGAATATCAATCATCGATCACTTTTTAAGTGACGGTTCATCTAATACCTTCCAAGTATTGTAAAACATTATAGCAATAATATTTCTGAAATAAAAGTAGCACTAGTTCCTTTCAAGCACCATAAAATATTTCTTATGTCTAAATTCTAATGTACACAGAGCAGGGGAATAATATGTGTTAAGGAAAGTAGGGCAGACACATTGCCATTTTTCTCATCTTCCTCTCCCTACCTATTTGTACAGTTGACGTTTCCTTCACAACTCACAAGGACAACGGAAAACTAGGAATTTACTGAACCATTTTTTCCCACTCAAATAGTTTGTACTGACACTACTCAGCACTTAGTAAAGAACAGATGACATACCTTACTGTAAACACTGTCCCTGGCCTTGCATTTCCAGCATCAGATATATATGATACATCTCCTCCTGGTGGACGGCCATGGTAAGTCCATCTGTGCATGAATCAGATTGGACTATTATGATTTTTTTTTTGAGGGCTTGGACTATTATGATGTTGAGTAGGCCATGGTAGGGGTGTAATAAACTGCACAATGTTTGATTCCCAAAAAAGGAAACTCTAGCAGCATTCACTCAAATTAACCATGTGCTAGGCATAGAAGTGTTGAGAACTTTGCATGTGCTGTCAGTATTTTAATCAGTACAAGAATAAAGGTCAACCCTTTACGTGCCATGTCATCTTTATTTTTTAAGGAGTATTGTGGGTTGCCATCCTACGACAGTGACATTTGCAATGATGTGGCACATTCATGTACTTGTTTTGTACTTAGCTCTAAATGTGGTGTCTTCGATCTCATCTGTTTTATTTATATATTAGATGCACTCACTCAGTAATAATAAAAAATAATTTTTTATATAAATTATGAGTTTGCTGGTCTCGTTGTCATGTCCAATTTGAATAGAACACCATATATTTTCCAGTAGGGCTTCCACCACTGCCTTTCTTTTTGCAGAAAAAGAACATAATACGGTAGTTGTTGTTGAATATTGAGCAAGATGTGGCAGCCATGCCAATTGATGCAAATTTCAGAGATCCGTTTGTGATACCTTAGGGGCTGAAGTTCTGTGATCTCCAGTAGTGATCCATTTGTGATAGATAGGAAAAGTTTCCTGTTTTAGAGGAACAGTAATTATGCAACAATCTTCTTATACACAAATGGCACTGGGAAGGAAGCATTAGGGTGGAAAGTAGGCTCACCTTCCATCGCAGGATACTATCCCATTTCTTATGTGCATAGCTTGACTTTGTATTATTTCTCCAAGGTCTGTGAATTGTTGGTCAGAGTTGAATATCACCTCTGTCCAGATAGGCTGCGCATGTTCATTTAGCTGTAGCTGAAGGGTGTAGAAGCATTAGATCTTCCATAATAGAAACTGAACTTTTTGGAATTGAATTCATTCATGAGCCATCACTTCAGGATATCGGATAATGGATGCATATGATTTTATTATTGAAGATATTAGTATTATGGTATGTAACTGATCATTTCTTATTCATGGATTAGTATTTCTTCATTGCGGTGCTACTTTCCTACTTATTTATATACAGTTCTTATTCCTCTGCTATTCCTTGTTCAGGGAAAAAAATTCCTCTGCTAGTCCTGCAAGACCTCCTATGCTCTACATATTTTTTGCTCTTTGCCTAATAATTTTAATTATTGAACACATGTAGGTACTCCAACAAAATAACAGAAGGGCAAAACAGTTCAAGATACTGTTCTATGCTTCTATTATAGAACTTCAACAGTTCAAGAAAAATAAACATTGATAAAAATGAGCTCTGTTTGGTAGCTAGAGATGCAACTTACCTGATAGAGGATTCCAGCCTCTGAGAGAGCAAGAATAGTAGTGTTCACAATGAAAGTTGCTGTGGCATAGCCAGCTGAAATCGGTAATTCATGAGGAGCAATCACCCATGCCAGCCCGTTCCAGAACCTCTCGTAAATTGATCCACTTTGCCCTGTCACCCACACAGATGATTCTGACATTCTTGTCAAGGAAATTCTTTTTCTTATGGGCAGGACTGGATCATTTCTATCTGCTTGATCACTGCTATCAATCTCTGTATCCTTCTCCTGACTTGAAACTGAAGCACGGCCATGTCTCCTTTCCAGTTGCTCGATTGATCCTACTTTCGTGCAGGTATCGTTGATGCAAGACATCAAATTGAAAGGCATGCTTATTTCCACCCAGGTATTACTCTGTTCCTGGTACTCCCAAAACTTGTACGTCTTCTGCTCAAACTTTGCTTCCTGCCCCGAGCTAGGATGTAAGGGGCAACATGAATGAACAAAAGCAGCAGACTCCAGGAGAACACATGCTACAAAACATAAGAACCACAACAGGAATCTGCAAGGTGGATCATCCATGGCCATCTTATAGAACTTATCCTTGACGTCGATGCATGCCCTCGTCCAAGGCGTTCTCCATAGCTGTGCAGTTCTTGGAGAGGTAGCTCTGGAACCTGCAAGGTTGGAATATCATGAGCCTTTTCTGCAGGAGAATGAAATATTGGAAGGACCCCTCTTGTACTTGCCTGTCCTGCAGCTTAAAACAGATAGGTATGCAGTGCAAATAAATGTTGCAGAAAGAGGAAGAGGGAGGAGGTAGGGAGGAGGGTACCAATATCTCGGTGTGAGACATCAACTGTCATTTGATGAAGGCCATAAAGTCATTAGTACAATGGCTGGGTGGTTTGCTTTCCTTTTCAATTGCTTCTTTGCCCACAACTTTCTCACCAGTCGCTGTTAATTTGTCCAAACAAAATTTTATTAAGTAGATAGTTGTTGCAACCTTCGCATCTCACACACACATTTCATTACTGTTAGATAATGGTCCTAATCCTTTACCAGTGAATAACTTTATGCCTATATGGTAGGGAGAGGGAAAGGCATGAGAATCTTGGATATTTCTATTGGACAAGTTTTGTGGAACCTGATGTTAAATTCATTGGGACCGAATAAAGTTGAACCTTTTTATCACCTGTGCTTAAATCGTCCTTTTCTCCTTCTATTCCTGAAGTTGATGGTTGCTTGAGAGTTCAAATGTCCATGTGCAACTTGCCAAACGCTAACCACTGCCGATGACTGCAGGTACTTGAAAATCAGAGAAAGGAGCTTCAATGCTGATATCAGACCTGGGAATTTCTTTTTACACCTATTTGTCATCACTTGCTGAAAAGAATATCAAGACCCAATCGACTGATTGATCACCCTGAGTCAGCTAAAGCTTGCGGTCGACGAAGGGTAAGTGCAACGTGAGATCTGCGTCACTTCTGACTTCTACTGCGATCCATTATTGGTGGCATGGAAATTCTTAATCCAATCGCAATAATCAGCAGCCTAGGAAGTTCAACATTTTTTTCCTATTCGTCTATTCATTTGTGTAGTCAATCTAGTGATCCCTCTCCCCAGAAAAAATATATAAGACATACATGATTACCCTGGCTTTCTGCTGTTGGTATTTCACAGTCACAGCCACAGCCCCTATGATTGAGCTTCCCACATGGCCCTAACTTGTAGTAGCACAACTAACTATTAAAGTATCATCACCAAACTAGTTCAATCACATTGCCCTTAATGTCCTATCTCCCCTATGGACCATGGCAAACAACATAACATGCATTTTAGCTACAACATTTCTATGCTTGAAGGTTTTAGCATGCAACTATCCTTGCTGCAAAACCTTTTACTTACTGACAATGATTCCATGCCTGGTATGTAGAAACCTCTCTGAGCAGTGATAAGTCATAATAATTATACCCGTGGAAACACTGTGCAGGCAAAACGAGGAACGTGGCCTTGACTGTGTGTAGCAGCGTAGAACACGGTGCGTAGTAATGAGGGTGCAATCTGCAATCCGACTCCCTAGTCCCTACTTTCCTAACTTCTTTTGCTGCTGAACGCCTGAACAAGGCAAGGTAATTCCATGTTCTGATTTTCCCATTCTCTGATGACAAGTAATTCCCTACTACTGTCGACAAGTAATTATTTACTCCCATTTACTGGCGATTGCTAATTGGCTATCATGTTTTTCACTGCCGTGCAGCACTGTCAATCTAGCACTACCATTTACTGTCGATGGCTAATTGGATATCATGTTAATCTGGCACCGCCGTCCAGCACTGTTAATCTGGCACCGCAGTTTCATATGCGACGTGCAGATCTCGTCTTGACTTACATCTGGAACTACTAGTACTGGGATGTGTGTCCCTAGCTCGAAATTAAAGCAGTTTTTTTTTTCGACCTGGAGTCCTTTTTAACGTTGCTGTCCAGGCCAGGAGGGGATATTTCTTTGATGTTAGTGAAGCAGATCACTTGGAAGGATGAGAGTGAAAAATTGTGCGCGAAGTGACTTGGATATTATGCGAAGATGATTGTCTCTCCGCAGATGAAGAATTACCTCCACCAAGATTAAAATTGTAAGTCTCCTTTTTCCAGTCAGCCAGCGGCTATTTCAAGTAGATACCAGCAACTGCTTGATAGCCAAACACGTCGACAGCCCTAATGTATTTTTCCCTAAAAGTATACACATATTTAAATATGTGCCGTACCCACATGATCACATCACCATATAGGCAGTACATGCGTACGTGTTTTTTTGGCCACTCAAAATTACTAAAGTCATTACAAAACTTCTAGCGCAGACACCGTATACACTAAACATGTATATCTAAGCTGTGTTTGCATTGCACTCTTTTAAAGATTGTTGTTCAGTCAAGACCGCAAATCTTGATCCGCTGGCCTCTAGAAGTAGGGAGATTTTGCTTGACTCCACGAAGTGGATTTATTGATGTCTAAATTACTCATAATTAATTTACATACGGAGTAATTAGAACAACAATTTAGTATAAGAGACCTGGCAACAGAATTGCCGAACTCTACTGTAGAGTACTCCCCTGATCATCACAACCTGAATACTTGTATTCTTAAACCAGGGAGTAGTAAATTAAACAGCAGGGTAGGGGCCAACACAAATGCACGGTCGCTTTGTGTTGGCTGCCGAGATGACGACGGCACGACAGCAAAGAATCGTAAAGAATCTTTAATCCGTTGGCCCAGTCATTGGAATCTTTTGATTCCTCTTCCAATCGTAGTCTCTCAAGCAGAGAGTGACAGTAACGACTTCTGGTGTTAAGGCGATGTAGTGGCGTCTTGAATTAATCATCAAACCAGACAAATCGATCGTTAGATTAGCCCAATGGTAGGAACCACTAGTACAAAAGTGTACAACTACCATCATCCCATAATGATGATGATGATGACGATGGAACGACGGCACCTAAAACTTGACCGACGAACAAACTTGCTGCCAACGTGACACATTTTTCAGTGGAAGTTTGAAGCAGCCTCCAAACTGTTTGTTTGTTTTTATAAAGCTCGTTTTATTGTAAAAGGGGGTTATGGAGAAACTTTTGTTCTGTTTAGCCTGCCTACCATGGAACATTGTACTAGTACCAGATGATTCAGAATTCAGGCCATCCATGTCAACGAGTGGGCCGACAACAATAGACTAGCTAGTGTTCAATCATTTTTTAAATCAAAATTTCGATGTTCCTGAAAAAACAAGTTTTGTATTTGAAAATAATAATAATAAATTTGTAAAGTTATTTTTCTTTTTAAATAAAACACTAATTACATTGCCAGACTAATTTCAACATTAGAATCGCACTGATGTTCCGCATTTTAGTAGCATTTGTGTCTTCATCAATTTTAACTGTGGGTCTCATTGAACATTCACAAAACATAACATAATTTGGAAAATGTTTTTCCTTCCCACAAACAGGTCTTAGTGTGGCTTGCACGCTTCTTCTGCTTGGATCCTCTGAATTATTTTTTAAGGCCGACTAGAGAACGGACATCCATTCAAGAACGAACATCGTCTTCAACCTGTTGTTTTCGTTGTTTTCTCTGTCGTCTCCTTTCGTCGATTTGACCATCAGTGCCTCCCCAACCTCCCTTTGTCACCCCGACCTCGCTAGAACCTCCCCTTGTTGTACGTCCTCAACCCATGCCTCCTCCGGCGTCTCACCCATCTCGCTTCGCCCAGTGTACTCCCCCTCCCAACAACCTCGCCGGTGAGTTCCTCACACAAAACCTCGTCGGCGTCTCACCCATCTGGTTTCTCCCAGTGTACTCCCTCTCCCAACAACCTCGCCGGTGAGTTCCTCGCACAAAACCTTGTCAGTGCTACTAGCGTTACACGCGGGAGCGGACAAAACCTCATTGGCGTCCTCTCACCTCATCCCGCGTACCCTTGGCTACGCCATCATCAACCCCCATGAATAGGTACTAGACCTGATACCTGTATGGTACCCAATGCTCATACCAGCTTTTTTTGCTAGAGCTCAGTATCTCGTTGGAGACGTCGTATCTTTCGGCGGCTATAGTCTTCGTCATCACCCCACTGAGGAGGAGCCATTGAGCCAAGCTTTGCTAGTCGCCGATGAAGGTCGACCTTGTCTTTGCCGGCTACATCGATCTCATGCCACGGCCACGCCACTGGAATCCGTCGCCGCTAGATCTACACCCTTGAAGGACGGCGGTGGCAAACTAGCCCTCCCCAAGACCATCACCATCACTGTCACATCGTCCTCCGTTGTGGCTCTGATGGAGATGGGACTATGGTAGTGGGGTGGGTGTGTAGAGAGGAGGTAGGAGACGGGAAGAATGGGGAGGAGGTAAAAGTCTTTCTGGATGTTAACTGTTCTCTTTTCGTTCGTTATTTTCTCAGTTCTCACCCTCACAGAAAATTCTTCCGGTAGCATTTTGAATCTATCTTCTAATTGTAGAGAGATGATTTTCTGTGCTGTCATAACTAAGCTGAAAAATGTGTAACACATTGTCCATCAAATTAATTAAATGTGTCAGGAAGTAATGACTCAAAATGTCTAATTCTGCAAAAAAGGGAAACTAAGCTTCTCACGCAGCCGTCAAGCAACATCATTAAGTCAGCTACTAAATCAGCACCTAGTAAATTCACACGTGAATTTGCAAGATCTATTGATAAAATTGTCCCAAGAGCACCCTCAGAAAACGGACATGGATTGCATTAACGTATGATTTCTTCAGACAAGGCTGATTGGCTGAAAGCCTGAAACTTTAAAACATGCAGTCATAGGGAGCATCAGCTGGACAAATCTTTCAAAGATTAATAATCATTACAGCTGAAGTAAAAACAAAAAATTATGTTGTGTGATGATAAATGATCGCAATATAATTCCGTACACTACTTTAACATATTCAAACCAAAAATAACGAAAAATGACTTCAGGCTTCCAAACGATCGATCATCACTTCAGTTCTCAAATTCTTCTTCCACAAGGCAGCGAGTAGACCGATGGACACAGCTTTTCTTTTCTTTTCTTTTCTTTTCCTTTCGTACAGCTTTGAAAATTTGGAAATAGCGTAACACCATGAGAAATACTCCAACATAGCTAAGCTCAGGCAACAACGTGTTCTTCCTGTTCTAAACCATATTCATCGAAAATCACGATCCAAAAATTAAGAAAAACAAAGAACGGCTTAATCTGACAGAAAAGCATACAGAAAAATACTGAAGTATTATCAGGATCAATGTATCAGATTTAAGTATTATCAGCACCCTTTAGAAGGAATCAGACAGGGATAACTGTATTTGACTTGTGATTTCATCATTCACATGGAAAGAACAATGCAAATAAATCAACAACATCACTAGTTCACTACATAATAAAACTTGAAAAAAGTATAATAGACACGACCAATGAATTTATCAATGCTTTCCCTTTCAGATTTTAATACAATATAGATCCCAAAATACAGAAGTTAGCACAAATAGGTATTACAACATGAATATATGTGGCGTTTCCAGTATTAGACTGGCACCAAGAAGACCAACAATCAGGATATGACCACACATCAAAGAATATCATCTAGCGTCCAAGCCATTATACCGTGAAGTACAGTTGAATCCTCCGGAATTGGTAATGGACGCATCTAATTATAACATTAAAGACCACCCTAATCAAAACAACAACAAATTATTTATTTTGTATGATCTGGAAGCTCAGACAGCCAAGGGTTTAGTCTTGCAAACAAAAAATATTAATAAAAATGCTCTCATAGCGATAGACAGAACAAGGAGCTCAGACAGCCAAGGGTTTGGTCGTCAAATACAAGTATCAGAAACTCTAGTCCACAAAAAATTGCTCATCACCGCTCCAACATCTGGAACCAAAAGAAACAGAAGGCCAACCAAAATGAAAAGCAATCTGGCAAAAAGAAATCAAAACTAACCAATCTTGTGATTCGGCTAAACAATGTATGATGTTCTGCGCTGTCATAACTAAGCTAAACAATGTAACACAGTAATAAACACATCACAATGAAGAAAACAACCGCATGAGGTTTGGAGAATCAGAATACTGGCTTGGTTCTCCAAAGAGAAATAATAGCGCTCAGTATGTTCATCGTCGATCATCTGGGGAAAGGATCATCATATTCTCCATACTAGGCAGTACAAAATAGCTGAATCTAAGGAGGAAGCAGAACATTTTCAGACATAAATCATTCAACTAAAGAGGAACTATGAATTAGGTTCGGAGGATCAGAGTTCTGGCTTGATTATCTCTTAAGAGAAAACAATAGCGCACAGCATGTTCACTGTCGATCATCTGGGGAAAGCATCGTCATATCCTCCATTATTAATTCTTTCAAAAGTTAAATAGAGCACATACATACAGACTAGTCGGCTATGACCATCGATAAAAATATATGAAGCAGCAAGACAAATTGTCACACTTGAAGCAAAAAAGAGTTTAATTTTAGGACTGGCCGAGTTGAGTATACTAGTCTTCTAATGTGTGCACTTTCAGCAGTTCACAGAGAGATGGCTAAAGAAACAGAGGAAAAGTATTTTAAAAATATATTCTTGGGGAGATGATCAGATAGAGCTAATACATTTGAGACCATCATGGCGGTCAATCAAACCAATAGGGAAACAATTTAATGATCATGTCATCTGATCCCCCGTCTCAGTATTAACCAAAAAAATCGAGAAGAAACATTAAAACAAGACATAAAGCACGAAAATATATACGGATTTTTGTAGGTGCATCAGATCTCCAAGGTGAAAAAGGGTGTGACATCATAGAGATGCCTCAGACGCAAATTACCCATTAAATCTTGTGTCTCCTCATCTGCATCAAACTTCCAGTAACAAAACCAGATTGTCACATTGCCGACGGGTCGTGCTTGGTTTACTGAAAAAAAGAACTGTCTGTTTTGATTGAATTGGGTTCAAAGTACTGGTTCCGATTGATTAGGTCTACGCTGCCCATCGCAACGCCGTCCATGGCGACCTCCGCTCGCCGTGCATTCACCGCCTTGCCGACTCGAGCGTTGTTCTTCGGCTTCGGAAGAAAACGAAACAAAGAGAAAAATATAGAAAATATGACGAGGGAGATGATCAGATAGAGCTAATACATTTGAGACCATCATGACGGTCAATCAAACCAATAGGGAAACAATTCAATCATCATATCATCCAATCCCGTCATTGCAACCTAAGCAAAGAAATGTTTTTTACCAAAGAAAAAGGAACAAACTACGATTCAAAACAAAAGCTAATACACTAATAATAGGACCAGAAGCAGTGTAGATGCATCAGATCTCCAAGGTGAAAAAGGGTGTGACATCACTGAGATGCCTCAGACGCAAATTACCCATTAAATCTTGTGTCTCCTCATCTGCATCACCTTCCATCCCAACAAATCCATCGCAACAGCCAAAATCAAAAAGAGAGAGAGATTTGAAATCGAGAAGAAATCAAAACTAACCCTAGCACCAGCCAAAATAATAATCAAATCCAGCATACAGCAACCCTACAAAGAGCAGCGGCAACGATTCACCACGAAGCCATCCATCTACGCGAGGAGCAGCAATGAGAGGCGAGAGCGCGAGCCCTAAAACACGAAGAACAATCGAGCGCCAGCGGCGAAGGCAATGGGAGGAGAGTGGCGGCGCTGCGGCCCGCTTATATAGGCGCTGGGGTTCATTAGGGTTTTCCGGGCGGCGGCTCCTCCCATCCGACGGTTCGTGACGCCCCATGGCGGCGAACTCATGGGCGGCCCAGATTGATTTGATGTCATGTGGGCCTTGATGGGCCGAGCTCGAGCGAGGCCAGGTTAACTAGATTTCCTCAAGCAAATCAAAAGCGGCAGCTGTAGCTGGCGGACAGCCAGACAGGGGCCTGTTTGGGTGTTATCTGCTCATTCAGCTGCAAAACGTACTTTAGTTTAGTATCCGTGGTAATTTTATCATCTTTGCAATTTTATCGAGTGTGAGCGTTAACTGGAATATTGTTTTTTCTTTCGAAAACTAAAATATTGTTAACATGGCATATATCGACCTCTACATCAAACCAAATGACTGGTTGTACACGGCCACCAGTGAGACACCGATGTTTTTGCAATCAGTATGTATGGAATCCTGGTGGGCTCGGTGCACGATGGCTACGTGAGCCAACTGAGCCACATCTAATTTATGAGTGAGTTGCATATTAAACCATTATTTTTTTATCTAAGTTGCATACTGGACGAGGGTGCACTAATATTTTTTAATTTAGAAAGGCTAACTTTATAATGGGGATGTTCGGCAGCCCATACTACAACAATGTAGCCAAGCAGACCTCATGGCCAATATATGGTACTTGTTTGGGCAGTCCAGCCGGCGGCTGCGTAACATGTGTGGAGTATGGACTGCGTGGTTGCCTAACAGGCCCAATAGTTGCACGATGGATATCTTCTATATCTTGTAAAATCAATAGGAAAGATAGCTGACATCTCACTTGCGTCATGTTTGGAGAGCTTTTGGCCACTGCATATTCTCCTCCAAAATGTTTAGCTTCTCCAAACATGCTAGCTTCTTACCTAGATTTTGAAAATCTATATTTGTTGAATCCAAA
The DNA here is from genome assembly GCA_000325765.3 of Leersia perrieri. NCBI lineage: Eukaryota > Viridiplantae > Streptophyta > Magnoliopsida > Poales > Poaceae > Leersia > Leersia perrieri. The sequence continues at coordinate 7,893,493 of CM002476.1, forward strand.
AAATAAATTAGAGGCATGAAGCTAGAAAACCGATAGTCATGCCTCTAGCATCTCGCTCAAACTTGAACAAGTTGCTGCCAGTGAGCACATCCATGCCCTTGTTTGATGAGTAGGCGTCCATTAGCCGCGCACCTTGGCACCGAAGCTTAAGCTCAAACTCTCTAGCTTGCCACGAATGATGGATATGCCTTTGATGTCTTGCTCGGACTCGAGCAAGCCTTCAAGTAGGTCCATGCTTTGTGCTCCACCTCCATTAACCACCGTCTTGCACTAGAAAAGCTGAAGCTAGCTAGTCACGAAAGCTAGCCAAGAAGCAGGCAACCAACAGAGGCAAGAATGTTATTTAAGAAATACTCATGGTTTCTCTATCTAGCGAACGTTTTCTAAATAGGAAATTTCTATTTGAATTCGAAAACTTTCAACCGTAAGTTTTGAGTCACAAGTTTTTAAAAAACTAAATTTATAGCTTTAAATTTTGAGTTAAAAGTTTTAAACTATAAATTGAATGTTTAAAGTGATCGGTATTTCAACCAGTTGGTAAATAAACATGGCAAGTAAAGGAGGCTGTAGTAAGCTAGTGTTGTGAGCGTAGGGAGAAGACCCACACATAAATCTCTTACATTCATTGTACCTTAGGATTTGAAACCTTGGCAACTTGAACCAGACAATATGAGCGATTTTGGTTGTTGCAGCTTTTTTGACAACTCTTCAACTATGGTCCCATTGATCCAAGGATTTTCAAACGGAGGAGCAAAAGTCCACAACAATATTTGATTCCTCAAGAATCTTCAGAACTTGGCAGGCAACATTCATATAATCAGGAAAAAAATGTACAATGAAACCGATAAACCTACAAGAGTTTTTTTTTTTAACTAAATAGCTGGTCCAGAAGGAGAATAATGTTTTTTTTTCCTTTTTGTAGTTGTGAAGAAAACTTAAATTTAGACCTTGTATAGTGACGATAACCACAGGTATCAAAAGAATAATATCCAGTAGTAAAAAATAACTACGTCATTCAGTTTTCCTTTGCCTATATTTATATTTTCAACTAAGTTGTATGGATCAAAACATAATTTGATGGCCTTTCTATTTGTATTTGCAAGTCAAGGATAGATGGGAAAAAAAACTAGGGAGAGAGAGAGAGTCGGGTCGCGGATCCTCTAATGTTATAGAACAAGTTGCCACCGTGCGACGTTCGCATCATCTCAGCCGTCATTTGAGCTTGCAAGGCTTCCATTATTCTAGCTTCCGCAAATACTTAATCCCCGCAGATGCGACTGCTGAAGTTGCGGTTGCTATATTAACTTCACAGGATCCTTATCCCATGACAGGAAGAACAGTAGCTCCAGGGGAGAATTGGTGAGTAGCCACATTCCTGTTACTACGAGGGCGTGTGATCATAAAAGGTCGGAACTCAGAAATCAGAAAAATTCAGCAGCTTTCAAGGAACCATGAAATTTCAGAACCCCCCCTACCGAAGCACGGAGGGACAGGAGTGGAATGGGATCCCCTGACTATACAATGCACCATCAATAATCCGATAGGTGATAGAGTTGGCCGACAAATTTTGCAAAAAAAAAAAGAAAAGAAAAAAACTGAACTTCGCGCACCGCAGCTGCGTGTTACTCCCTCCGACTAGTATTTACGAAGACGGCAAAGAATACAGCAAATGAACAAGAATTTGCTGGTGCTGTGAGCTAGTACTGTTTGCCTTAAGAGATTAAGGCAGGCCGAACTGGAATTTTTTTCTTATATGGAATCACGCAACACCGCAAGATAGGACACTGAACGGTGAGAACGTGATCACACAGCCAGGAGGGTTCAATTAAAAACAGGATCCAAGCCAGGAACAAAATTTTCCAATCCAAAACAATGTTCCCACGAAACTTTGGTTGACCGGTAAAAAGCTGTTCGGTACACGAGAGAGACCAAATCAAGTCCAGCAACAACTACAAATGAGAACAGCTCAGTTGACAGCATCCGACACCCCATTCTAAGAGCGCCTTACTGCTCACCCGTGGTCTTGATGATATCCGAGTCACCTGAAATCAAGCGCAACGTACGAATTACTACCAATGAACTGTGTGGTTTCATTTCTTTGGGAAAGTACTGATATAGGAAGTTACCAGGATCAATAATGCTGAGGCAGCAGACGCGGAAGTATTTACCACAGGCTGTCCCCAGATCAACATTATCTGAAATAAGCATATAGATGTTGAACAGCCATACTAGAGAAAATGAAATAATGATATATACTAAAAATCTTTAGTTTATAGAGAAAAAATGCAAAATAAAATCCATTCGCTTGTTTTTTAAAAAAAGTTTAATTGACGTTGTATTAGATCCAGCTCCCATGCATCACAGTTTGATCTCTGCATAGGTCACATGGGTACAGAAGGATGACAAAAGGTAGGGATGTAACTTACTTCCGTGGAAATGATGGACAGTGACCTTGGCCAACATAGCATAGTACTCAATTTCAGACTTCCGCAGAGGAGGACAGTTGTTTGAGATGATCACTAGCTTAGCTGTAATGAAGACATAATAAGCACATCAGAATCAGTCTGACACTCTCTGGCAGCAACCATGACAGAGCAAAATAGGGCAGTAATACAATGAAGCTCTGAATAGCTCAGCAACTGCACACTGGAAAAGTAACCAACAAGTTCAACAGATGATAACAAAAGACAAAGAAAGCAACACTCATGGTGTCCTTGCATTCATATTCAAGATCCATAACAAAGACAAACATTAACAATAAAACATATTTCCACATCTGCTAATAAGCAGTGACACCACAGTTACTATATGCAGAATATGGAGAATTATTATGGCGTTGACTCATACACAATGGCCATATCAGTATTAGAACCACTGGTAATCAGTTTTCAACGCTAATAATTTCAAAATCTGGAAAACGAATTTGCAATGATCATAAATATATGATTTTCTGTGATCAGAACTAAGCTAAACAAAACTGTCCATCTTTATCAAGAAAAAAAACAATGGTTTGTCGATAGAATAAAGGGAAAAAGTACTGCATCACGTTTGGAGAATCAGAATACTGGCTTGGTTCTCAAAAGAGAAATAATAGCGCTCAGTATGTTCATTGTCGATCATCTGGGGAAAGGATCATCATATCCTCCATACTAGGCAGTACCAAATAATATCATCATAACATGCCTAATGCGACTGGGGAAAATAAACAGCCCATTCTAAGTATGAAGCAGCACATTTCAAGAAAAATCTTTCAGCAAAAAAGGACCTATGCATTAGATTTGGAGGATCAGATTTCTGGCTTGATTATCTCTTAAGAGAAAACAATAGCACACAGTATGTTCACTGTCGATCATCTGGGGAAAGGATCATCATATCCTCCATCACCAATTCTTCCAAAACTAAAGAGGGAAATAGTACAGTACACTACATGCGGGCTAATCAGCTAGAACAACTGATAAAAAAAACTGGAATGGCAGGGAAACTATCTACACTTTGAGTGCAATAAGAAATATGAGTTCTGGTTTAAGACCAATTAAATTGCAAGTCTCAATCAGGAATATACAAGTCTTCTCTAAGTCGATGGAATTACAAATATGTGCGATATACACCACCATCAGCTACTGAACCACAACATGCACATTCAGAAGAACATAGACAGTTGGCCTAGTCGCTATTGCATCGACTCATACACGGCAGCAATGAGATCCACTGGTAATCAGTTATTACGATGCACAACTCATTCTAACATTCATCCAATCCAACCATTAGACACATATACTAACAATGGTCTCAGCTTGAACTACAATCTGACATGTAGCAGGAAAAGGAGAGCATATTCATCTTATTAAGTATGAAACAGTACATTTTCACACAGAAATCTTTCATTTAAAGAGGGAGTAGGCACTAAATTTGGAGGATCAGAGTTCTGGCTTGGTTATCTCTTAAGAGAAAACAATAGCGCACAGTATGTTCACTTTCGATCATCTGGGGAAAGGATCGTCATATCCTCCATTACCGATTCATCTAAAACTAAAATGGAGATAGTACAGCACTACACAACATAGATGCTACTCGGACATGACAACTGGTAACAATACATATTGATATATATGATTGCAAAGTAACCATGCATATTTGAGTGCAAAAAAAAAAACCAGAAGACATAATATGCACTCTGTTTTAGAACTAATTAAATTCCAAGTCTTCTATTAGAAAATGGAGGTACTAATATGTTAATTTGTATGTACGCACCACCGTCAGCTACTGAACCGCAATATCAAGCACATTCAGAAGAACAGAAACAGTGGTGCTATCCCTATCGCATCGACTCATACACAGTGGCCATGAGATCCACCGGTAATCAGTAATTACGATGCACAAACTCACACTGACACTAAACATTAATAATCCAATCCAATGCAAACTTTATACACCAACCAATCAATACTAACAATGATGCCGACCCGAGCTACGATTTGACATCATCTAACAGGTAAAAGAGCGCACGCGCGCAATCAATCTCATCTCTTACCCTTGGAGTTCCTGAGGGTCCTGAGGACGGTCTTGTAGCCGAGCGTGTACTTGCCGCTCTTCATCACGAGCTGCAGCTTGTTGTTGATGTTGTCCGTGGACTTCTTCTGCAACACCCAATCAATCCCACGAGAAGGCGTTAGCGCAAAGCAAAGCAACCATGATTCGCAGCGCGAAATGCGCTCGCTCGCGCGAGAAGAAGCGGGGAAGGATGGAGAGGGAGGGAGGCGGCGGAGTTACCGTCTTCTTTGCGGCCACCATGGTTGCGCCCCGAGGAGAAGAGACGGCGGCGAGGGTTTCGGGCGGCGGCGGCGGCGGCTACTGCTCGGGTTGGCGTCTGCGAGGTGGAAGAGGGTGGGCGCTAGGGTTTGGTCGGATTTTATAGGCAGGGGAGGGGGAGGGGAGGGTTTGTGTGCAGACGATGGGCTGGCTAATGGGATTGTTGGGCTTGGGCTTCGTTTTGTTCGACGAGGCCATACTGTTGGGCTTCCTGGCTTTCTGGCCTGTAGGACAGCTCTGCCCCCCCCCCCCCCCCGGCGAGCCTTCACACAGTTTTGTGCTGAGAAGAAGAAATTGCTCGCACACAATGTACTGAGATTTAGTTATTACTGACTCTGTTTTATAATGCGAGAGTTTTGGCCATTCGTTATATTCGAAAAATTATGGAAGCATCATTTTTTTCTGTTTGTGACTTACTTTATTATATCAATCAAAAGTACTTTAAGCATGTCTTATTCTTTTTTATATTTGCATTAAATTTTTGAATAAAACGAAATGATCAAATGTTACAAGCAAAAAAGTCAGAAGCCTTGCCTTAGGAAACGGATGGGATACTTTTTCGATTACATGCAAAATGCAGATGTGCAAACACCACTACGAATGCAAATCCCTCTTATACCTACGAAAGCGTCTCGTAACAATTCTCAAAGACATGGAAACAAATGCTAAATCCCCTGTACTTCACAAAATATCTACTCTAGATGCGCATATTATTTCTGGGCACCATCATCTAAGCCATAGCTTGATTATATTATGTTTATCACCACAATTAAACAACAAACTATACGCTATTAGGGCTAGCTTGGTTTAACCGTAGTAATAATTTGAGGATGCCTTTAAACTTTAGTTACTATAAAGAAGAACCTAAATTTGTGTTTAAAAATCATTGTAAATGGTTCGACGTCGCAATCCACAACCAAACAAAGTAGGAGTATGGAATCACAAGGAATACAAAGATCTTTTCCTAGGAAGGCTCCATTGGATATGGGCGAAATACCGATGAGGGTTGATGGATAATTTAAATAAGTATATATTAGAAACTCAACAAATACCATAAATAAGAAAAGGTGGTATAGGCAATTGATGCTGCGAAGAAAGTTTTAAGTACAATGTATTTTAGAAATATGGCATGAATAATCTGGAAAACAACCCTCGCTAGTTCATTCAAATAGGGCCTAAGCTGAGACCAGACATGCGGTTTATGTGCCTAAACTCCCACTGAAATAGATTTTTCGGAGCCGACATGTAATGTCTCAAAACTAGTTTAGGGCTTTCTCCCAAAGCTTCCACCTCTTAATACGTTACATCAATGGATAAATGCATGCCTATGATCAATTTCAGTGGAAAAGAGTACAGGAGCTCATAGTTGATTTGATATTGGTTCACCGCAAACAGATCCCTAGTAATAATACAGATGATTGATATGATAATCTATACTTCATAAAACCACAATGGTGGTGATGAGTGGTGAATCTACCACAACCCACGAACGTTATATGTCCCATGAAGATGAGTTAGGTGTACTTTTATTTCTTCCACAACCACAAGCCACACATGAAGAAATTTATTTTAAACTGAGTATAAAATTATGATAAATATGACTAGATATCTAATTTAAAATTCTGAGAGTATATAATGTGATTTCTTTTAATTTCCATTGCAATGCACGTGCATTCACATAGTTTGCAATATAGAAGTAAAAAAATAGTTTATAGAATTATGCATAGTCCTTTTGAGTTTCGACGCCAACATAAGTCAGCTAACCAAAATTAATGTCTTATATGGACAACATGACTGACTGACTAGACTAAGGATAGAGAAGATGTTCATGGAATTTGGGGAGCATTATTGAAATTGTTCGTGCCTCTATGCTATGAGCGATGTTTTTTGTTTCTCTATCACATCACTTTCGAGTTTCAATTTCACACAAAAAAAAATTGCTTCATTTATAGTACAACGTGATGTACTGTATAATTATATTTTTTCTCAGTAATATGCTCCATGAAGACACATATTTTTCAATCATCATTTATAAAAGCTCTCTATGAATTGTCTACAAGAGACTGGGAAATGACAAGCTGATTGCAACTTTTGCTCTACATTTCTTTATGATCAAACCCATTTCTTTTAACAACAACTACCCCCAAATTCGTTGTACCTCAATCAACTTTGGAATAAGAACACCTACATGGCCCACCTCAAAGCATCATCATCCTACTCATATTTTCTTCCGCAAGAAAGAAAAAACCAGGAAAAATCCATCCTCGCCGTCAACGCGACGTGGGCCCAGCAATCCTCAGCCGTCCGATCCAGATCGACGGCCGAATAAATGGGAGGAAAGGACGCAGCAGAAGAAAAAGTCTCCCTTCCACCACACCACCATCCTCTCCTCCTTCCCCCTTTTCCCATCGCCTCCTCTCCCTCGCCGCCGACGACCGCCGCCGCCGCCGCCGCCGCGAGCCTTCGCCGTCCGGTACATTCCCCTCTCCCTAACTCAGTACCCTTGTCACGGATCGCCTCCGATTCGATCGGGGGGCGCGCGCGCGCGAGGGAGCGAGCCCGATCGATCGAATTGCGGGGGCGCGCGTTTCGGTTGGGGATTGATTCCGTGGGGGGCGGGCGCGTGTTCGATCGAGGGGGGGGGGTTGTTTGGGATTGGATTTGGTTGATGAATTTCGTGTTGGTGGTGGTTGGATTTGGACTTTGTTCACGCGTTTCGCCTCTGTTGGGGTCTAGGGTTGATGTGGTGTTTGTTGGGATTGTGGTGGTGATGCAGGGTCAGCGGAGGGAAGAAGAAGCATGGCGCTACGGAGGCTGCTCCAGGGGAGCGTCCTGCCGCGGATGATGGGCCGGGGTGCCGCCGCGCCGTTCTCGACGGCTTCCGGGGAGACCGTCCGCGCCACGCTGTTCCCCGGTGACGGCATCGGGCCGGAGATCGCCGAGTCGGTCAAGCAGGTATAGAATTTTGGTTCCTGTCGTAATTTATTATTCTTCTATGAGGACTTTAGGGGCTTGTGCCGTCTTCATCTGACGTGGACCTTCCTTGATCCGATAAGAAAAAGCAAGTCTGTTTTGAATCCGTGGATATTAGCGTTATTTTGCTCATATGATGCAGGGAAATACTAGAGATGATTTATTCTTTGTCCTTTTAACCTTTTGTTGTCCACATATTTTATTTACCTTCTGTCTAGAAGGTGTAGGGATGATTCTTACTCGTATAACTCATTCGGTTAAGCGATAATACTGGTAAACTTATGCCCATGCCAATGCTACTACTGCCTGTAAATAATAATGAAAACAATGAGGACATGGATCATCCCTGTTTTGTTACTTTTCCATGAAAACATGGTACATTTTATGATGGGAATAAATAGTTTACACATTTTACTTAGCATTTCTTTTTCACCTAGAATGCTTATATATTGAAGGATACATATATGTCAGCAAGGAGCAGAATGGCTTTGTAACTTCTCTCGTGTACTCTCCTGCTTTCTGATATGCTAGCCTGTTACCAGACAGCATTTAGGAGCTTTACATTGAGAAATATATCTGAAGTAGGGAAGCGAAATTATGTTATGATACTGTAATAGAATTAGGACACACCATGTGAGCTTAAAATGCTTTGGTTTAATTCTCATGAAATTTTGCCCATTGCGTGCTCTGTACATAGAAGTATTTTTTAGTTCAAATTTGACACAGCATATCTGTGCTCCGTGGACAAGTTTATGTATGATATGTGCTATTTGTGTAAGTAGAGCTTCTGATCGTTTGTAATTCCAGTTGGAGGGGGAACTGAATTGGGCTGTTTTCTTCTAATATTTGTTGTTATCAGTTGGGCAACAATTTGTTGTTGTTGTTGTTGTTGTTGGCAGTTGGGCAACTAGGTTTTCTTCCTATTCTGATTTTTCAATGCTCTTGAAGTTTTATGAGTGATGATATTTTTGGAATTATGGTTTTGTTTCATAACATATCCCCATAGTTTATATAGGTCACATGCAATGTTTTAGAGAGTTTATGGGTTATATTATGCACCCTGGTTCATTTTTATTTGAAGTAGATTATATCAATTATTAATCATTGATTGAATGTGTGCTGATCTACCTAAAATATTACAATGACTTTTATTATATTGTTTCTTCATATTGGATTTGATGCAGCCAATGCCAAAAGGCAGTCCTCAGATGCTATGTTTATAAGCTTTCTGAGACTCAATTAGTAGATGAAGTGTGTGCCTCAAAAACATCAGAGTGGAAACACAAATAGTCTGAATTCTCTACTAACAGTCGAGAAAAGCTAGGAAATCCACAAGTGACAGTTTGGGGTTTGGATCAGCTAGAAAATTGTGTATGAGGAGGACCTAATTTGTCGATTGAAAGATTGCATTAATATTACGCCCTTCATCATATACAGATTAAGCAGTTTTATATGGAAAAAAGTATTGTTTTGATTAGTTTTTGTGTCCTTGGCCTTTTTTGAATGCATTGAATTAATTGACTCAGATGGGCTGTGGGGAGTAAAAATGGTGTGCTTCAATGAGTGCACTCTGTCCTCTTGTGTGCAGTGAAAAAACCTGACTTCAAACTCTCCATGATGATAGCCTCCTTCCACTTGCTGTTGATCTCCATCCTTTGCTTTATTTGAAATTTTGAATATGTGAGCATAGTTAATTTTAACTGTACAAATGGAAACTTCAAGTTCTCCATGAAGATAGCCTCATTCAACATGCAGTTGATCTCTCTTCTTTTGCTTTAATGTAATATATGTATATGTAGTTAGTTTTAACTTTCTAAATAAAAGGGAAGGCATTTGGGTTTGACTTACACAGCTTCACTATTAAAGTATTAAGCTTCGTTTAGGATAATCAACCTGTTCCTTTTGATTGTATATCCCTCTTCACGTCTGAAATCATGTTTGGTTAATTGGCTGCAAGCACATACCTTGATGTTTCTTGTTGATATACCTCCAACCGACCTGATTTCATAACTTCTGCCAACTATCTACTATAAGATTACCCTGTTGGACTCTAATGGTCAAACAACAATCACTCTCCTTGGAAACATGAATGTTAGAGCTAGTGTTGATGTGATGTCGCTTGCTGCTTGCTTAAGATAGTACATACGGAGTATGATGCTTAGCTGATCTATCTATTTATCTTTTCCTAGTTTATTTGTGGCTATAATGCACATTTTGGAATTCAGTTTAAACTTGATGTTTAGTTATTAATATATTTTTTCATGCATCCCTTTTTGGTCGAATACATGGGATTTAAAGTTTACTGACAAATGCTAGTATGCTAGTCAACTCTTTTGTATGGAAGTACCCTCATTATTGCTAAATAGGGTACAAACCTTGTAGAACCCTTCTGATGATTGATGCAATGAAGTCACACCCTGTTTAAAAATTGGTGCTGAGTGCTTATATAGCTTTTGTTTTGCAACTGAGTTCCCTGGTGCTGTAACTGACTATGTTCTGAAGTCCCCGGATTACCAGGATGAAAAACAGGATTGAGGAACGTAGGAAGCTAGTTTTTTTTTTTAGGTTTTAACAAGGAGGAACGAGAATGGACGTGAACGGCGTTTCCGGGACAAGGAACACGGCATGGTTCCATGTTCCCGGTGACTATGGACTGTTAATTCATGATAGCAATGCATTGTTTCGTACAATGTACATAGCTTGTTCTATTATATATTTATGTCTTAGTTTAACTTTTCCTTTTGTTGTTTCAGGTATTCAATGTTGCAGGGGTACCAATAGAATGGGAAGAACATTATGTCGGTACAGAAGTTGATCCTAGAACAGAGAGCTTCCTGACTTGGGAAAGTTTGGAGTCGGTGCGGAGAAACAAAGTTGGCTTGAAAGGTCCTATGGCTACGCCTATTGGAAAAGGCCATCGTTCATTGAATCTTACACTTAGGAAAGAACTTGGTCTTTATGCAAATGTTAGACCTTGCAACAGCCTCCCAGGATACAAGACTCGATACGATGATGTGAACCTTGTGACTATTCGTGAGAATACCGAAGGAGAATATAGTGGTCTTGAGCATCAGGTAAGCAGTCTTCAAATCAAACATCAATTTCATTGTTCTTGTTAGCACTGTTTGTGATTGTGTGCTATTTATTCTCCAGGTTGTGAGGGGTGTTGTGGAAAGCTTAAAGATTATTACTCGCCAAGCGAGTTTAAGAGTGGCGGAGTATGCTTTCCACTACGCCAAGGCCAATGGCCGGGAGAGGGTTTCGGCGATTCACAAAGCCAATATCATGAGGAAGACAGATGGTCTTTTCCTCAAGGTTTGATTGCTACCTACCTGTACCTTCTTCTAACATGATGGAATGTATTCCTTAATTTATATCACTGGGAGCTGATGTCTTGTTTATTCTTTATTTTACTTTCAGTGTTGCCGTGAAGTGGCTGAGAAGTACCCTGAAATTGCATACGAGGAGGTCATCATTGACAATTGTTGTATGACGGTACGTTGTTCTGTGGATACTAAAATCTATGCGTTGTTTAGTGTTAATGTTGAAGCATTTTTCACACTGGTGGGATATGGTCTACCTGAGAAATGCAAAGCATCCTATCTGCATTCTAACCATTTCTAGTGCTACCCTGGACAGAGTTAAATACTGACACCGTTTATTATGGACTATCACCTTGCAGCTCGTGAAGAATCCTGGCCTGTTTGATGTATTGGTGATGCCAAATCTTTATGGAGATATTATTAGCGATCTTTGTGCCGGTCTGATTGGGGGCTTGGGCCTGACACCCAGGTAAATTTGTTTCTGTTTGTCTATTAATTTGACACCCGAGTAATACAACATCATTTAACTGTTTTGCACTTCTCCAGCTGCAACATTGGTGAAGGGGGCATTTGTCTGGCAGAAGCTGTTCACGGTTCTGCTCCTGATATAGCCGGCAAGGTGAGATCTACATAAAATAGTTCATGCTTCTTTTTACGGTGGTTCAAGCTCTTAAGATTTCACATTACCTGTGGAGTCATTTGGATCACTTGATATATGAAAACTGTCGGCGTCAATTCCTAATCCCATCTTGACATGTGCCATCTATTAGCACACCTTGTGCCTACACTTACTGAATAAATTCTTATTGTTTCCAGAACCTTGCAAATCCGACTGCTCTTCTGCTGAGTGCTGTTATGATGTTGCGCCACTTGCAATTCAACAACCAAGCAGACCGGATCCACAACGCCATCCTCCAGACCATTTCTGAGGGGAAGTTCAGGACAGCTGATCTCGGCGGGAAGGCGTCTACTTCAGATTTCACGAAAGCAGTTTGTGATTATATCTGAGCGTCTGATGCGATTCTGCCCTCTTGATTATTTTCCTTCCCCCTAATTTTTGTTGCATACGGAGAGGAGCTTTAGCTTTAAGAGGTTAACTGGCGGCACCTCATATTTCTTTGGCGCTTCAGCATGGTTTAAAATCATCTAATAATTTCGTCGTATTCATGCTCTTGGAAAATTTCTTCCAACATTGCAGTCCAGTCAGAGAATGGCCTGTAATAATCGGTAACAAAATTATAGCAGTAGATAGAATCTGTTCATTCAAGTTGTTCAAAATATGAAAATACTGCTCATCAGCTTCATTGCCATTCTTTTAGTGTTTACATTACTCGTACTCTTTTATGATTTTACGCCTACTCCTTTATCTTCCCGTAACCAGGGTTTACCCTTTTTAGGTGGGAAACTCGGTTACCCCGGCAAACTGTGAATTTTTTTTGGAACTGGTACCGCTATGGTTTGCCATGCCGCCAGCTGGTGGCACAGTGGTTACCGTGTGGTAACTGCCGGCAAACCATGAAGAATTCAGTAAAATTTTTAATATAAATTAAGATCTGGTTACCGGTAACCCTTGTTAATTGGAAAAAATTGCTATTCTAGGCTTCTCAGAAGTGGGTTTTGTAGAAATACCCTCTTGTAAATTGCTTTCGTTAAAATGCCCCTCTTAAACGATGACATCCCCGCACGAGTGCCCAAAACCCAGCTTAATTTTTTTTGTCAATTTTTATTAGGAAATGACCAAATTGTCCCTGTCCCAACCATGAATGTGCAAGATGCCGCCGGCCACCGCCATGGGGACGGAGGTAGCTCTGGCGGTGGCGTGCTGTTGCAGTCGGCAAGGTGGAGTGGGAGCACCTCTCCCGCCGCCGCTGACGACGAGGGGAAGCCTGAGCGCCTTCGCCACCTTCCCTTCTCCCCCAGGCCTCCCTTCCCTCCCGCTGTCGCTGGCCACTGGCCACCGCGATGGGGACAGAGGTAGCTCTGGTGGTGGTTGTTGCAGTCAGCGAGGAGTAGGAGTACCTCTGCCGTCACCATCGCCGACGACAACGAGGGGAAGTTTGCCGCCGCCGCCGACGTGAAGTCAAAGCGCTTTCCGCCGCCTTCCCCTCTCCTCCGCACCTCCATTCTACTTCCTTGTCCGATGTAGGTTGGGGTCCCCATCATCCGTGTGGCTACAGTACAGTGCCGGCCGCCATCTCCATCGAGGTCGCCGGCGACAGGGGCATTCTAGTCCAACCATCCGAAAAAATGAGCAAAAAATTAAAGATTTACTTGGATTCCTATAATGTCAATTTTCTCGTTAACTGTGGTACTAGTTGTGTGCTCCCGTGGATCTCGAAGAAGACATAGCTAGACAGTAGACACCTACTATGTGGGTGTTTTAGGCATCCTTATATTCCCTTAATATGTTTCGAGCTGATAGGTTTGCACTTTGCCGCCATACTGAGCAGTCTCCATACGCAAACTAGCAAAAACCACTTGGTTTACAAATCAATTCCCGCATTTTTTCGGAAAGCAGGCGATTTACGGTTTTCAATTGGTATTGCAAACCATCACATAACTTTCTATACTATCTGTGTCAATAGACTCAATACTCAACACAAACAGAGTTTAGCTTGGAATGTTGTCGTCCTTGCAAAACTTTCTAAACTCTTCCCATATTTTCTTGGCTTGGTTAGAGGGCTCAAATCAATTTGGTTGGTCAAGGAATTAGCCCTTACCTATAAAAAAAATATGTGGAAAATACAATCCGATAATGAGTAACTGGATCCGAATAATGAGTAACTGGTTATTACTTGTTTATTGCTTTTTAGTTTGGATTTGGAATGGGTGCCTGCAGAGAAGGACAGAGGAGCTGCTCCCTGGGCCGGCCCGCCTTCTGTTTCGAAGAACGGAATCTTGCCATAAGAGATTTTAGATTTAGGCCATGTTTTGGTTCCCTAAAAATTTTAAAATATCATATTAATGTTTGGACACATATTTGAAATATTAAACGTAGACTAATAATAAAACAAATTACATATTCCGACTGTACAGTGTCAGACGAATCTTTTGAGCCTAATTAATCCGTCATTAGCATATGTTGGTTATTGTAGCACTTATGGCTAATCATGGCGTAATTAGGCTGAAAAGATTCGTTTCGTAGTGTACAATCGGAATATGTAATTTGTTTTGTTATTAGTCTATGTTTAATACTTCAAATGTGTGTCCAAACATTAATGTGACATTTTTGGCCAAAATTTTTAGGGAACTAAACACGGCCTTAAGTGAATTGGGAGATTAATTTCACACTAATAGATATGAAATAAATCCACTTCAAATCGCCATCAATCACCTAGGTGCTTACAAGGACAAGCTAAAATTTGCTAAGAAGGAAATGCTCGACCTCGGGCGTCTAATCCCCAACAAAGGACAACCGCAACAACATGAGAGGTGAATGAACTAGCATTTGCGAACCAGCAGTTTGCGTACAACGAAGCATGCAAAGGAAAGTGATTGGCAACATATCATCTCTCCTCACTTTAAATGTTTTTTTTCTCACGAAGCATTCATTAGATCTATGATCCACTATTATACTCATTGTAATTAAATATTTACAACAAAATCAAAGTTAATTATACTATGGCTAAATAAAGATATATGTTTCAACCATAAAAACTAGATGTTTCATACTTGAGAAATGAAGTTCCAACCAGAATTCAAGAATGTGACACTTTTGTTTTAGTTTTTATCAATGAGTTTTTAATTAATTAATGTTACACGTAATGCTATTTGGATGGTTCGATAAGTATTTTATGATGTTTCAATATTTTAAATTTTAGATGTTTTCAATATTCTAAAACTTATGTTTCGAGTATAATATAGAAATGTTTCGAGTATAATATAGAAATGTTTCAACTATAAATCTAATTATTTTTTGTTAGAATAGAATAATGTAAGATGTTGTCGTAAAGATTTAATTACTACAAACATAATGATGCAATTAAATCTCGGATTAGATAAGTACTTCCTGTGTTTCAAATTGTAAGGCGTCCTACCTCTCTAGTAGGGCGCCTTACAATCTGAAACAGAGTGTAGTAATTTAGATGAAAAAAGATTTCAAAGTTGCATGTATATCAGAATTAGTTAGCTTAGTAGCGTGCATCCAATCTACTCGTGCACAGTAGCTACCTAGAGGCTTTGCTAAATGAAGGGAGAGAGTGGTTGACAGAGTGGTTAGAGGGTGTTTGATTTCCACGATAGAGTTGAACCAAGCTTTGTTTGTTTGGTTGGCTGCACTTGTATTAGAACCTAATCCTAGACATCCAGCTCCTGTCTTGATTCGTTATTATTAGTCACATCAAACTCTTAAGTGCTTATATTTTTTAATTGAAAAATGGTTAAAGTTCACCACTTTAGATTTAGAGTGCTGCAAGTTCCACACTCACATTAATAGCATTAAAACTTCATCATTCTGTTATTGTATTTAGCATTATGTCAGTTCTACCGTCAATCTTACTAGTCATGACTTACCTTTGTCTTCCTTGTCTTCCTCCACTTACCTTCTTTCCGAATGCACGCATACACCAAGCAACATCGAGCAACCTCAAGGACGTAAACCACGAATCGTAAAAACGCGACGCACGCCACCTGCCCCCGCGGCGCCCGAGAAGGGCGACACGGGCGGCGCCGATCTGTCCAGCCACCGGCCTCCGCCTTCTATTTTTGCTGGCCCCCCTCCCCCTACCTTTGGTATCTCGTCGGAGGACGGAGGGAGTGGGGATCCATCTTTTCCAATAGTCTTCTATAGATTGAGTCTAGGTTAGGGTTAGGGTTTCTCCATGCTACGTTTCGTGGTATGGAAGTTTTGTTTCCTCGTTTTCTCTGGCAACGGCGAAGAGATAGGGTGGCTTGTGTCTCTTCATGGCAGCTCTGATGAAGGAGGTGGCACCATCTATGACGTTTACAACTTTCTTAGGGTGGCGACATGGAGAATTAGGTTTCCGGATGGCGGCATCGAGGCGGAGATGGTGCCGTCGTTATGGAATAATTTTCTCCGGCCACTTCTCCATTTTATCGTGGTTAGATCCAATCATGGTGAAAGGCTTGTGATAATAAGTCTGCCCTCCGAGCTGTTGTCGATCAGTCTTGGATCGGATAGATTGGGATCAGCCTCCCTTTTTCATCGGTGGCAAAAAGATGAAGAAGGAAGACGCAAGAAGAAAGAAGAAGATTGTGCTCGTTCCAGCCTACAGGGATGTTGGTCGTCATTCTTTGGACGCTTGTTCTCAGCCTGCTTGCTAAGCGTATGCCTGTGCGATCTTCTATTTGATTTTTTTACATAGGTTTGGATTTAAGATTTGGAGCTGCTTAGTGTGCTTAGATTTTGAGAGTGTTATGTTATGTGTTAACTGAAGATGTACTCTACTTTGATATAATACAATTTTTTCTTTGATAATAAAAAGGACGAAAACCGCGAGCAAGCTCTAGTATGTGGTCACAGGGGCTCGAGTTGGAATGCGTTGGCTAGAGAGTCGGAGACAGCCACATCGAAGCTCGACGGCGGCATCCTGGCATGAGTTTGACCCTTTGACGTCAGGAGGGCAAGACAGGAATTTTGCATCTTGTGTTTGGAAAAGAAAATCTAACAGTAATTTAGACTGAATGCTAAATACATTAACGGATGGAACCTTTAGATGGTATTAATGTGAACGGAAAACTTTCGATGCTATATAATAAAATGGTGAACTTTCGATGCTATAGAACTATTTTTTCCCCAATGGGATAATGCTCAATTTTGTCGCAAAACATAGAGACCTTTAAGAGTTATTTTTGTTTTGTTATCGGAGTAAAAAATTGTAACGATATAGCACAAAAAGATCAGCACGTTTGAATTATATTCAGGTTTGCTTCGAGTCCAACACTCGCTCATAACTACACTATCCTAATCGAAGCCTTTAAAGTAACGAGGCCAGTACAATATAAAAGGCGCCGTAGGCAATAGCAACCCCATGAACTGAAAACAAATGAATGCAAGACTAAAATTGTCTCAGTTCTGTCGACAAATGTCATCTGCTATAATCGTACATGTGTCTCCGAATAATGTCACGACACTGCCTCATTCTCCAATACTCATACCAAGCCCAAATTTATAGTCTTTCTTCCAGTGATCAACCTGCAGAAGATTGTAGAAGTAACATAAGGATCCGCCAATTCAAGCTTCTACTCCAAATATGACTTATGCAAGGCAATGAAATTACTAGGTGATTCTCAAATGCTAAATTCTGCTGCATAAAAAAGCCAACATCTTTGAATTTCAAGCATCTGAGGTACTTCCTGGCTAGGGTTTTGCAGACATGTAACGGTACTTTATTTCATTAATTTTTGTTTCTGTTTCAGATTCTGGTTCATTACTCCAGAGCTGGGTTGGCTTCCCACTTACATAAGCATGTTAGTGTATAGAATAAGGCTGCAAGCTGACCTCTGCAGAAAGAACAAAATTTGCGCCTGGGGCCATTCGCTCCTCCAAAAGAGCAGAAACTACACCATTGGTATCAATCTTCCCCCTCAGACGACACTGCAAGTAAAACAACAATGTACTTGTATTTTACTTTTCAGGTGGTTACAACTTCAACAATAAAAATTTCTTAAAAAGAACAAGAAATTTACATTTCTGAAAAAAAATTAGGCCCAATAGAAGAGACCAAATATGCTCAAGTTGTCGCAGCAACTTTTACATCCCAAATGTTGTACCAAAGGAAAAAAAAGTGAAAACAATCAAGCTATGCCTGTCTCAGCATAAAGTCATAGCCGAAAGATGCAGTTACATCTTTTGCCATAGGATTGTACATCAGATCAGATGCAAGGGAAACCTGCATGAAGAAACTTATAAGATGGTATAAATAAAATAGACATTACAGAAAACCAACCTTTTCTGATACTTTCTGGACATAACTGAGTGAAACTATTCCAGTGGTTGCAATTTGTCCAGCTGCAACCTGCACATAATATGACACGTGTCCATTAGTTAAAGTGTACAGATTTAAATTATGAAATTTTAGTGTCCATTTGACCGTCCAACTAGTAATGAAGTAACCAACATGAGTTTCTAATGTCTCTTACAATTGGCCAATTCAACATTTCAATGATGGCCCAAAAAGCCCATTCCAGTTTACTAATCACATGAAAGAATCATCTGAGCTCATCCAACACAATCCATGGTCTGCATTTAAAGCTGACAACATTCATTCCTATTGCATGGTTTGCGAAACTTTGCAATTTTTTAGATTCAACAAAGGCCATTAGGGAAAAAAAACTGTCTCTTAGGATTAAATACCAGTCAGTATTATTCATATACATGTATGACTTGTGCACATTATGACTAATTGTTATAAATATTCATTCACACGGAAGTGCTAACAAACTCCCAGGGCACTAGTATTTTCCTGTCCCCCATGACTGTAAACGTGTTCCCTTGGCTAAGGCTGTCATCGGATGGCTGTTTAGAATGTGGCTTTTCAGCAAAAGCTCATTGGTTAGCCTATTTAACTATTTATATGCCAGTTAGTGAAAGAACATTGGCTGAAATGAAACAGCCAATTCGGCTGATGCTTATCAGCATCATGCTAACTGATGGCAGCCTAACTATGTCCCACATAGTAAATGTGTCCCCACAACTATAAGATATATATAAATAATTCTACCCCAGGTTAGATATAACCATCCAATTGAACACCAAAATTGATTACTATCTTGAGGACAAAAAGGGAACGGTAAGGTATCATTTAAGCTTTCCAAAATGCTAGTTAACTGAACTTAATTTTATCACTTGCCAATGAGTTGCTATACTCCAACAAGTCCAGAAAGAAACAACCGCCCATGTGACTTTTGAGGTCATGACCACATAAGGCATGGTTATTATACACAAACGCATCAACATATACCTGGATGTAGTTCCCTCTGTAGTAAGCACCATTCCCAAGTTGGAACTGCACTCTATAATCTTTGCCCTGTAATCAAGAGTGTAAGAGAAATACAAGTTATAAAATAATGCACACCTTCATCAGATAGATAATGCACAGGAAGAAACTAAACAAAAGATATATCAGACCTTGAGATCAAGATTCATAGGGTATGTAAAAAAAATCATATACTAAACATAATCATCATCCTAAAACCCAGCAGTCTAATGACAAGAATTAATAGCGGACTCAACAAAATCCAGAAGCCACAAAATTTTGAGAATCTATGTCTTGCTTTCTGCTAAATACCAAACCTGGTCTCTCAAATATGCTGTTTTACACTTGTGAGAAATTTAAACCGAATACAAAGTTTCATATGAACAAAATGTTATTTGCATCAGCCATTTCCAGTACTAGCAAAGTACCCATGCTTTGCTATGGATTAAACACTATGAATTTATAGTACACAAGTTAATTTCAGGGACAAAAGACGAGTTATAAAGCATTTCATTGAACCACTTGTGAGAAGTCTAAACATTTCCTCTAAAACAAACAAGTTAAGCATATACTTAACAAAGTTCTGTTATGGCTCATGAAACACTATATGAAGATTCTATAAAAGCATAAGCCATGCCTTTCTCAATCTTTTCTCAACAGGATAACATGATTTATATTGTCCTAAGTGAAAGTCCCGGAAAAACTTATCAATGCCTTCTATGATTCAAATATTAGCAGCAATAGACTAGTCCATAATTAAGAGAAAAGCACAAGATACCCTAGCACAGTAGCTTGTTGCCATGAGATAAAAAAAGGTATCACAGGAATGATATTGCCATCAAACAAAATTTACTTCAGAAATCCAAATATAGAAATAGACTGACCTTATAATCTAAATGAAACATGCCTTGGGAGTAATGGGGCTCGCTTGTCAACTGCCAGGACAAAAGGTAAGCTAATTAGGAAACCTAAAAATGATGGTACTGAGTATGATTGATCTCATATTGATAACAGTTAGGCTCATGGTTCGGAGCAAATCACCTGAGCATTTATCTTCAGACAAAGATTTTCCGATAGATCGCACTTGGTCCGCGCGGTCACCCTCCCATCATGTGAAACCCTCCCAACAAGAATAACCTAATAAGAAACCACATCTGGATCAATGCTGAAACAAACCATTATAGAACACCAAATGTGACCCTTGCGATACAATACAACCTTGGGATGAAAATAGTTTGCGCCAAACTCGTAGTTGGAGATGGGGACCTTGATCACCTCGGCCCTGATATCTGTATCTTAATCATCTTTTTCCCCCGATAGTGGCAGTATTTGGACTAACATGAAGTACTATTGAACATAATAAGAAATTTTAGTACATAATTAATTAACATGGTATATCACGGAAGTTTTAGTACAGACTATTTTGCAGCAAATTCGTATAGACCAGACTCATCCTCCCTCTTAGAACATACAAAAAGCAAAAACAGCTCATCTTAATAGGTGTTTCAGACTCACCATACAAATACTCCAAAAACCAAAGGGAAAAAAGTGCTAATGCATTAAATTTACCAGCGCCCATACTATAAAGAATAAGCAGAAACCTCCAACTCGCCAAAAAAAAAGCAATTACTCTTCAACTTCCTTTTTGATTTCTTCCAACAGTTCTTCCTTGTAGTCCTCAAATGTTCCATCAAATTTGTTCACAGTACCATCTTCCACAACCCATATTTCGCTCTTCTGCTCATCCTCACACATTCGAGATATCAGTCTTGAGTCATGGCTAACCAAGACAACACCACCAGTGAATTCATCCAGCGCTTCTGCCAATGCGTCAATACTTTGCATGTCTAGGTGATTTGTTGGCTCATCCAGCAAGAGAATGTGAGGATGTGACATTGATATTGAAGTGAACACAACACGGGCCTTCTGACCACCAGACAATTTAACAATTGGAGTGAGATGGTTGTGCCCTGGTAAACCAAATTTCCCAAGCTTCGCACGGACAGCCTCCGCTTTGCTCATGCCATCCTGCTCAGGGTGGAGCCTGAGCAAATACTGAACTGCATTTTCCTCCATTGTTAGCAAGTCAACAAAATGCTGCGAGTATCGCCCAATCCTCAGCTTCTGGCTCCTCCTTACTTCTCCTTCGGTTGGGGTGAGATCGCCAGCAAGTAAATTGAGAAGAGTAGACTTTCCAGCCCCATTGGGACCAACTATCGCAACTCGTGTCCCCATGTCAATGCCAACATCAACGCCAGATAGCCTGAAGTCTGGCCGATTAGGATAGCTGAAGCCCACCTCAATGAGCTGAAGGAGCGGTGGTGTGAGCAATGTTGGCTCTGGGAAGTGGAACTCAACCTTGTAGTCAAGCCACTTCTGTGGAAGGTCAACTGGCTTTAAGCCATCATCATCATTTGTTACATTCTTCCCCTTGCCCTTGCTCTTGGCAGCCTCC
Organism: Leersia perrieri; assembly: GCA_000325765.3. NCBI lineage: Eukaryota > Viridiplantae > Streptophyta > Magnoliopsida > Poales > Poaceae > Leersia > Leersia perrieri. The sequence goes on from CM002476.1 coordinate 7,914,990, forward strand.
TTATTAGCCTTTGATAGTGCCTGACCTTTGACCTTGTCTTGTGCTGCTTTGCTCCCAGTCTTCCTTGCTGCTTTCATCTGCTTTTCAAAGACCTCAAACTTCCTATTCATCTCCTTCCTCTTCTGTTCATACCCACTCTCAAAGTCGTCAAAATTTCCACGATAAACATGCAGATTCTTATCATGCAAATGAATGATGTCATTACAAACTGTGTTGAGGAAGTCACGGTCATGGGAGACGACGATCAATGTCTTCTTCCACTGAGAGCACAAGTACTGCTCCAACCAAAGAACAGCTCGGAGGTCAAGATGGTTAGTCGGTTCATCAAGCAGCAGCAATGTTGGCTGCATGAAGAGCGCGCGAGCAAGCGAGATGCGCATCCGCCATCCACCACTGAATGATTTAGTGGACCTGGCCTGCATGGCCTGATCAAACCCCAGGCCGGCAAGGATTTTGGATGCGCGAGCCCGAGCAGCATCAGAATCCCGGAGATTGAGCTTCTCATATACCTCTGCAAGCCGCTCGTTGTTGTCGTCATCATCGGCATCGTTTGAGGCCTCAAGCTTGGCCTGCTCGGCACGAAGCGCTGCGAGCTCTTCGTCAGCAGAAACAACCGCCTCCAGCGCGGAACGATCGTCCCCGACAATTTCCTGCTCCACCAGAAGGACATCGATGCTCCTAGGAACCGGAACGTGCCGCCATGCGAGCAGCTTCAACAGGGTGGACTTGCCCATGCCGTTTGGGCCGACGAGGCCGTAGCGCCGGCCGTGCGAGATTCGGAGCGACGCGTTCCTGAGCAGCTCCTTCCCGCGGGCGGACACGGAGAAGTTATCGAGCACAATATCCCTGATGTTGTCATCGGCGGCGGCGGCGGCGGCGTCACCGTCGGCGGATCCAGGGACGCGCGCGCCCATGACGACGGAGAAGGCGTCCCGATCGTCCCGGAGCGCCTCCTGCTTCGCCGCCTCCGCCGCCGCCGCCGCCATCGCCTCACGCTTGTCCTTCTTCTTGGCGTCCTTGTGCGAAGGCGCCATGGCGTTGAGGTCGACGGTGGCCCGGGCCGCCTTGGGCTTGGTGGCGACAGCGGCGAGGTCCGCATCGTCCTCCTCCTCATCGGACGGGGGCAGGTCGATGTCGCCCATGTAAGACGATGACGAGGACGGCTTCGGCTTGGAAGAGGCCGCCTTGGATGGCTTGGCCTTGGACGTCGGCGCGTCCATGGAGGCTAGCATCGCGGAGACCGACATCGGCTTCTCCTTCTTGCCGCCGGCGGAGGAAGCGGTGGAGTCTTTGCGGCCCATGGCGGCGGCGGCGGCGGCGTCGTGGTTGGGGTGGGGAATCTAGGGTTTCTGGTTTAACAGGTTTTGACGTTTGCTCGGTCGATTAGATCGGGACTCGGACCGCACACTATAGCAAAGGGAGACCCGAGCCTTTTTTTATTGTTTGGACCTTTTCAAAACTTATTTTAAAAATAAAAAAATAGAGCCATAACTTTACCGATTTAGAAATCTACCATTACTATTTATAAAATTGAATCCATACCACTATCATTGCCTTTTATGTTAGATTCCATCTCCCCCGTCCCTTTTCCCTTCTCATCCATTCCCCACTCCATCTCCCCCATCCTGAGAGGCGGACGAGCGGTGACGCCGGTCTTGGCAACGACCGGCGGCGATGCAGTGGTGAGGGAGCAGCATACGAGCAGCGGTGTCGATCTTGGACGGCGACCTGACGGCGATGCAGTGGTGAGGGAGCGAGCATAACGGCGCGTGGCGGCTCCCGTGTGCTCGCGCCCCAAGCCCGCTCGAGCTGTGTGCACAGGTTGGCGGCGCCAGGCCGCCGGCAGAGTCCAACAGGGATGACAGTGGTTGTAGTGGTTTCTGGATCCAACGTAGATGGGAGGGTATCGGCGCCTGAGCTCGTTGCCAGCCCACGCCCAGCTAGACCTTCTTTCCGAGCTCTGTGCGACAACGACTACATCGAGGTGGCGGTGGCGCCCTCCAAGCTCGCGCTCCTCGGTCTCATCCCAGAGTCCAGATCCAGGTTGTCCTTATCCACAAAGTGTACCGGCGGCCACCACCGCCTATCTCCGCCCTCTTGCTTCTTCGGCAACATCTCTGCCTGACGTTGACGCCTAAAAGAAGAGGAAGAGAGCACTACCACCGTCACATGAAGAGGGAACCATCGCCACCGGCCTGCACCGCCACTTCAACTACACCATGCCTCTGTCTAATTCCCAATTCCATATCTAGAGAACGCCGACGGCATCCTCGGGAGAACCTGGGCGAGCGACGAGTTGATGCCGACAACCACTGCTTCTTGTGCTTCTCGGTATCCTCCTGTCGTTTGTCTCGACGCGCCAGCTGTGGAGGCATCGGAGGGAGCTCGGTTTGGTCATCATTGTCGTTCGAGAAGGAAGGCTATAGCAGCAGCAGCTTGGCATCTATCTCCGTTGGCATCCATCTCCATGACAGAAATCGTCACGGAATGGCATGGCTCCAATTTTCCAAAATTCGAGTGGCACCTAGCAGGTTTCATGAATATTAATGGCATTTTTTTTAATTTGGTATATTTGCAATGGCATTGTAACTTTGCCATTTAGAAATATACCATTACTATTCATGAAATCGAGTGAGTGCCTCTACAATTTTACAAAATTGGAACCATGCCACTCCGTCATGTTTTCCGTCAAAAGCAGGCACACTTCCGTTTCTTCCCCAACAACACCTAGCCGGTCATGATCACCACTGTCACTCACAACCTCTCAATTTCACTAGAGGGTGCTCTCTTTTTTTTTCTCCACCATTTTTTGAGACAGGTGATTTTTGTATCCCAAACAGTAAACATGTTTTATGAGCCAGGTGATTTTTTCAGGCTTCCTTCCGTTTATTTGAAATTTTCGGGCTGATAGGTTGACCTTTGCTTCCATGCTGAGCAGTCTCCATACGCAAACCAGCAAAACCCACTTGGTTTTACAGATCGATTACCACAATTTTACGGAAAGCAGGCGATTTGCGGTTTTCAATCGGTATTGCAAACCGAGGTGTCAATACTCCACTACTTGATATGTGGATCCGACAGAGGGATTTAAGGGAATTGAGGGTATTAATTCCACGCCAGTAGGTATGGAATAAAACCAGTTCAAATCGCCAACAATCACCTATGCTTACAAGGGCAAGCTAAATTTGTAACGTGTGGTGAATGAACTACTAGCAGTCTTCATACGAAGAGGCATGTAAAGGAAAATGACTGGCAACGACTAGCTGTTCTTCTCTCCACTTTGAATGAAGGGAGAGAGGGGTTGACGGAGAGCATGCATGCAACTGATTGAAGACATGTTTCAACGCAAACAGCTCTTCGCAAACCAGAGAAGAGCTTCAAAAGTTGACTTTCATAACAATGAAGCAATTCTTACAAAAATGTAGAGGATCTAATCTAGCAGATAAGACAATGCTCAATTTTGTCGCAAAACATAGAGACCTTTAAGAGTTATTTTTGTTTGTTATTGGAGTAAAAAATTCTAAACGATATAGCACAAAAAATCAGCACGTTTGAATTATATTCAGGTTTGCTCCGAGTCCAACACTCGCTCATAACTACACTATCCTAATCGAAGCCTTTAAAGTAACGAGGCCAGTACAATATAAAAGGCGCCGTAGGCAATAGCAACCCCATGAACTGAAAACAAATGAATGCAAGACTAAAATAGTCTCAGTTCTGTCGACAAATGCCAACTGCTATAATCGTACATGTGTCTCCGAATAACTGCTGTCACGACACTGCCTCATTCTCCAATACTCATACCAAACCCAAATTTATAGTCTTTCTTCCAGTGATCAACCTGCAGAAGATTGTAGAAGTAACATAAGGATCCGCTAAGTCAAGCTTCTACTCCAAATATGGCTACATGTAAGGCAATAAAATTACTAGGTGATTCGCAAATGCTAAATTCTGCTGCCTAAAAAAGCCACATCTTGGAATTTCAAGCACCTGAGGTACTCCTGGCTAGGATTTTGCAGACGTGTAACGTTATTTTATTTCATTAATTTATGTTTCTACTTCAGGTTCTGGTTCTTTAATCCAGAGTTCCAGGGTTGGCTTCCTACTTACATAAGCATGTTAAAATCAGAGGGCAAAGAATCGGTTAGAGTATAGAATAAGTAAGGGTGCAAGCTGACCTCTGCAGAAAGATTAAAATTCACGCCTGGGGCCATATGCTCCTCCAAAAGAGCAGAAACTACACCATTGGTATCAATCTTCCCCCTCAGACGACACTGCACGTAAAACAACAATATACTTGTATTTTACTTTTCAGATGTTTACAACTTCAACAATCAAAATTCTCTAAAAAAACAATAATTTTACATTTCAGAAGAAAGTTAGGCCCCATAGAAGAGGCTAAATATGCTCAAGTTGTTTAAGCAACTTTTACATCCCAAATGTTGTACCAAAGGGAAGAAGTGAAAACAATCAAGCTATACCTGTCTCAGCATATAGTCATAGCCAAAAGATGCTGTTACATCTTTCGCCATAGGATTGTACATGAAATCAGATGCAAGGGAAACCTGCATGAAGAAACTTATAAGATGGTATAAATACAATAAAAGCAAGTGTTCAGCACGGCATGACAGAAAACCAACCTTTTCTGATACTTTCTGGACATAACTGAGTGAAACTACTCCAGTGGTTGCAATTTGTCCAGTTGCAACCTGCACATTATATGACACATGTCTCCATTAGTTAAAGTGTACAGATTTAAATTATGAAATTTTAGTGTCGATTTGACCGTCCAACTAGTAATGACGTAACCAACATGAGTTTCTAATGTCTTACAATTCAATGAACAAAAAATGCCAATTCAATATTTCAATGATGGCTCAAAAAGCCCATTCCAGTTTACTAATCACATGAAAGAATCATCTGAGCTCATCCAACACAATCTATGATCTGTATTTATTAAAGCTGACAACATTCATCTCTATTGCATGGTTTGCAAAACTTTGCAATTTTTTAGATTCAACAAAGGCCATTAGGGAAAAAAAACTGTCTCTTAGGATTAAATACCAGTTAGTATTATTCATATACATGTATGACTTGTGCACATTAACTAATTGTTATAAATATTCCATTCACACGGAAGTGCTAGCGAACTCCCAGGGCACTAGTATTGCCCTGTCCCCCATGACGATAAACATGTTCCCTTGGCTAACTATGTCCCACATAGTAAATGTGTCCCCACAACTATAAAATATATAAATAATTCAACCCCAGGTTTAGATACAACCATCCAATTGAACACCAAAATTGACTATTATTGTGAGGACAAAAAGGGAACGGTAAGGTATCATTTAAGCATTCCAAAATGCTAGCTAACTGAACTTGATTTTGTCACTTGCCAATGATTTGCTAAGCCCCAACAAGTCCGGAAAGAAACAGCCGCCCATGTGTCCTTTGAGGTCGTGGCCATTAGTTACATGGTATAGGAATTGTAACCAAATAACTTCACATGGGCAGACATTGTGAATTCGCGGTTTGAAGATAGGCAAGGAATCTTACCATTTTTTTTGTGTCGTACCGAGCAGCAAAGCCAACTCCTGATTTTCTGTGTTGCCCAATCCAGAAAAATTCAGTTCCCAAAGAAAGGTTCTTAGTTACACTCTGAAACACACAAAACAATATTTGTTAAATATATAAATGATGGAATAAAAACATAACACTGAACATATCAATCCATGGAGTAACCAGCAAATCAGGATTTTTTTTTGGATCATGGTACTTATTCCAATTTATCATCCAGTGAAGCCAACAAAAACACATGGAGAACACCACTAAGTTACTTAAAGATGTTTGGAGCTAAGTTGCAGAACACACAAGTTATCAAGATGCATTTTACTTTGAAACATTGGCTTATCTTACACTGTTAATTTGTCTAGGCAAATTTTATGTCAAAAAAGGGTGCCTATCGATTATATCATATCAAGTTATTAACAAGAAATGTTAGCATAGTCTGAGCTTGACACTGTCTATGCACTTTCCCAAAAATCCAATTGGCAGGAAATCCTCAAAAGGCATGGTTATTATGCACAAACGCATCAACATATACCTGGATGTAGTTCCCTCCGTAGTAAGCACCATTCCCAAGTTGGAGCTGCGTTCTAAAATCTTTGCCCTGCAATCAAGAGTATAAGAGCAAGACAAGTTATAAAATAATTCACACCTGCAGATAGATAATGCACAGGAAGAAACTAACAAAAGATATAGCAGACCTTGAGATCAAGACTCATAGGGTATGTAAAAAATCAAATACTAAACATAATCATCATCCAAAACCCAGCAGTCTAATGACAAGAATAAATAGTGGACTCAACAAAATCCAGAAGCCACAAAAATTTTGAGGATCTGTCTTGTTTTCTGCTAAATACCAAACCTGGTCTCTCAAATATGCTGTTTCACACTTGCGAGAAATTTAAACTGAATACAACACAAAGTTTCAGATGAACAAAGTGTTACTTGCATCAGCCATTTCGATTATGGGGAAAAAACTGGGATGGAAGGTAACAGAGGTTTTAAGGAAGTTTTGCGTTGTCGAGATCCCTCCCTCCCTCCCTCTCTCTCTCTCTTTCCGTTCTGAAATTCTTCATGCCTTCAATTCAAATTACATGTACATAACACTATGAATGTATGGTACACAAGATAATTGCAGGGACAAAAAATGAGTTATAGCACATTTCATTGAACCACTTATGAGGAGTCTAAACATTCCCTCTAAAACAAACATGTTCAGCATATGAAAAAAAAAAAAATCTGGCTGTGTTCGGCTGCACTAGCTGTGGCAGAGCTGCAGCTGCAGCTACACAGCCTTAGTACATTTTTCTATGGATATCACTGTTGTTACAGCAGCTGCACAGTAGAAAGAAGAGCAAACGAACAGGCCCTCTGTCATGGCTCGGTAAAAACTATACGAAGATACTATAAAAGCATTCAAGGCATGTCTTTCTTAAAATCGTCCAACAAGATAACAGGATTTATATTGTCCTAAGTGAATGTCCCAGAAAAACTGATCAATGCCTTCCATGATTCAAATATTAGTAGCACAGCAATAGTCATACATAATTAAGAGAAAAGCACATGGCACCCTAGCACAGTAGCTTGCTGCCATGAGATAAAAGAAAAGGTATCACATGAATGGTATTGCCATCAAATAAAATCTACCTCAGAAATCCAAATATAGAAATAGACTAACCTTATAATCACAATGTAACATGCCTTGGGAGTAATGGGGTTCGCTTGTCAACTGCCAGGACACAAAGTAAGCTAATTAGGAAACAGAAAAACGATGGTACTGAGTGGCACTGATCTCATATTGAAAACAGTTAGGCTCACAGTTCGGAGCAAATCACCTGAGCATTTATCTTCACGCAAAGATTTTCCGATGGATCCCACTTGGTGCGCGCGCTCAACCTCCCATCATGTGAAACCCTCCCCATGAGCACCATCTAACAACAAACCACATCCGGATCAATGCTGAAAACCAACCATTATAGAACACCAAATGTGACCCTTGGGATATAATACAACCTTGGGATGAAGATAGTTTGCGCCGAACTCGTAGTTGGAGGTGGGGACCTTGATCACATCGGCCCCCTGCGAAGGGAGCTCCATGGATACCATCGACACACTAACAATTCCCAAGCGGTACAAAATAAATCGTCACGACACATGAAATCAAACCGCTAGTAATTGAGTATAAGGGGAAAAAAAAAGAGATGAGATGGTGAAACCGAAAACCACAAACCTGTGGCACAACGAGAAGAAGGGGGTGATCCCCTTGATGAAGTCGAAGCGGAACCCCTCGAACGTATCTATCCTCAGCGCCACTGCAGCGAAAAAAAACAACGAGAGGCGCATCACCACCGGATCACAACCAAACCATCAATCAATCAATCAATCAATCAATCAGGAGTGTGTGGCTTACTCATGGCCTCGCGCTGCAGATCCTCGTAGGGGACGGGGCAGGGGAGGTTCATGTAGTCCACCTTCTCCCCCTCCTCCTCCTCCTCCTCCGCCACGGCCGCCGCATCCTTCCCCGTTCCCGGCGGCGTCAGCGGCGGCGGCGCGGAGGAGGCGGCGTCCGCGAAGGTGGGAGCGTAGCCAGGGGGAGGGGGAGGCGGGGCCGCGGCGGAGGCGTGGCTGACGACCGCGCCCATGGCGGCGGCGGCAAGCGGCGGCGAGCGCTTGCGATTTGGGGGGAAATCGGCGGCGGCGGCGGCGCGGAGAAGGGGGTAGGTTGGGTTGGCTGCGTGTTTGGGGTTGCGCCGGCTGGAGTTGGAAGGGGTTTTAGGAGGGTTTTCTGCTGTGGGGCAGAATTGCGGGGGTTGACGGGCTCGGTGTGGGTGGTAGGCGCGTGCGCGGGCCGTTGGATCTGCGTCGAGATTCGCGAGGGTTTGCTTCCCCTTCTTGAACTTCAAGTATACGCCGCGGATTTTCTAGGCTGAAATTTATGGATTAAATCCTCTCTTTTTAGATAATATAAGGTAAAAATATTTGCGAACTCATGGTCTTGGTTTCAAGCCAAAATATCGAGACTTTCAACAGTAAAGCACCTCCAGTATGGACATTAAATCGAACCATGCCACCCAAAACCAAACTTTGTACACTGCAGCTACCGAACTCTACGTGTCAGATCGTAAATTCGACTAAGAAAAGAGTCGACTCCTGCCGAATAAAAAATTGATTGTTTCACATGGCCGTTGGCTTTTAGCCGTTGGTTGGCTAGCTGTTTTCTCCTCCTCTATATATACATGCTCAAACAAGCTCATTCATAGACACCGTTTCATTTGATAATTCAAATATGGACAACAACTCCACATCTAGCTTTACAAATTTTCTGAACTCTGCCATCTCAAGTTCAGATCCTTAAAACCAAAACAACCAACAATCTCATAGTTTCTCACCCCCATTTTCCCATGAATTTCCCACCACATCAGTTTGGCCCCAACACATTTCAACCTCAGTTCTCCCACAAATTTTCATTCCATTTGGGGTTCCACCAGGTTACCAGCAATTCCCAGTCATTCCTTTCGCGGGTGCTTTTCATGGGAGCGGTGAGGTGGGAGGTCCATCTTCACCGGTTGGTTCAACAGCTTTATTGGGAGCTGTTGGTGGTAGTGGTTCAAGATGTGAGGACTCGGCTTCTCCAGGTACTTCTCCAATAGCTCCTACACAGAATACAATTAAAGACCCTATTAGAAATGAAGAATGGAGTGATATTGGTTCACATGAGGAAAAAAAAAAGGTATGCCTATGCATTGGTTTGAAGAAGACAACCCTCGACTGATAAATGCTTGGTTGAACAACTCCAATGACCCAATTGATGGCAATTCAAAGAAGGGGACACATTACTAGAAGCAAGTTGCTGAAGAGTACAACATGCATGCTCCTCAAGCAAAGAAGAGAACATCTAGTTTCAAAGTTCCATGGATGTTGGATAGATATGAAAAACACATGTGCCGGACCAGCTGCGAGAGCTCTGCAAGGAGCTTGAGCACGAGCCGCAAAGAACACCATGGATGACTTGATCTACTTGGATTCTATGGTTAGATGACCTGATCTGCTTTCCCCTAGTACCAATTTTGGATTTATGTACTTTTTTTTTGGGAGGGTGGGAGAATGAAGGAGGAAGAAAGGGGAACGAGAGGGAGAGGCGATGCACGTGATACTGGCTTTCACCCGTTTCCTTCTGTTCACGCGAGAAACTCTAGAAGTTGCATAGCATGAGGGACATTTTTTTTAATACGTGTGGGTCCCACAAATTGATGTCTACACTAGAGATAGCGAACCAAAACTTGTGTTCGTGTTAGAGACGCGCATATAAACGATGCATGGCTAGAGATGCTCTAACATGGTAGTGTTTGAATTTCTTAGGGCATATGGGTTGACTGACTACAAAAGTCATTAAGAAAGTTTTCCTTAGTCCCTCACACTGGGATTGGGCATTGTTTTACACTAGCAAAAGGGCTTCTACATGGGCAGTTAACACACAACGAGAGGTCCTACATCCGTCCCAGAATATAGTTATATTTTTAGACAGATGAGACTAATATAAGACGTCATTGTTTTTCGTAAAATCAATATTTGAAAGTTTTGACTAATAGTTAAACGAACCATATTGGTGTTTTGTGTTTTCATGTGATGTAAATTTTATATTTTTTTGATAATTTCTTATGGAATGAATTAATGGTTAAAGTAAAATATTATAGACCGTGTACAAATACGCCTTGTATTTAAGGATGGAGAAAGTACAATGTACATGGACATGTCTTTCCATATAAGTTGGACTAAGAAATATCCCATCCGCCTAGAAATAACTATATTCTGGAATGAAGGTAGTATAAAAGATAAAAAGCAAGATAACGGGGTGTGCTTGTAGCACGTGCCTTGGCCTCTGTCGTTTAGGATGACGACATATGAAATGATGAGGAATGGGGACAAATGCAATGGCTTGATCTCGACGCTCTCTTGTACTGGTGCACAGTCCCTGACGCCGTGCGACGAGTCTTGACAAAGACCATCTCTTGAGGCCTTTGGTCCCACTCGTCACTGAGATGGGGCGAAGTGGACGTCGTTAGGAGAAAACGGCACCACTTCCACTGTCCACGGCCATATAGTGACTCATGTGACGGATGTAGGTGCATGCCATTGTCAGGGAATCTCATGTATGCACGCCACGCACGTCTCAATGGGAGGGCACCATCCTATCGCATTTGTCACCCAGACGTGGCTCATTGGAAGCGAGCTATAAGTAGGATAGTTGGGCGTGAAAGTTGGCATTAATGAAAAGGGAACCAACTGGATAGATGCATACATGGCGTCGTCTCGAGGCCTCGTGCCGGGTGGTGGTCAGGGGAGCTTGGGAAGCCCTACACTGGGAGAATTCATGAGTGGGCCCAAGGCTTGTTTCCGTACTTTGTGGGGCTCCTAGATCCAAAGCACCGACAGTCAAGATAGGATAAATTTCAAATATGAAGCTCCACAGAAACATGGAAACTAAGATACAATGCAACTATATATACCAATTAATTAATGACTCAGCTTCATCGGTAAAAAAATGAAAATAAAAAAATAATTAAGAAAAATCAAGGAAAAGCTTGTTTTAATTATTATAAATTTTGTATTGAAAAAAGTTGAGTACACTTAAAATTTTGGATGATCGTAATACAATAGTCTCCTTGCCTTTGAAGTTCATTTCTCGTTCGTAGAAATTGAGGCATGATCTGAAAATTTGAAGGGAGTTTTTGACAGCTACAGCCTAGAAACTACACAAACGAGACTTCAGAATAAGGGAAATTCGTATGTTCCGAATTTAAGCCACGTCGACGAGGCCATATTGACTCCCAATGTGTACCGTAGTACCGTACCTCGGTATCGTCTCTTCTTATCCCGTCAGTCTCACCGTATGCCACCGGAGAACGCCACACGGATGCAGCACACGTGTGCCGGCTACGTGTCCACCGGCGCCACACGCGGCGACCACCGCGACGCATCAGCGGCAGCCCTTCTCCAAGAGAATTCCTCCTCCTCCTCATCTCGTCGCCCTCTTTTATTCGCCCCTCTCGCCGCCCCCCTCCTCTCCTCCACTCCACTCGCATCACCGATCAAGCAAAAACTCGTATCCATTTCCAATCCAAGCTCACACAGGCCATGGCGTCAATGCAGAAGAGCCGCGAGGAGCGCGCGGAGGAGACGGCGCGCAGGGCCGCCGACGAGCTCCACGCCGCCAGGCAGCACGACCCCTCCCCGGCGGCTCACGGCGGCGGCATGCTCGGCACCGTGCAGGAGAGCGCCCGGTCCCTCCTCGGCGCCGTCCGCGACAAGGTCTCCGCCCCCAGCAGCGGCGCCGGCGGAGGCTACGCCGCGGATGAGGGGAAGGGGTTAAAGGACGCGGCGGAGGGCGCGAAGGAGGCGGCGCGGCGCGCGGTCGCCGGCTCGGCCCCGGCGAGGAAGGGCGAGACGGACGAGTCGGCGTGGCAGCAGGGGGAGGACGTGCGCCGCCTCGCCGCGGAGAAGGCGCGGCGGCGCGGGAGCGAGCACGAGCCGTCGATGGAGGAGAAGTAGCTACCTACCTCGCCGCCGCCGCCATCTCACCGGATTCCAACCTAGAATTAAAACGCACGTGTTTTGATCTTTTTTTTTTGGGGTGCAGGGGGAGGTCGGCGACGGAAAACATCTACGGGTCGGCGGCGAGCGCGACGGAGGCGTTCAAGCAGAAGATGACGATGCCGGAGGACGTCGTTGAGGAGAAGAAGAAGCACGGCGGCGGCGGCGAGAGGGGAACGGCGACGGCGATGACCACCGGCGGCGAAGGGGGAACGGCGGAGGAGGTGATGATGCGGGTGAAGGACGCGGACCAGATGACGGGGCAGATGTTCAACGACGTCGGCATGATGGGGGAGGAGGGCACCGGCGATGGCCGCCGCCGCCGCTGAGATCGCCGGGCCGGCGCCACGTTGTTGTTAATCGTCTCGTTGTGTACTAATCTCTCAGTAATCTGTATCATGATGTAAATATGTAACGTGGCAGTTCAAAGTAATAAAGCCTGAGAGGCTGAGACCTTATGAAATTTAATCTTTTTCAGATAATGTCATGAAATTTAATCACGTGTCACAAAGCAATATGTTATGTCACGCATCAACATACCTGAAGAAAAAAACACCTGAAGCACGAAGCAGTTTTGCTATGAACTAAGGCCTCCTTTGGTTTGGAGGAAAAACTAACAAAAGGGAAGGAATTGTATTCCTATGGATTCAGCGACTGTAGCATCGTTGCATCGTTTGGTTTGAAGGAATGACTCGGTTTGAAGGAATGACTCAAAAGGAAAATCAGAGAAAAACTGAAGGAAAAATTCCTGTGCAGCTCATTCCGGAGGAAAATAACAATCCACTCTCAGCTCTTTCTTTTTCTTTGTTTTGTATGTGCCCTATCAAACACATATTTGTACAAGTTTTCTATTTTTTTTAATCCTCTGTTTTACATATGAATTCCTATCCTATTTCTATGTTTTTTCTATTCCCGTATTTTTTCAATCTTGCGAATCAAAAGGGGCCGAAGTTTGTTATTATCCTCTTGTGAACGGAACAACGCTAACTTTCCAGCGCCAAGTTGTAACATTTACTGTAGTTTGAGCTTTTACAAGATGATGTATGCAAGGGCCCATACGCAGCAGTAAAACTGCTATCAATATATAAATCGGCCTATTTCATTTGTGAACCTTAAGCTTCCAACAAAACAGGTGGCTATGATTATGACTATTTCCTCATGAGATCCAAGACCTTCTAATTTCTGAAGATACAAGTTCTAAGGTGTAAAAATGCCACTGCAATTACAACCTCTTAAAGGTATATATCACTATAACCTCATAGAACACAGATTTCACCCATTAATGAAGTATCTTCTCAGCCATTGATATGTTTTTATTTCCATCGTGATTTCCAACCATTTTGCACAAACATGTACTGATTACTTCTACTACACTGGAGTATTAGAGAAGCTTACAGCTCTATACCCACAACTTGTGCAAAGGCTGAACACTGAAGTATAAAGTTGTCAAAATGCTCACAGCTCACATACACAGAAATATGTTGGGTTGTGAAATTAAACACACATAAGAAACATCTAGTTTCTAGTTACTTTCTGCTACAAAAATCACAAATTGAGCCGCTCGAAATAGGCCCAGTTCTGAAATCAAATACACAGAGAGAAAAAGTTCACATTAATTTCTCCATGGATGCTACAGGTCAAAATTTCATAACAACCATGTATTGTACTAATCAGTCAATTGAGCTTAAAAGAGGGATTATACAACTCTGCATCGAAAGAGACTCGCACTGCAGTAGAGGTGCATCAAGGCAAACCTACACAGCCTACACAAGCCTCAAGCAACATAGAGAACACTCTAAAATTGAGAACCCAGCAATCAAGCCATCTGCCAAGGTAGCTCCCTACACAATCACGCATTTACCCATTCACCGGTTTGGCTCGGATACAGGACCTGCATTGATTCTTAACAGTGATAGAAATAGCACCTCCACAATTATGTGCCATAATGTCACACGTCAATATATCTGCTGACCAAAACTAAAGCACGAAGCATTTTGCCATGAAGTTAATATTGTTGTCCATGTGATATGGACAACACAAACCTTCCAGCAGCAAGTAACTTTCAGTTTTGACAAAATGATGTGCAGGCAAACACGTGCAATGCAAGGAAACATATGCAACACTAGAACTGCCATCAAGATATAATTGGCCCAATCTTATTTGTGAACCTTTACCTTCCAGTTACACAGATGGCTATGATGGTGAATATTTATTCATGGGCTCCAAAGTTTCCAGTTTCTGAAGATAAATAAGTCCCAAGATGCAAAATACCATGACAATACCTCCACTAAAAGTATCACAATAACTCATTGAACTCAAGCTCTCATTGCTTCGCCATCAAATTATAATCCGAAGCCAAAATTTGAATTTTCAAACTAAATTTTAGGATTGATTTTTCATATTTTTTATTGTAGTTTTTTTTTCTACATTTGTCTTTTAAACCATGGATAACACATCTACAAAAGTTTTACATTTAATTTTTTCTTAATTATGAATACACATTTTCCACATTTTGGCCGTTTAGGCTATCCGATGAGGCCTTCAGGAGTTTCACCCATGATTGATGAATCTTCTTAGTCATTTATAAAGAACTACATATATTTCATATTTATCATGATATTCAGCCATTTGCAAAAAAACATGTACTGATTACAGCTCGACTAACTTTGCAAAGGCTAACACTGAAGTATAAAGTTGTCAAATTGCATAGGCCCACCTATGCAGAGACATGCTGGGTTATGAAATCAGATACACATAAACAAGCATCTAATTTCAAAATATTTTTTCTTTAAAAACCACAAAGCGAGTACATGCCATATGAAAATAAGGTAATTCAATATGGCAAATTCTAGAGAAACATCTAGTAAAGGATGCTAAATTCTATACTCCCTCTTTGTTTTTTTTTTTTTTTGACGTTGAGCTAACCAACGTCAATAAAAGTGGAAGGAGGGAGTATTAGATACTGAAGAGTGGCAAATCCTATATTGTCAAACTAATCGGTGGCATATGCTCAATCTTCGCATTTAGCATGTCTGCAATACTGAAGAGTACTAGCATTAATAGGAAGTCCTAATAGAAGTTGTCTTAAGTTTTAGCTCCTAATTCACTAAATTAAATTCATGGGAGGAATGAGAACTAGTATTAGTTTGACTTCAGGTTGGTAAAAAGTATGTTTAAAAAGTGATTACTTGGCCATTGATCTTAGTGAGAGCAACCCAATATATCAGTCAAAACAAGATTAAGATAACATGAAATGAAAAATCTATCTTCTCAAATGTCATGTCATGTTGATAGACCATACAACAAGGCATGTAACTAGTTGGTCCCTGACACTACCTTAAGAGCCTAAGGTCTTAAACTTGTAACAACATTTCCTAGTGATAAATACAAATGAGTGCTCTACGGTGTGACCAACAAAATACCAGTCACTTTAAAAAATGTCGACCATTTCCTCTTGTTTCCAATATGTAAAATGGCGACAGGAGATTAATCAGAACATCACCAAGTTGGTTGAGGAGCCAACAACAAATGGCTCCATCAGCAATCGAGTCAAGAAGTAGAACGTGACACCCAGCATGATGGAGATCGGGAGCGCAGGCAGTGCATGCTTGCATATTGACAACAAGATAAGGGTGCAGCCAAGCCCAGCAATGATGGCAAGGTAGCATGCATACACCGTCATTAGATCATACATGGCAGCCCTTCCCACAAGCACGCTGTAGAAGATAAAATCACCGAGTCCCAGCTTGATGCCCTTGGTAGACTCATACATCTCAAACTCCAGAGGAGAGTCTGACGAAGAACTTTGTCTGTGCTCCTCATCAGGAACTGCATTGTTGGGAGATGCCGTCGACACCAGCGGCGCTGTCTCTCCTTCCTCATGCTGCTCAATCTGAATCACAGCATGCTGTGAACTCCCACCCTGATTTGATGACTGTCCTGATACCACCATCGACACCTCTCTTTCAGGGTTCCCCATTTGCAACACAGAACCACCAGCGCTGCTCCTCTCACGAATGTTCGATCGGCTACCGCCGATATCCCTCATCTCCACCACGGCACGGCTCGAATCATCCTCCTGTTCTACCCTATCATACTGATTTCCACCCAATCGACCAGAATCGGCCACTGGCTGCATCTCAACTGAACCCATGGCCGAAGCATATGAGGAAGAACCTGACGCCGGCCCAACCGTAGGCCTCGACTCGTAGACGAGCGCAGGGAGCTCATCGTCCCTGGAAGAGGCGAGCTCCACAAGCATCCTGAGAGGACCCCGAGGCGCGAGCACGGCGACGAGGTCGTACAAGGCGAGCGCGATGAGCATGATCCAGGTGGTCCACTCCGGAAGCCTGGAGAGCCAGGCGGCGACGATGACGGCGAGCGCGACCATGTAGCCCTGGCGCACGAGGATGGGCACCGCGGAGGCGAAGACGGAGAGGACGCCGACGGCGGAGGCGTTGAAGAGGAGCAGGAGCGCCGTGGCGGCGTCGAGCGGGAAGCCGAAGCGGCGGAGCACGGCGGCGGCGATGGCGCCGCCCATGGAGAAGAGCACGAAGAAGGCGGAGAAGCGCATGTAGTTCTTCAGGAAGCCCGTGCAGCGGTAGTAGTAGAGCGCGACGAGGACGAAGGTGACGACGGCGACCAGGGCGACGAAGACGGCGGCGTCGAGGAGCGCGCCCACGAGCTTCTGTCCCGGCGTGTCGGTGGGGCTCTCGAGGTAAACGAGCGTCGCGGCGGTCACCGGAGGCGGCGCGGCGGAGCCCGACGAGGAGGAGGAGGGCGGCGTGAGGAGGGAGATGAGGAGCACGACCAGCGCCATGCAGATGGAGACCGGCGACATGACGGCGAGCACCTCCGCGCCGAGGAAATCGAGGACGGTCGCCGCCGTCGCCGGCGACGGATCCGGCGATCCGGCGGCGGGATCCATGCGGCGGAGGAGAGGGGGGGAGATTTGGGGATTTTTTTTCTCCCTGGTGACTCTCGAGCCCGACCGGGGTCAAGAGTTTACGGGTCTTTTCGGCTCACGCGTTTGTTTGCGTGAATTCGCCCAAAATTTCTCAAATTTACAATTTAAGCCTAGTAGTACTACCGATCAATTATAATGGCCTCACATACACATTTTTTAGAAGTAGATAATTATGGCCTCGAACTTTCTTTGATGAAAGGTGAATATAGTTTGAGGCTTTGAGCTTTATATCACACGATTATAAAAAAATTGGTATATATACATTGATTGGATCCGGTTTACATAACCAATTTCTCCGAAACACAATACTAGTTGCTGGCAAGGCTCAGCATGTCTGATGCCTGGGCCTCAAGCCGCCAACAATTCAGAATGTTATTGCTGGTTTCCCCGTTGTCAAGAACTCGTCTCATGCTGATTTTTTCTCTGCCCCTCGTCCTCGTGCAGTGCTGCATGGTTGAGTGTGTCGAGCCAGTCTCAAGCTGCATAAGCACATGCTTTTTGGTGAACATCTTCTGAGTGAAGAGCGTCTATTCCATACCATGTTGTTGTTTGCAACTCACGTACTTGAACAGATGGTACACCGTATATTGATTGATAAACATAAGGCTACATTAGCCAGATGTTGCCTAAACACAATTTTCTTTCCTGGCAAGCTCAGCGTATAAGCATCAATAGTTCTAAACTAGAATGTTATTCTCAGGTCCCCATCGTTGCACGACTAATCATGTCGAGGCCAGACTCGAGTTGCACAAGAACACGTTCTTCGGCTAATAGTTCTGGCGTGAAAAGTTCTTTCCATGTCTCATACCAAGTCGTCGCCTGCTCCATGGAAGGCCTCACACCCATGATCAAACGATGGATTGCGTCTCTCCACTTGTCAAAAAACTCTGACTCCAGAAGAGGTACCATATATTCCACTGGCACGAGGGACGCCCATTTCATCACGAGAGGAAACGAGTTGCTCTTACCCCAAGACATTTTTGGTGAGATCTTGAGATCACTGAGACTCTTTCTTACAAGAGGCACCACATTTTGTTTGATAAATTCAACCCAACTCACTTTATCAAACACCTCTTTCCATGTGAATACACTGTAGTAATCATCGTAGGTGACACCCCGTTTACAGATTAACCTTCCAAGCCGATCACCTATGGTCTTGTACACCCTTTGTAATCGGGCATGGCCAAGGTGAGGAATCCATGGGCTAACCCAAACATTGGGTGGCACTTCAGACCACCAATCTGGTGTCCATGTCTCCGCCGCGGCTACAAGTGCAGGCACGATGATCTTCTCCAAAACAAAACACATTGTCGACTCCACAAGTGTATCTTTCCATGTCTCCACAAAATGGAGCATCGGTTGAGGTACAATAGGATCCCACGTCGATGCCTTCATGGTCTCCAACACGATGCCATTGATTAGGCCACTGTAAGCCGACTTGGCCGCCAACGCGTCCTCCTCCAAAAGGTCTCTTATCGCTTGTACGAATACGATTGCGTTCGTGTGAATCGGCTCCTTGCTTCCGTCTCTCGGCTGGACGAGCGAAGGAAGCAATGGTGCCGCAAGACGAATCGCCTTGAACCCGAGCCGATACATCCTGTATTCCTCAGGGAACTTCTTCATCAAGCCTGCGAACTCGTGGACCAGGCCACCCAACGTGAGCGTTCCCGACTCTCTCTCCCTCCGGATCACGCTCAACCCGCGAAATATCTCCGTCTTCGCCGAGGTGGTCTTCTCGTCCGATGGGCCGGGCCGCCGCCCGCACATGTGAGCGGCCCGCGCCCTCGCATGCCGTCGCTCCCGCGCACGAGCGGCGGCATAGGCTTCCCGCTCCCTCCGTAGCTCGCCGTAGTCAAGGGCCCATGCCTGGGCTTGATCCGGCCCTGATTCGACAACCTCGGCCCAATTGGCCTGACCCGCTTCTCCCGGCACGACGACGACGAACGATGAAGCCCTTCTATATGGGCCGAGCAGCCCGAGCTCGACCGTGCCGATGCCCCCTTTCTTGTACTTGAAGCTGGTGTCGATGGGATCAATGATCCCATGTCCGTACTTGCCAAGCCCTGTCCCTTCCTCGTAGTTCATCTTCGCCATCAACCTCGCCACCGTCTTGTTCGACGCCAGGCTCCCCGGCTCCGGCGGCAACGGCGGCTCGTAGTCATTGCAGCAGTAACCGGCTCCGGCGGTAGATGCGAAAGCCGGCAGGTGATGATCACCATCATCGGTTTCGCCGGCGCCGGAGGTGGTGGTGGCCGGCACGAATTGGATGGGTGGCCGCTTGGACTTCTTCTTGGTGGTGGTGGTCGGGCTTTCTTGGGTTTTCTTCTTCCACGGGGCGTCGTCGTCGGAGGATGAGGGAGGGTTGTAGGAAGCCGCGTAAGGGTCGTATGGTTCCATTGTTTTCAGTAGTTTCGTCGTCAGGTTGGGATATTGGCCCAGACGGCTGTATATATTGCCGCGGGAGATTCCGAATCCGAACTCGACCAGGTGAGGTGACGCGTGCTGATTTTGGTTCTGGATTCGACCAGGTTTATGGTTTTGGGCGTCGGTTCGTTCCCGTTTCGGTCTCATCACGTTTGATTCCCTTTCCCTTTCGACTTCTCTTTCCTTTCCCGCGTCCAACACTCCAAGTCTCCAACTCGAGCCTCTCGCTGCTGCCTTCTGGTAAGGGAATGGCGTCGGCTGGTAAAAACTGCACATAAAAGCATAAATCTAATAAATTAATTTAAAAATGTAGCATACTAAGGACAGTGCATCTTCCCCTAATTCCTATGGAGATTGCACTATGCACATTGAAATTTAAAAAACAACAATGTTTTCACAACATATCTAAAATCATCAAATCAGACTGATTATTATGAGCTGATTTTATTGGTGGCAGCAAGAACACCACTGCAAATTACACAGCCTCTCCGGTTTCAATAGGAGTGCCAGCCATATTTTTATTCGGACTCTTCTTGGAGAATAGTTAAAAGCATTATCACAATGTACAACAGCAGCTCTAACAAGACCAAGCTATTCCATGGTACACACTTGGTACCAGCGCTGATACGAGATAGCAAACTGGCAAATCGATCCACCTGAATGGCAAAATCTGAGCATGCTAAGATTTATTGCGACTGGCCTTTTCTTCAATACCAGACTGCGAAAACCGCTTCCGGAGGACTTCAAAGACCTCTTCCATCTTCACGTCCTTGAGACGAAGCAGCACCATTGCATGGTATAGCAAATCACCCATCTCAGAGATCGTGCGGGCTTTATCCTCGTTCTCAAGCAGTGTTTGGTTTAGCTCTGCAGCCTCTTCACTAAAAAATATGAAATCAAATCAGCAATAGTTATATCAGATGAATATGTGGGCATTCACATTAAAAGATAGGAAAAGGGCAAAGAAAGAATAACAGAAACATAATAGAAGGGTATGAAAAGGGCATGCCAATCGCTTCCATGTGTGTGCCTTGTTCTGACAGCGAAGCCAAACAATTCACAATAAATGGTGTATGAGACAGATTAATGGCTATAAGAATATGTCCTTTCGGTGTATTATAATATGCTTGTTCATCAAAACAGTAAGCAAACATCACAATAATTGTAGTGAGAGGATTCATGTACCTTATTCTACTAATGGAAACTTCAAGCCTAAGACTAAATCAACACAGCGGAGGCACCAGGCTCTACTTCGACATCCACATATTCAATTGTGTGTTAGTTGTTAAGCTCCCATTCAACTATTTTTTAAGTGCAGATAAGAAATCTGAGAAAAATGTTGCGCCTCAAAATAGTTTGCAACCTTAGTGGATTCGTTCAAAAGGATATTGTTGCAGCAACATTTTATAGTACTATTATCATGCTGTGCTTTTGTAAAAAAAAAAAAGATTCTTGTAGTGGATAACAGTAAGTGCTTGTCATTATAGCAGAAGTTATCGAAACTTTTTGCTCCACTAACAAACAATGTTTTCTTGAACATCTGGTTGATCAAATAAAAATCATGTGTGTATATTCACCACCAAATAAGCTACTTCCAGTATGTTTACTGTTTATAACTTGAAAGTATATCACAGAAACTGATCATCATTTTATCTCAGAAGATAGGAAACTAAAAGATAAAGACCAAAGGGAGTACATACTATTTCATAATGCCCTGAAAGTTCACGATATTAAACAGAAGGGATAAGTCCATATACACCACACTACTATTGAATTTGTCTAAATAAAACCCTTGAACTACAAAACCAGATATTAAACACCCTCAACTATCAAAACCGCAAAAGATACGCCCCAAGGACGATACAACCCGCTTTTAATGGTGGTTTCATGATTTGAAAATCCAAATAGTATATATATATATATATATATTTATATATTTTCTTATGTGGTACCTAATTAGTAAGAGATGTAAAAATTGGTTTGATGTAACAAAATACAGATATATTTGGATATCAGACCAATGAAAATCACTATCAAAACCGGGTTATTTAATAGTTGAGGAGTGTAAAATACCTAGTTTCATAGTTGAGGGGTACTTTTTAGACAAATCAAATAGCTGAAGGTTGTAATATGGACTTGTCCCTAAACAAAAACCGTTGGTAAGGAAATTCTCTCAAAGAAAAACTGTGAACTGCATTTGATTTTGAACAAGCACACCTAACTGACATGTCAACTGACCGATCAACATAGTATGGTCAGATAATGATGGACAAACTAGATTATGAACAGTAATAACAGGAAATTATGCAAAGTTCTATCCTGAACATTGCGCACTATGGTAAACCAGGCTACAAAATGTAAAAGTAGTTTTTTAGTGTTTCGACATTAGTTTTATAGACACAATTTACAATATAAAATCACGTACGATATCTTTGAGCAAAGCAGCCGGGGATCAAGTAGTAGTTTTTTTGTCCATGATGGTTTGCCACCTTCAGTGACTATCTCCTCCTTCCGTCTACTAATTGTATCTTCAAGTGAGTACAGAGTAGTGACAACCTGTCTATCTTGATTGGACTGTGAAGGAATCTCATAGTTAAGATACATGTAAAGGCCTAATACTGAAAAAGTAACTCAAGAATGAATACCTTCGAACCTTCTAGGGCATCATAGACTGAAGAATAGTAACAAGTCTCTGCTCCTGTATGGCAAGTAGGCCCATCTGGCTTCCCAAGGTATATGATCTGTCAGGAAAGAAAAAAAAAAAGCACAATTGCAGTTAGTATCCACTGAATCAAAACCGAGTACAGTGGTGTACAAGGTAGAAATGCTTACAGAATCACGGTCACAGTCCAAGAAAATGTCATGAACGTTGATGAAGTTCATTGATGTCTCCCCTTTAATCCACAAGGAAGACCGTGAACGGCTATAAAATGTAGCTTTCCTGGTTGATATAGTTGTTGCAAGGGCTTCTTTGTTGGCAAAGCCCTGCATGAGAATGGCTCCAGTATCCACATTTTGGGCAATTGCAACAGCCAACCCTTTGATGTCCCACTTTACACTGTCTAGTAATTCTTTGACCTAAAATTGTGCCAGGATGAAGACAAAATCATGTTAGATACTACTCGTAGCTATATTTCTGCTTCTAAGGAGACATTACACTATCTAATTTATACTACAACCCTGTCAAAATTAAACATATGTATTTGCATGTAGAGAAACACAGATGAAACACAAATCATCCAACAATTTAACTAAACGAATCACACACAGTTCACAATGTTTAACTACAATGCACTTACAAAAGTTTAGCCGTGAAAAATGTTTCTTCAGTTTTTCAAAGATAGACAAAAACTGACAGCCTCATTCTGTACTAGCTCGGTAGCAATGCGAAAGTTCCAGTTCAGTGAAATAGCACTGTTTAAGAAGTACCCTAAAAAACTGAAAACATTAACTCAATAGTCAATAAAACAGTCATGGAATATAAATCGTTGCATGTGTGCCAATTCATTTAGGTTTAAATTCATGAAACTATGAAAAATATTTGCTTTCATGAAACCCGTCAAGAGTAACCAAGATATGTATCTATACTGAACAACTGTGAACTACAAACTAGGAAACACATCATCATGTTTGCCAAAAAACACAAAAGTATATTTGGCACATAGAAGGTAGTAAAATAGTCACCAGATAATGAATTGTCTGATAACTGAATTTTGGAATCATCTCTACTTAAAAATTCGCTCAGCTATGTCACTGCAACATTTTGGAATGCCACCAGCAACTGAGATGCGATTGAAGGGGTATGACATTACACAACATAAGGGCCATTCCCGTCGCACTTCAGTAGCTCAATGCTTGTTAGTGCATACATTAACGTAATTGTTCAACGAGCTCAAACGAAGTCCGACTGTAACGTCGTTGTTGCAATAGCTAGTGTGATATACCATCTGATTTGCATGAAAAATAAGCAAGCATAGCTCAAAGCAAGAACTCCCAACTCCGCAGCACAGAGAAATCCAACACAACCATCCATCTCGACCCGAACAACCCTCATCTAGGAATTGCGCCGAACACTAAAAAGGTGGGGAAAGTTTGCTACAGGTCGGTCTACTCTACAGCAATCCACCTCATTTCGAAATCGCTTTCGGCCTAAGAGATAACCAAGCATACTGGTGCGGAAACCCAACCTTGCTATCGACGTCGACCGCTCCCGGCGACGAAGAATCCGAGCTCACCGCGACGGATACACCCGGGAACGGCAGCGGCACCCTGCTCCGCCGCCTCCACCCCGGGGCGGTCACCACACCAGCGCGTCTGCCAATCCGACATGGACCTCCTCCGCGGAGGAGAAGTACGCCGCTCGCCGGCGAGGCGGCGGCGGAGACGGAGACGCGAGGAGCCGGAGCCGCCGCCATTGGAAGCAGAGGAAAGCGAATGCAGAGCACAGCAGCGACGGGGCGAAGAGGAGAGGTTCTGGTACACGTGGACGGTGGATGATGCGGCCCACCGGAAGAGATGGCCTAGTGGGCCCAGCCTAACTAGAATAGTTGGGCCGGAGAACCTGGGCCCTCCTACAGTGGGCTTAAATCCACCAGGCCTTCTTCCATATTAGCATTCCCTAGGCGTAATTTGCAATAAAGACCTTTAGAAGAGGAAACAAATTACGAAAACCCCCCTCCCTCTTTGCTACCTTTTCCCGTCCGCCGGTACATCCCCTCTTCTTCCTCGTTACCCCAGCCAAATCCCTCTTCTCTGCATCTCCTCCCCCCCAAACCACGGCGACTTTTCGCCGGCGGATCTCGTCGGAGCGGCGACCTGCCTTGCCGGCGGAATCCGTGCGGCGACGACCTGAATTCTCTGTTCATCGGTCGTTTGGTAAGTTTGTGCAAGTACTATGGTGCCCACTACTTTTAAGGAATCATCATGGTGTTCATCAGCACGTGATTTAATTGATTAGAGAAGAGAAGGAGAAAGAAATTCTGTTCAAAAAAACACATTTGTTATACTCTGTTCTGTTCCTTTTCACGATGATTTAACTATTTTTTGGCTGGATGGAAAGCGAAAGGGGCACCACCACTGAACTTTTTTTTCACAGAAGAAGAAGAAGCATATAGATAAGAATTAATTGGATTAACAAGAAATTGTTGGGGTGTTTAAGATTAGGTTATGACAGAGCATCCAAGTCAATAATTGAGGAGGCAAAACCCCCTCTTAATCACTGCCTTAAAAATGTGTTGTACTGTAATCAAGAGGAGGCTGGTGGAGACAGGCCCTCCTTTGGCCCTGTTCTTCTCCTTCCCCCTCACATGCTGCCCTGCCCAAGGTGAGTAATTTATTGGATGATTGATGCTTTCCTTTTTGATTTGCTTCTCAAACACCATTCAGCAAGAATAGGGAAGATTCAGCCTCTGAATTTTTGGTCTTGCATGTGACATGTTCTTCTTCTCCTTTAATTGAGTCTGTGTCGAGCTTTCTGTTGCCTATGTTTTAGAGAAGATTGAAGTCGATACTGGTTGGTTGGTTTCTTTGATACTCCTATCCTTCTTTGTCGATCCTTTATTAACCATGTTTGTTGATAATTCTTTCCCCTAATTGGATCAGAGTGCCTTGTTTCTTGTTGATGGGACTTGTTCTTAGATTGGGGATATTACTTGGACAAGGATGCTTCTTTTCTAATGACTTCTATCTAGCTTGGAGAGAACGAAAAAGAGAATAATTTGAGCATCGAATTTAGCAAAGATTTTCTAAAAAGATAGTATAAACATGAGTTTATCTCACGAAGAATCGGAGCATAATTGCATTGGCTTTTGATATCTTGATTTGTTCTGAAAATGCAACCATTCCTTGCTGATTCCTTCCCCGCAGCCGAACAGAGCAATCTAATCTGCTGCTGCTGAATTGACGGCGGCGAGGAGATCGGAGGAAATGGCGGAGGAGACGGCGACCACCGGCGGGCTGTACTATTGCCACATGTGCTCATCGCCGGTGAGCGCCGTCGCGGCTTCGTCGACGGAGGAGGAGATCAAGTGCCCGTACTGCCACAGCGGCTTCGTCGAGGAGATCGAGAGCGCCACCGCGGCCGAGGACCCCGCCGGCGGCGAGGACGGGCCGGGCTCCGTCGCCGGCAGCGGCAGCGGCGTCTGGGCCCCCATCATCGACGGCGTGTTCGCCGGCGGCCGCCACCACCGCAGCCGGCGAGTGCGCGCGGCGGCGGCATCCACCGCCGGCGGCGAGCTGGACCTCCTCGACTTCTCCGAGCGCCGGCGCCGCACCGCCGGGCTTCTCCTTCTCCTGCAGGAGATGCGGGAGCATCGCCTCGAATCCTACTCCTCCGCCGGCGGCGGCGGCAGCGGCAGCGGAAGCTCGGACGTCGAGGCCGACAATTTCCGGCGCCGCTCCGGCCTGGACGCGCTGGTGGAGCGGCTGGGAGCGGGCAGGCAGGCGACGCGGCCGGCGAAGAAGGAGGCGGTGGAGGCGATGCCGACCGTCGACGGCGACTCGGCCGCCGCCGGTGGCGCGTGCGCCGTCTGCCTGGAGGATTACGGCGGCGGCGGCGGCGAGGTGGCCCGCGAGATGCCGTGCAGGCACAAATTCCACGGAAGCTGCATCGTGCGGTGGCTGGAGTCGAACAGCTCCTGCCCCATCTGCCGATTCCAGCTTCCAACCGACGACGACGCCGGCGGCGGAGATGGCGCCGCGGTTTCGATCGCCGACTTGTACGCGAGAAGGATGCCGTTGTCTGCTGAGTTACGGGAGATCAGAAGCCTCCTCGCCCCCTGGTCGTCGTCGTCGTCGACTTCCGGCAGCAGCTCGCAGCGTCGTGGAGGTGACTGAGGAGGAAGATGATCGCCGGCGGCGATGTTTGATTGCAGCTTCTTGTGCGCCGGTGTATGGAGTTCATGATGGCACTTGACTCGATGTACATATAAAGGAAGTGGAATTTCCTTTTTCTTAGCTTTCATCTTGTGATACTAATTCAATATACTACAAGTATGCTCGGCGAAAAATATTTACTCTGCATGGTGCTAATCAAGGTTGTTATAGGTGAACACAAATACTCGAAACTAGTTTCAGCTTACAAGGAAAAGAATGTTCTTTAGAATGCCTCCGGTGATGCTGTGCTATGAATGTAGTTCAGTTAAAAGAGACGGAAAATTTTCAGCGAACTCACCACCCATGATTCATATACAGAACCTGGGATGTCATCAACTGATTACTGATGCACGCGAACATTGCTTACCATAACTAAACATATTCATCCAAATGCATCTCAGCCAAGAAAACAGAACATAATAACGAACAAATCGCATAACAGCTGGAAAACAGAACAAAATAACGAACAAATCGCATAACATCTGTCTAGTTCAATACTGGTAGCAGCAGAGGCAGCAAAATAAGCTGCTACAGCGATAATGAATTTAACTGTTTTCAATGGTTATCCCATGAACTTCAAACACCGTAGGTGTACTAGAATGCAGAAGCCATTATGATGGCAACAAAAGCTATAAAGCTATAGATATAGATATGCGTGGTTAAGTAGACCCAGCAAAAATTCCCCCCCGAGCAAAATGTTGTTGTTAGTGCTGTCTGCCCTAGTTCACGGTCAGGAGCTTGATGACAGATGCAGTTCCAATCCGGTGGAGGGCGACAACAGACTCACCGGTGTTGCAGAGCCCCATCGCCTTGGCGTTGTTGATGGCAAACCCGAGAGCTTCTTCGGTTGCTTCATTGTCAAAGGCCTTGGCAGTGGCTGCACTCAGCATTGGGATCACTCCCCTCACAATCAGGCTGTGCCTTGCAGGCCCTTCATCGCTGCAGGTCCAGTCGAAGGAGTCGGTCTTCAGCTCAGGAACCACGACAGACAGAATCGGCATGGATGGCCTATACTTGGCCACAAGCCTAGCAGTTGTTCCTCCCCTTGTCAGGACCAAGATAAGAGCCGCCTTAGCAGAGTTCGCTGTGCGCACAGCTGATGATGCAAGGCTCTCCAATGGGCTCATGGGAATTGGAGCTGATGCAGTGATGTATTTGAAGACAGCAGCATGGTCGACGCATGACTCTGCTTGAAGGCAGATCTTGGACATGGTCTGCACTGCCAGTTCTGGGTAAGCCCCAGCAGCTGTCTCGCCACTGAGCATGACACAGTCGGTGCCATCAAGAACTGCATTGGCAACATCAGTTGCTTCTGCTCTGGTAGGGCGAGGAGACTTGATCATAGATTCCAACATCTGGGTTGCAGTCACAACTGGCTTGCCCTGAATGTTGCACTTGAAAATCATCACCTTCTGTGCATAAAAGATCTTCTCTATAGGAATTTCCATTCCCAGATCACCTCTTGCAACCATAAAAGCATCAGAGTTTGCCAGGATATCATCAAAGTTAGCCACTCCCTCTTGATTCTCAACCTGGAAATTCAATAAAATTATAGTTTTGCAAAGTGCAGCATAGAAGTGCAATACTCAAATGAGAATGTTATACCTTTGACATCAGCATTATTGACTTTGCATGCTCCCCAAGCACCTTCCTGACCTCTACAAGGTCTGAGCCTTTGCGAACAAAAGACAGAGCAATCATGTCAATCTTGTTTGGGACACCCCATTTAAGAATATCTTCCTTGTCCTTTTCAGTAAGTGTTGGAAGATCAACAATGACTCCTGGAAGATTGACATTCTTCCTCTCACCAAGCATAGAAGTGTTCTCACAACGGCAGCGAACCAAACCTTGCTCTTTATCACAGTGAAGCACAGTAAGTGTAATGGTGCCATCAGCACATAATATTACACTGCCTGGCTTCAGATCCACTGCTAGCTTCTTGTAGCTCATTGATATCACGTTGTCATCACCCTTTATGGTATAATCAGTTGAAACTGTGATTTCTTGACCCTTCTTCAACTGTATGGGCTTTCCATCTTTTAGAAATCCAGTTCGGATCTCTGGTCCCTGTATTTTAAACAAATACAACATCTGATAAGTACACACATTTTTATTCAAAAATATGTATACACCAACAAGCATATTATTTCACTAATACTTTTCTAGAAAAGGGTATTCAGGAGATCAAATGTTCTTTCATTAGGCATAAGGAGAAACAAATAATTGCTGTTACCCTCGTGAAATTATATAATATAATAAAGGCAGGTGATGCTAAGATTCATGCAGATAGAAAAAATTCATTTTGGATGCAGTATAGTATCTGCACAAAATAAGCACAGGGACTTGTTTTCAAGGCATTTGTTTGCAAACACAAACTAGTGCTGTAAAATCATCACCCTTAAGAACAAGTCCACATAACCAAATTTGACATATTCACAAGAATGCTATGTCTGAAAGAAAAACAAATTCAAAGCAAAGACAGATCATGGCAAAACCACCAAAATACTGAAATATGCCCTACCAATGCAGTCCCATACTATGTCAATTCAGAATCACTTTAACTATTAGTTCCGTACTCTCGAGAGTTGATCAACTAAAGATTATATTGATAGCATTGTATTTTTACTTTACATTCTTTTCAGACTAGTGTTGCCTATATGACAGGATGACAGGAAGCAACTGCTGCACAGAGAATGTAAGCACGGAAGTCAAAGCAAACCAGTAGTCATAGTCCTACAGGTTTCAAATAAGATTCCTGAGGGTAGTAGCAGGTCGGAATAAGTATTTTTCATGGGTTTCTATGCAATATTTGAACAATATCGACAGAAGCTAAGATACTCAAATGAAATAACTCAATATTCACAAATAAATGCTGTTCACTAAGGGCAACTAGCAAGGCTTGATGAAAATAAGATCTTTCCCCTACAAGTGCTTATGATGAAAAAAGAGAGTAGGATTTGAACATTATGTTTTTACAAGCCCTAGTCTCCCTGTTTGTTAACTAGGGTGGACAAAATCTCTTAATTCTTGGTATATTCAGAGAAAACTACAGGGAAACTTGTCCTATCTCTAACTATGGATTTTATGCAGAAATAAGAACTCCGTATTCAACTACATAGAGAAGGGAAATGTGTTGGTATGAAATTAACATTTCTCAAGTAAAATACTGATTGTCAGTTTTAACCAAAAAGCGTACTCATGCAGATCTGGACAGCTACAAGAGTTCCTCAAAACCAAAAACAAATGCAATTACCATTCTTAGCACACTTTTGATGGGACAAAATTGTTTGGCTGTGGATGGATGAAAGCATTATAAGTAGTTCGTCACTTGGTCACCCAAATTAAAGCAGAATCAGTTGTGATGCTTATAATTTAAATAATACACTGTTTTTACCCATTCTCAAGTGCCAAGTTCATGATCATCTACATTGGCAACAAGTGGCGTGGGTTTTGGTGTGGATGGGTGAGTTGGACGTGTATAGATCACATCACACCAAG
The DNA here is from genome assembly GCA_000325765.3 of Leersia perrieri. NCBI lineage: Eukaryota > Viridiplantae > Streptophyta > Magnoliopsida > Poales > Poaceae > Leersia > Leersia perrieri. Next base: position 7,944,907 of record CM002476.1, read on the forward strand.
TAAAACCACTTGGTTTGTCACTCCCTGAGTTAATAGAAGGAAGCCATCATTTAGAATTTCTAAACATGCACTATATATACGAACTTTTAATGGTTCTGGCAGCAATGAAATCATAAGCTTTCCTTGACGTAGGGTTAACCTGTTAGGCTTCTAAATTTAAGAGCTCAAGACTGATTCTACAAAGATGCTTAAGTACTTTCCATCAGCTACTGAAAGAAGCCAACCATTTCCAGATATGGCCTTAAAGACAAACCTAACTTGATATAGCATAATAACAGAAATTTTTATACATCATATTAAGAGCAAATCCATAAGCAATTTCTTTCCCAGCAGGTCAGCAGGGCCCAAATCATTTATAGTGCAGTTGTTAAATAAACTCGCACCAGCTCAGGAAAAGTTGGGAGGTGCATACTGCCCCGCAAGTGAATGTGCAGGAATATATGAATGACATGGAAAATAAAGTACAGGTTTGGTGCCAAGGATAAATCCTGAAGAAAAAATTGAGAAAATTGGGCATGTACCACTGAAATTCTATCATCAACTAAGTTAATACTTAAAGTCCTGAAAACAATATAACTAATTCGCACTTTAATACCATCTTATTAGATGGTCCACACTATTTCGGCGCATTAAACTCTGCTAAGCAAAAGTGAAAAACAGACCACTTAGCACCAAGAGAAAATTAGTTCAGAACAAAAATGAACTCCATTGACACGAAACAAAGGCAAGAAGAACGAGGACCACATCCAGCCAACAGTGATAGGAAACGGACAACAACATCCCAAATTAGGTCCATGCGCCACTAGCCAACTAGAACGTTTGTTCCATCCAATCACAGAATTCACACGCAATCGAACCATACAACCTACATGCAAACACTTTTACTACTAGTAAGATCTTCAGAAAATTTGCATGTAGTGCTCATCCATCGTCAGCATCGGCCGATTCAACTCCTGAATGGCAGCAAATCAATCCACAAGTGCGAAAAGTACTAACATCCACAAACAGCCAAACACAACCGACCTGATGTAACAGTATTGTCTTCTGACCAGCAGAATAGTCAGGAGTTTGAACCCAAACCCAAAGAATCAGGAACAAGCAACTATTTACAGAGAAAACGACCGCACAAAAGGCTGGAAAAGGAGCCAAAATTCACACCCAAAGCAAAAAAAAAAAAAAGGTCACGCCCTGAAAATCGGTAGATTAGCTAGATCGTTCGTCTAAAATACACAGGAATTGCCGGATCGAACAGCGAGTCACCGACAAAAATCTCTCTGTTCTGAAAACCAATCCACAGATTTGCGCGTAAATGAAAAGTTGATTCTTTTGAAAACCTAAGTCGAAATTGGTCCGTACAGATCAAGAACTAGAGCGCAATCACCACCACCGACTCGAAATCACCACCGACCGAGATCAACAAGGGAACGAGGCAATGAAAAAAAAAAAGAGAAAGAGAAAAAAGACCTTTGTGTCGAGCATGACGGCGCAGAGGATGCCGGTGCTCTCCATGGCGGCGCGGAGGTTGTCGAGCGTCTCCTGGTGGTACTCGTGCGAGCCGTGGGAGAAGTTGAACCGCGCGACGCACATCCCGGCGCGGAGGAGGCGCTCGATCATCTCCACCGACCTCGACGCCGGCCCCAGCGTGCACACGATCTTCGTCTTGGGCCGCCGCCGCATCACCGCCGCGCCGCTCTCCGCCGCCGCCTCCGTCACCACCGCCATCTCGCTCGCTGGATCTACGCGAATCTGCTCTCTCTCGCCCTCGATTTTGATGGCGGCGGCGGAGGTGGTGGGTTTTCTTCTCCTTCTTCTTGGTCTCCAAGAATGGAGGCGAGAGGGGATGGTTAAATAAATAAATAAATTGTTAGGGATGAGAAATTGGAAAGGAAACCAATGGGTGATGCGGATGCGGCGGTGGCCTCCGCCGAAAGAAACGTCGGTCAAAACCTGGGGGAGGTGGGCCTGCCACTGACAACTGGCCCCCCAGGTAAAAAATGCCCCAGGAAGCGATGTCTTTCTGATGAGAGGGGGCATGTTGCCATATTGGTCGATACAAGTTGTTTATATTTCTCCTATACTCTCTCTTCGTCCCAGGTCTACATAAGTTGGGCCCGTTTAGTTCCCGAAATGTTTTTCTTAAATACATCACATCGAACGAATCTTTGAAGATATAAATAAAGCTTTAAATAAAGATGAAAAAACTAATTACACAGTTAGGATGGAAATCGCGAAGCGAATCTTTTGAGCCTAATTAAACCATGATTAGCCATAAGTACTACAGTAACACATATGTGCTAATGACGGCTTAATTAGGCTTAATAGATTTGACTCGTAGTTTCCAGGCTAGCTGTGAAATTAGTTTTCTCATTCGTGACCAAAAATCCCTCCCAACATCCGGTGACATTTGCACCCAAAAATTTTGGAACTAAACACCACCCTATTCGTTTTGAAAAAAAAGTAGAGGATATTCCTAAGGATTATTTCGTACAAATGTCATTTGTTTCGTAGAATTAAGCAATAAGAAAACCCCAAAATATATCTTCCTACAAGTATAAAAGAGAAACTACAGAAAAATCTTCATCCACTCCAATCAAAAATTACTATAGATTGTCACACGTTCTCATTCCTCCATATCTTCTCTTACTATGAAGATAAAATTCCACCAAACTGAATAAGACATAAAAATATAAGCATTTACGAACGGGTCTGGGACCAGTTGGTCACTAGGCCTCGGTGGGAGATCCCAGATTCAAATCCCTTTGAAAGCGAATTGTGAGGGGATTTTTTCTGAATTGCTGCAGCCTTAACACATGCTGGAACTGGTGTCCAAGGAACTACAACTTATACTCAGTGAGGCTCTCTCTAAAAAAATAAGCATTTTAATTGTGATCGACACATCCTAATACACGAATCTAAACAGCTACGTCATATTCTATCTCAACTTCGTTTAAAAAAATATTCTATCTCGAATACCGCTAAATTTGGACGGATGGGCAGTTTTATTCTCCGTGCCATAATAACATAATTACGTTTAGGATGAATGTGATACATCGCACTACTATTAATATGGACACAATTCTGTATCCAACATTCATAATAGTAATACTATATATTATATCCATCCTCAAAATTATTTTCTATTATAGGACTTGGAATACAAACTCACCAAATATTTAAACATGTTTATACTTATAAATACTCTCCGTTTCTTTTAGAAATACAATACAGATGAAGACATTCATAAATGTCTGCACACCCACCTTTATAAATACTCTATGCAGTATAAGCATATCCATAATACACAGAATACTAGTATTATAAACCACCTCTCATTAAAAATATTCCTCACATCTTCCTCTAATCACCCTTCTACGTTAGGACATCGAGTGCTCTCCTCGTCGACCTTATTCTCTGCCTAAACCATTATATTTTAAATAGATTAAAATATTCTGTTTTATTATACTCCCTTTTGTCATTTTTGTTTGTAGCCGACAAAACTAAACTCAATTCGAAATGAAACTGACCTGAGAGGCCTGAATAGATATAAAATTGTCCGGAGAGAGCAATGATTTAACTTTTAATCTAGTTGAACTTTTAAAATTTTGACATGATGAACCCATTTGGTCATTTGTTTTTCACTCCCTTGGCCAGTTGGCAGTTGGCTGTCTCTATGCTTTCCGTACACGCGCGCCTTGGGACGGAAGCCGCGTCGCACGCTGGAATTGACCGGGCGCGTAGCACGAGACACAAACTCACAAAGTACACGAAAATGACCCATTGTTTCGTTCTAGAAGGACTCACAGATTTTTACTCCAATCCTACCAGTCCGGTTTTGCACAAAGAGCATGTATAATAACTAATATAAGCTGGCTTCAAATTTTTTTTTTGCTTAGTTGGAGAGAGAAGAGGAAAAGAGAAGAAGTGAGTTCTACATTTGGAGCTAGCTGCAACACAAGCTCTAAGAAAATTTGTAAGAGAGAGGTATGGGGCATGTATTAATGGCATGGTATCCAACTATTATATGAATTGGCTATTACGTTGGCTCTACTATTGATCTTGCTCTAAGGGTATGTTTAGATTCCAAAAAATTTTGGCCAAGATATGTTACATCAATGCTTCGACACATATTTGAAGTATTAAAGGTAGACTAATAACAAAACAAATTACATACTCTAATTGTACACCACGAGACGAATCTTTTGATCCTAATTACGTTATTATTAGCCATAAGTGCTATATTAACCAACATGTGTTAATTACGGATTAATTATGCTCAAAAAATTCGTCTTGTAGTGTAGAGTCAGAATATGTAATTTATTTTATTATTAGTCTACGTTTAATACTTCAAATATACGTCTAAACATTGACGTGACACTTTAGTGAAAATAGTTTGAATCTCAACGCGGCCTAAATAATCGGTAGAAGTGCGCACATATCGCAACGAGAAGTTCTCTCTTTTGAACTTTATCACCCCATAAAGATATCAATTTCGACTCCCATGAAACGAAAATCAATTTTGACTCCACACGCTGGAGTAGTATTTTGTGAGTATAGGGTGACAATATTTGGGAGTCTGACTGCATTTCGTTGCCTTAAAAAGTGTTCCGCTTTATTTATTTTGTGAATCGGTGGTGTACTTCGTTTTCTCTTGGTTTTACATTTGTTTAGTCTGATATACCCACCACAAAAATACCATGATTGCCAGCATGATCCGCATCGAGATCGAATTGTTCTCTTAAATTAAACCATGTCAGATTCTCTTCTCGACCGTTCTCTGCCCATCTTTAATTTATGCTCTATCCACCGAATCGGGCTACACGTAACGTGCATCAGTTGTGGCCAACATTCCCAACAACTTATTAAAAATACTAAAACAGGTACACTTGTCTAATTAATATATACGGTTGCTTTATACAAAAATCACTTAACCATGTCTGCCTTTTACACTTTGTTGAGCATAGGCTACACCAGAAATAACCTGACAAAGGAAATATTCCTCCAAGTCAATTTGACCTCCATTGGATTACAATTGAAAGCGATTTTGAACTTTTAAGCTTTTTATTTCTGGAAAAAAATATTTTTATTTGTCTAGTTAACAATCATGAAAGATAACCAAGCAAGAAAAGTGACGAAAACTAAAATTCAAATTCAGTGAGCATATTTAGATTGCATACCAGCACGGCGCAACAACCACAAACTAATTTGACATTCTGTAGCGTGATAAAAAAAAACAACTTAGACGCAAAGCCACCAAAAGATTACTAGAAACAGCGATTGGCAGATGCTCCATCCAGAAACTGTCCAGGATATATGGTTCATAAATATACTATGCATAACTCACGAAACACTCAGATTGTTACAAACAACAGCCTATCATCTCCGGGATGGCCAGAAAAATTTAGCAAAACGTTTACATGGAAGAGTGGAAAGAAAATCTACCGATAAACCAGGACGAGGACTTTGCGAAATCCTACAGCTTTGTTCAAAAATTTTCTTGCCAAACTAACACTGCTTCGGTGGCAATCCGAGTGCTGAACTCCAAGAATTCCGGTTTCATGCTATTCTATTCGTATAACCTGTTAACCTTTCTTATGAGTATTGCTGAATGGTGAAAGTAGTTTCCTGGTAGCAAGTTCATTATTGGCTCACCCCATAATTTAGAGCTCATCATGGCCACTCTGGTTTGAAGACATTCCCTCAAGCTTCTGTTCCAATTCCTGTTACAAGAGCACAGCTTGGTAAGCTGTTATACATATTGAAAAGGAAAGAACAGAAGACATCAGCTGGAGGGTGAGAAAGAACCTTCAGCTTATCTTCGACGCAAAGTGCTGGGGTAGATAACACAGCCACATACCTGTCACATGAAATAGGCATGTAAATTAAGAGTAATGTGCATTTTTAGGAAAAGGTGGAAGGTGTATGTAGAGAAATTAACATACTCGCATCTACTAGGCTCGTCAACGCCATTAAGCTCATTATTCAGACCACATCTAAGCCTAACCTGTATCACAAGGCAACCATACAAAGGGTTATGTTTCAAGACCTGCAATGCATGCTAAGATCATGGACATGCAAGCATTAAAAGGAGAAGCACCTTCAGACTTCTGTCAGGGCCATTCCAGCATCTGTCTCCATTTGAAAATTGCATTATTCTGTAGGATTCTTCAAATTTGTCCCAACGCCTGACAGCAGAAAATTCCATGTTATCACACAAGATAACTGCAGAGCATTATTCTAAGAGTAATAATGTATATGCATGCACAGAGTTAGAGTACTTGTGGAGGATGGCATAAGCAAACATGAAAACTAAAAATTTCATTCCAGCAGCTCACATATAACCTTTTGCAGTATGTAAAACTAGCTGCTGGCCTGCTAGCAAAAACTGCGCAGGAGTTTTTGCAAAGTGGCACGATCCATTATTAGGAAAAACTGAATTAGACATCTGCGGGGCAATAATAATGAAAACTTGATACACATGAAAGGAGGCTAATAAACATACCCTAGGCTGGTTGTACTATGTCCTTCAACCTGCGAAGCTTTCTTGAATGGACATACCTTGTAAACATACCTATCATAAAGGATCACAATACACATACAAGAGGAATTAACCAGATAAAGAACTATAAATAGAGTAAATCATGGAAATATTTACAAAATAAATTGAGAGAAAATGCATAATATACGTACTTGCCCTCCTTGCTCTCAAAGCACTGGTCATAAAAGTAATAGAACTCCATCTCCTTACCTAATAAGAATGAATTCCTTTAATTAATTTCAATATTCCAGATATTTCAAGTAAATGTATGAACTAGACCAATAAATCTGAAAAAGTTAGCATCTAGCATGGCTATTAACTCATAAAATTCTTAACTACACATTTTTCTACAGTAAATAAGACTCTCAAGGGTTATGAGTTTTTTTACAAGGTATTATGTAATGAAACACACTGCTGTCTAGTGCCCACAACGAAGGCTTTACTGCTGAAATTGGTAATGACAATGACAGAATGATGAGTCAACCATTTCCTCAACCTCGCTCCAATTCTAACAGGAGTATGCCATGCTAATATGCCTTGGAGGCTTGGATGGTCAAAATAGGAGAAGGCAAGAAAACCTCAACATGCCTTGCCTATGTGAGAAACCTGCAAGTGCACTTTCCTGCACCTGTTTTCTATGACTTTGAGACAAGTTTTTGGAGACATGCAAGTGCACTTTCCTGCACCTCATTTTTCATTTTGGGGACAGATTTTTCAATGCACAGTACAAGTTCACTTTCCAGCCTAGGTCATGGTGTGAATATAGCATTTATTGAATAATAGCCCCAAGGAGACAATATATAAGAGAACAAGAGTGACTATATCGAACGAACTCTAACCTATATATGCAAAGGAATAATCAATATATGTAAAGGACTCATATACACCTAACAGGTCAACTCATTCCAACAAGGTGTTTTTGCTAACAGTAAAAAAACTCAATTGGATGGCTTAAGCAGTATTTTCATTGTCATAAGCACAGCAATATATACAAGTGTTGTGCATTCAATCACCAAATTAACATAGTTTTAACTGACTTACCAAAGTCATGTTTTAGCTTGTCTGTCAGAGTGGATACCCTGGACTGAATTTTGGACAGCTTTGAGCTTGCATCATCATACTCCTTCCGAACACGCGAAGCCTCTAAAAAGGAAATGCATAAGTGATGCATCATCTCACATGATTTTGGAAGGATCATTACATGTAATATATACAACTTACCGGATAAATCCACAGGGGTCTTGAAAAAGTTGAATGCTTGTAAAACATTGTGTACGGTTTGCTGAATTTTGTCCAGCCATGATGCTTGCCCAGAAGCAGTTAAATCTGACCAAACAAAAGAAGGGAAATCGGTAACTAAATAGAGGAGCCAAAAGAGAAATATTACTAGTCAAGTTGCATAAACCATTATACCTGAATGGTCATCACCTTTCTGATCATCATCAGACTTATATGAAGAAAGATGTTCATCATGATCATCAACATATTCATTTTCTGATTCATGCGAGAAATCGTCATCATCATATTTATGCCTATCATCCTCAACTTCTGAATGGTAACCCGTATAGCTGTCTTCAGCAGGTTCTGGTACATCTGATTCATCCTCATGTGTTTCTTCTGAAGGTTCTGGCACATCATGCGCAGCTTCATGCTCCTTTTTATCATCTTCACTGACTTCATCAACCTTTTCTCCGGTCCATCTGGAAGCTACCAGACGACCTAACTCCTCCCTTGATAAACCTTCTGAGTCGGCAGGAGTGGATTCCTGCAAAATTTATCAACACAAATCCACATTGCCTCAACCCTTGCAGTGCATTGGAAATACCATGAAAATTTACTGTTCTACTGATATTTTTATGATGAAACAACCTCTACTCCTCTACATAGAGTTTTAACTGTATTCAGCCGAGTACAACTGAACATAAGGATAGGAATGACATGCAAATTCAATAACTAGCAAGTGCTGGTGTTGAAATGGCTTATGGGGCATTAGGCATCTGGACATCAATGCTAACACATTGCAGAAATCACCAGTTGGACTGAACAACAGAGATTCATACATGGGTGAAACTTAAAAGTTGAAGACATTTATTAGAACGGAAATATGGTTTGGTGCACAGGGACACAGGGCAACCTGAATCCCTGTTAGTGAAAATACAATAGACCCAACATGTTTTATTGTTTCAAAAATTCCAAATTATATAAACCCGCAAAATTTCAATTTCAAATTTATCCATCATACCAAGATCCTGTGCCAGATTGACTGGTCCTTTTTGTTTCTTAATGACATTGAGAACGAATTTGAAACTGATATTTTTTTTATATTTACTTAATTTTCTGCATGCAACATACTACATGCATGTTTTGTTTGAATGTTTCAAACACCGTAACATGGTAAATTTGCTAATGGAAGCACTTTTCCCCATGGATGCTAATGGAAGCACTTTTTCCCGTGGATACAGAAAGAATCACATACCAAAGAATAGGTAAATGACATTGCAAAATTAGATTACAGTAACTGTAACTACTGTACAAATGAGTGATTCAGATTCCATCTGTAGCTTAACTCACAACAGCCAATTAGATTTTAGGGCTGTTAAATTGGCCTGTTGGAGGAATGCTTACAAGGAGGAGCACTAAATGGCACAGAATTGTATATACTTAAAGAAGGTATGTAGCTTAACTCACAACAGCCAATTAGATTTTAGGGCTGTTAAATTGGCCTGTTGGAGGAATACTTACAAGGAGGGGCACTAAACGGCACAGAATTGTATATACTTAAAGAAGGTATGTACGATGTCAGTTTTCGAGCTATAATAGAGAGAAATGAACATTACTTTTTAAAACAGGTTCAATCCCAGGAAAAAATAATATCATTAAATTTATCTCTACTATTGCCTCTAAAGAACAGGGAAAAACATCTATTAAAATGGGCCAAAGAATGACCCAGATGCAAAGCAGTTAGTAAGCCACCTTCTCTTTTATAGGTGCTGCAGATGTCTCCTCTGATGGTGATTCATCGCCAGGTACAGCTTCTGTACCATCTTGGCTTTCAGGATCATGCTGACATAGAGACCCGTTATACATAAATATAAATGATAAAATTCCTTAATGTGAGATGTAGCAGTTAGAATTGTTATTTTATAATAACGAAGCTAAATTATACCTGCTCAACAGATGACTCGCTATTGGGTGTGTGACTGTCATGGCTATCATGATGTCCATCATGATGTGCAGCTGCCTATATTTATGATTAAAAACAAAACAATACAAAATTATTCCTTTATGGCAATGAGTGAGCTATCTATCTGTGCAGTAAATTCCTAAAGTTCACGTGTGAGATTAGTACAGCATAAACAACCACAGCGATGACCATTTTTATGTTCTTTATGACTAACCATTCATGTTCTTGATGTATGTATGGTATCTCTGAACATCTACCCCAAAACCTAAAATGAAGCCAATACTTTAGATAAACAATTATTTCAGAATGCTATAGAGCACTTTTTCTCTTATGTGAACCATTTTCTGAAGTAAATGCATTAAAACAATTGGAAGGATGGTGGTTCACTGATTCTCTCCCAAAGCATAGTAATCTCATGAGTATACAGCACACCGTGCACCCTATTAGACGTGTTAACATGCTAACACCAACTTAACTCAATTTTAGATATTACTTGTGAGGATGATTTCATCAGACCAATGTATATATGGCGATCTAACAAATATATAGAAAGAATGCCAACCTTGCTCTCATCTTCTTGCACATTCTCATGATTTTCCTGAGAATCTGCCTCTGGAGAGGCATCCGACGCTTTCTTTTCATCAGCAGCTTGCTTTTCAGCTTCTTCTTTGATCCTCTTTTCTTCCTTTTCTTTTCGTAAGCGTTCCTCTTCCTCTGCCTTTTCTATCAAATTCTTTTGTTCTGCACAACATGGGAAATCATAATTTAACACAAAAACTGTCCACAAAAATTAGCAGCCTCAAGAGCATTTCTTGACATAGCATTCTTTCATAAATGGCTCAAGACAAACTGCCACGAAGAGCACACCTTTGAGCTTGTCAACAAGGCCTTGCAGTATTTTCTCTTCGCCCTTCAGTTTCGCTAGCTCTGCTTTGTCTTTTGCAATTGCCGCTTTTGCTTTTTGAACTTCCTGGTTTCGAATAACGACTCCGCTTTTATACGTAGCAACCTTTTTCTTCAATTTCTCCCTTGCCGCTTTACCAGCCTCCCAGCACGTATTCTTGCAAGTGACATTGCTATCATACTCGTCACTTCCATCGCAGCAATCTGCAATGCAGCAACAAACAATAAAAGGCAATTAGAAAAACATAGTAAAAATTCCGACAAGCACTATATTTATGGAATAAAAGCACCTACTAGATTCCTATTATCTATCCTTACATTTGATTTGAGTACATTTAGTGATATAACAAGGAATGAAACAGAGAATGGCATCGGTTGTTAAGCCTCTTACCACAGATACCGTCATTCACTCGCGACGAGAAGATCGTGATAGGAGAATGGCCGGCATTCTGGCAGTAGAACTTCCCCTCTGGACACGCCGACGTCCCTGCGCAGGAGAAGGAAACACAATTCGATTAACTCCTCCGCTACCGTAAATTCCAGCACTAGCACACAAGTCACAAACAAGGGGAACCTAAACCAGCACAGGACACTAAACCACCAACGCCTATACAGCAAATTGCGGGGAAATTAAACCCCAAGAGGATCTTCTTATGCGAGAAGAGGGCAGGCATCAGCGCACCTGGCTCGTCGGTGCCGTCGGGGCAGTCGCAGAAGTCGTCGTTGAGCTTGTCCCTGGTGAACCTGCCCGATCCGTCCCTGCACTTGATCACCCCGCCCCTGAAGTACGCCTCATCTGCAGTCAGGCGCCCCAAAATCAAGAACCGCATCTACACAGCGACAGAAAGAGCAGAGCTTGGGCAGATCCGGGAAAGAAAAGGAAAGAAAACAAAAACAAAACCTTGCGGCGGGATGCCGAGGGTGTCGAGCGGCGGCCGGGACGCCGCCGCGGCGGCGGAGATCCAGAGGAGGAGGAGGAGGGCGTGGAGCCTCATGGCCGCGCGCGCGGCCGGCAGCAGGGGGCGATGCGACGGCGTGGTGTTCCCTGTCTCCTCCGGTCCGCCTCCCACGGAAACGGGAAATTAGTAGCAGAGGCTAGAGGGGGGGTGACCCCGTGTGTACTGTACACGTATACCGGTACACTTGTTCCAATCCAACAAGATTTGAATGTGTTGGTTCATAATTGTGTGGTTTTTGAGAGTTTTTTTTTAAGGGAAAGCAATAGTTTTTTCGATGTGGAATTAGACGTCGGGGCTAATTTTACACTAGCTTCATCTTAAAATACAACGACCTTAGTTTAGATTAGACACATTCAGATTCGTAATCTTACGATTACGATGTACTGTGTAAATGTGTAAATTTACAGTGATGTACTGTGAATTTGTGGTATTTTATGGACGTACGATTTACTGTATTATTTGATTGGGTTTTATTAGGGCATGTTGTTTTAGAAAGTAAAAAAAATTGTACGTTTATACATATAATATGTTATGTATTTTTATATAAGTTTTTATGGGCCTATTCGGTTTGTAGCCAAATTCATCCTTACCATTTGTTGGTAAAGCCAAATTTTAGCAATACCAAAATTTTGGCAAGTTGAAAATGTGAAGGTATGTTTAGTTTGTTACCTTACCAAATATTGGGGAATATTTGTGAGGAGAAGTTTCTAGAATCTTGTCAAAATTTTATAGGCATTGCCAAATTTTGATAGCAAACCAAATAAAGCCAATTTTTGTTAACTTGCCGAACAATGGAATGGTTTTAAATGGCAACAATCTAAACAGCCCTTATATTGTTAGTCAAAGGCAATAAAACATTGACAGAATGGATAACACTACCATGCGGCTAACAAATTCCACGGCTTCGTGCCTTCTTGAAAATGGCTCTACGATAAGTGGGCCAAAAATATGGTATAACTCAACCGTAGCATGAATCAACACTTTTTTTAAAACTTGGTTGCTGCAAATCTAAAGTTTCACACTCAACCAAACATGCTTCGAGCATCTATTGATTGTTGTCACTCTAGAATGGCACCTGACGAGTTTATAAACCCAAGCAAAAATATGTTTACATGGGAGAAAGTTTCTCCTTATAATTTAAAATATTTGTCGGTATAGTAAATATGGAATACAGCATAACTCGAAATTATGTCACTCAATTATACAGAGAAAGATATCTCCAAATATGAAATACATGCCCTTGTAGATAAGTAAGCTTTCTTTCGTGAAGGAAAGACTTTATCTAGTCAAGCTTCCTCCTTGAAGGAAGGACTTTACCTAGTCCAAATCAGGGATGGCTACCACTAAAACATATCTTCACCATGCCTCTTGAGTTGCACTTAATGAGGATTGCATCGGGTATACATACATAAGGAGAGGTTTCCACGAGGCAATACTAGCCTCCAACGATTCAACATCTATAAGATCATGTGAGGCGGTCGACGACGATCTTATCTTGTTTGAATGGTTGAATAAATTATATTAGATTCTCCACCTCATGTTGTATAGCTGGGATGTCCACCAAAATCAATATGTACATAAATACGACGTAGGATTATCATCAATTATGAGAATATGAGCTCCATTATAACTTTAGTTATGTCCTCATGTTAGTCAAAACTCGATACTCACAAATTATAAAAGTTGTGATACGTTTCTAAGAGGAAAATAGACGATTTGTTAGCAACCAGATGCACGAGAAGATTCATGCTAAGAAGAAAGTTGCACATACAACAAAAAGAGTATTTGAACCCACAACTATGAGTTAAACACCCATGGAAGAAATACACGCTACAAACCATGTAAGGGAGTTCTTTTTTTCAGTTACATAATAGTTATAATATAGTTATATGTTGTTTATAGTGTAAATATATTATAGTCATTGTTTCAAAAAAGAGTGCTCCTACCGAACAGACGTCCGTTGGGTTACGGACGTCACTAACCCCTCCTCCCTACGTTTCCCCTCGCGCCGGCCCGCCGTCCCCGTTTCTTCCGGCGGGATCCCACAGCGAGCCAGTGAAGAGCGCCACCCGCCGCCGTCGAGCCGCCGGCCCGTCATTCCTCCCCCAGTCGCGTCGCCCCGGCCAAGGCGAC